>OY284492.1:31328586-31704584 GCA_958336395.1 Ctenicera cuprea
ATTGTAGTAAAACTTTTTATTTTGGGTATTATTTTGTTGATCTTCATATTTCCTCTTGTTTTGTTCAAAATGTGGCCTATTCTGTTCATAATTATTGTTTGGTAAATTTCTGTTACCTCTCCAATTCCAATCCCTTTTATTTTGAATAAAACCCCTACTTGCATTCTCATTCGTGGTTGCTGCATCATAATTTCTAATTATTTCCAAAAAATCTTTTATTGTTTTAATATTTTGGACTGCCACTGCTCTAGTAATTTCACCTTCCAAATGTCTTGATAAATGTTGTATTATCTCCTCTTCTGTGATAGTTGGTGTAAGATACTTTGCCTTGCTAAATTGCTGCATTATGTAAAGCTCCCTTGAACTGTAATGGTAAATGAATCAAATAATATTTTAAATTGTTTTCTATGTTAATTTAATAATTAACATTCAGCGAATACTTCGTTGGTTCGTTCGCCTTACAAAGTCCACCATAATGTGCAATACTGCTTATTCTGTTTAATAAGCACAAAACTAATAAGTAACTTTGTATTAAATATATGGAATTTAGATTATTCATGTTTGTGCATTGTTGGAATAAAGATGTAGTTTGGAACATGTAATGTTTGATTTCTACACGAACCCTATGGCCCTAATCGGGTCATTACATGGCGACCCTACCAGTTAAGTTCCTGCCAGTTAAGCCCTACCAGTTAAAGCCCTGCCAGTTAAGTTTTTAAGTGTGTATAAAATCTATTTAAATGGGATCATCGCAATCGAAGGAGGAAGTAATAATTGCACAAGCTGGAAACAGTGGTGGCTTGAAGAATAACACAGCAAATTCTTCATAGACAATTAAGGAAATTGCCGAATTAGTGGTTTTAATCATGGCCATAATCATAATTTTCTGGTTCTGTGTGTCTCGATGCAAAGCGACGATACGAAAGAAGATCCGAGAGGAGATTTCAAGAAGCCGAGAACAAGTGTAGTGAACGTTAAGTGAAAAATAAAAGGTACAAAGTGCGTGGGTGTGAAAAGTAATATTAAAATTAGTGCATAGTGAAGTGAAAATGGTATTATCACCATATCGTCTACAAAGATGTCATGTCCGCTCCGCGCGAATTTCACAATCTACTGGAAGAACTAAGAGTGTTTGATCGTAATTTAAGAAAAGATGGTATTAATAGGCGTAAGAACATTCTTTATACGAATCGTAAGTTTAGAAAAATTAATAAATTAAAAGTAGAATTTCAAAATATAAGGGAATCATTTAATAACACTCAGCATGAGGCAAGTATCATAAAAGAAGTTAAAACTTACGTAGATGCTATTATTAAGTATTTTGAAAACATAAATGTAATTTTAGATTCTAGGCTTAAGGAATCGTGTACTGAGCAATCCGAATTTGCAGCAGAAATATTAAATTCAGATACAAGTTCATTATCAGATTCAGATTGCTCCGGTGACGAAAGCAAAATGTCAGAAAAATTCGATTTAAAAACTGCTGCAAGTCTGTTACCGGTTATGGACGGTACAGAAAATATAACAAAACAATTAATTGATGCCATTGAGTTACATGACGCATTATTAGATGATAATGGGAAAAAATTATTAACTACTTACGTGTTAAAAACTAGAATTTCACAAAGTACTAAAATTCGTTTGAAAAATAGTTATCCCTCAAATGCGGAATTAATTACAGATTTAAAATCTAATTGTTTAACCAAAAAATCTGCTTCATCGCTGTCAGTTAAATTAAGTACCGTTAGGCAAGGTGGAAAATCTATTGATAATTTTGGTAAAACAGTCGAAGAACTACTTGTAGATTTAACAATTGCTCAATCTGATGGAAATAACGATGCTTTAAAAATTCTGACAGATGTTAACGAAAAAATTGCTGTTAATACTTTTGCTAATGGTTTGCAAAATTCTGAATTGCGTACCATCATTAAAGCGCGCAATTACTCAAAATTAAGTGAAGCTATCCGTGGAGCCAAAGATGAAGAAATACCTAGACAGGATACATCTGAGGTGTATCACGTGCGAGGTCCACATCGCAGAAATTTGCAACGAAATAATTACAATAATAATCGTGGAAATTTTAATTTCAAATTTTCTAATGAAAACAATCGTAGACAATTTTCAAATAATTTTTCTAGAGGTCGAGGTAATAATAATAAAAGTAGCTACAAAACCTCTTTCAGAGGAAAAAATAAATATAACGGCCCTAACACCAATTTTAGAAATAATAGCAATCAAAGAAATTTTTATGTAGGAAACGAGGAACCAAACGCAACAGTCAGTACTAGCTCTTCTCAATCAACTCCGGCTGTCGAATTTTTTCGAGGCCCCAAATAAACATAATGAAGACATTAATAATCCCGTAATTTTAAATTTAAATAATGGTTTAAATTTTATACGAATGAAATATGGTGGGAAAGAGTTAATATTTTTGTTAGACACAGGTGCATCTGTAAGTATTATTTTTAAGAATTATTTAAATGAAAATGAAGTAATTAATTCTTCAAAGAAAATTAAAATAAAAGGAATCTCAGGATCTACCATTTCGCAAGGTTCAGCAAATATTTCTTTAAAGGTAAACAATACGAATGTGTGTCATACGTTTCTAATTACAAATAGTTTTGCACATGATATGCAAGTCATTGGCTCAGATTATGAAAAGTTTGTATTTTCTTTTTGGATAAATAAAATAAAAATTACGGTACCTATGCAATCTAAATACGAAATTTTTACTACAATTCCAGGGCGATGCGAAGTAATTAAATACTGTTGGGTTGACATTAACGAAGATTGCATTGTTTTGCCAGAAGAATTAGGGGAAGGAATTTTTGTTGCAGGAGTTTTAGCTACACCAAATAGTAATATTATACCGGTTAGAATACTTAATGTTAGAGACAAAGAAATTAAACTTAAAAATTTTAAGCCTAAAATAGAAAAATTCAATGACTATCAAATACTTGAATTCAGCAAAAATAATATAGCATCAGTTAATCGCGTAGACAAACTGTTAGAATTAATAAAAACAAATCATTTAAACACAGACGAAATACATTCACTCCAAAGAGTATGTGCTAAATATGCTGACGTATTTCATTTGGAAAACAACAAGTTAACAACAACTAATATTTGTAAACAAAGTATACATTTAAAACAAGGATCTAAACCTGTTTATGTAAAACCTTATCGTATACCGCAAACACAAAAAATAGAAGTACATAAGCAAGTTGATCAAATGTTGAAAGACGGCGTCATTGAAGAAGCGCGATCGGAATGGTCAGCACCAATTTTAATTGTTCCGAAAAAAATAGATCAAGGAGGTGTTAAAAAGTTTCGAGTCGTCCTTGACTATAGATTGCTAAACCAACAAATTGAAAATGACAAATTTCCATTACCAAACATTACGGAAATTTTAGATTCCTTATCTGGCGCTATGTATTTTTCACATCTCGATTTATCAAAAGGATATTATCAAATTGAATTAGATCCTGCTAGCCGACCATATACAGCTTTCACAACAGACCGTGGAATGTTCCAAATGACTAGGCTTCCAATGGGGTTAAAAATTAGTCCTAGTTCATTTTCTCGTGCAATGACAATTGCGATGGCTGGTTTAAATTACGAAAGTTGCTTTATTTATTTAGACGATTTAATTGTGTTTGGTAATAATTTAACAAATCATAATAAAAATCTTACAAAAGTTTTGCAAAGATTACGAGACGTAAATTTAAAATTAAACCCTAATAAATGTGAATTTTTAAAGAAAGAAATTTTATATTTAGGTCATGTAATTTCGGTTAATGGAGTTTCTCCAGATCCTGAAAAAATTCAGTCCATTCAGCAATATCCAATACCAAAAGACTCAAATGAAACTAAGCGATTTGTTGCATTTGCAAATTATTATAGGAAATACATCAAAAATTTTGCAGACATTGCCCATCCCTTAAATAACTGGACAAGAAAAGGTGTTCCATTTACATGGACTAAAGAGTGCCAAAAAGCGTTCGAAACACTGAAAAATTCTTTCATAAAACCCCCTATATTGCAATATCCTAATTTTGCTCCAGATAACACTTTTATTTTGAAAACCGATGCTTCAGGCTATTCTGTAGGAGCAGTGCTCTCAAATGGAGACGATAAACCAATTGCTTTCGCAAGTCGTTCTCGTAACAAATCTGAAAAAAATTACAGCACCGTAGAGAAAGAACTTTTAGCTATAGTGTGGGCAGTAAAACATTTTAGACCGTATTTATATGGGCGCAAATTTATTATGTTTACAGACCATAGACGATTAATTTATCTTTTTGGAATGACTAATCCCTCAAGTAGGTTAACTAAATTTAGGTTAGTGCTCGAGGAGTATGATTTCACAATTAAGTACATAAAGGGTAAAGATAATATTACAGCGGATGCTTTATCGCGAATTGAATATTCTTCGGACGAGCTTAAAAACATGAATACTGCAGTATCCGAAACAATGTATGCAATAACAAGAGCACAGAGTAGGAAAATCAAAGAAACCGTCAATGGGAGTTTTAAATCGGTTCTAGACGAAAGGCTTGATCACCCTGGAGTCGTGGAGCTTTTAAAACGTCCTAAAGACTCTTTCGAACTACATATAATTTCAGACAAAGAATTTGATAAAATGATTAAAAGTAAACATTACGATTATAAAGTAGGGAGACTGATATGTATAAAGAATTCACAAATAATTTATATAAAACAGGATGCTCGATCGACATTAGCGCTAGACGCACTGTTGAGAGAAACCTGAAAAATATTTGTGTAAAGTATGATATTCCGGAATTAGTTATAATTAAAAATGAAAAATGCGCGCGCTTATTAAATGAAATTTTAAAGGGTACCCACGAAATAAGAAATGCTAGCATAAAAATATCAATCATTAAAGATATCAGATCTCGATACTAGACAACTTGTATTAAACGATTTCCACATGTTACCAACGGGAGGACATGCAGGAATCAATCGTATGTATAACAACATTAAAAAATATTATTTTTGGGCAGGTTTACGAAAGGATGTCGAAAAATTTGTAAAAAATTGTAATGACTGTCAACGTTATAAGCATTACAAACCCAATATACAACCAATGTCAATTACAACTACAGCTTCAACTGCATTTCAAAAAATTTTTTTAGATATCGTAGGTCCAATAGAAACCGATACGAACAACAAACGGTATATTTTAACATTACAATGTGAATTAAGTAAATTTGTAGAAGGTTATCCATTAGAAAATAAAGAAGCTACAACAGTTGCCAAAGCTTTCGTAGAAAATTTTATTTTAAGGTACGGTATTCCTGAAGAAATTGTTTGTGATCAGGGTACAGAATTTTTGAATTCCACATTAACAGAAACATGCAAACTATTACAAATTAAACAACTAAAATCTACAGCTTATCATCATGAAATTTTAGGTTCTCTTGAAAATTCTCATAAATGCTTAGGAGCTTACCTAAGGATACAAATTGCTAAAAATCCAGATACGTGGAGTTTTTGGATACCTTACTGGTGCTTTGCTTATAATAACACAGTCCATACAGAAACAAAGTACACGCCTCATGAATTGGTTTTCGGAAAAACAGAAAAACAGGACCTTCAAATATTTCTAATCATATTGATCCACTTTACAATTTTGACAACTATCCCTTAGAGCTAAAATATCGCTTACAACAAGCATGTAATGATGCTCACAATAACCTAATGGTTTCAAAAGTAAAAAGAAAACAAAGATATGATCTGCCCATGGTCAATTTTGTTCTAATTTGAGCCTGTTGAGTGTTACCCCAGTACTGGTCCAAAAACATCTTCCTGAATCCTTGGTAGGTCGTAAATTTATCTTCTACCAAACTGTACCAAACTTCCGCATTAAATTTTAGTGCATTCCTTACCGTTTGGATCTTTCTATCCTCGCTATTATATCCTTTTACAATCTGGTCCATTTTGGTGATGAAAATCATTGGAAATTCATTTTTTCTTCCTTCAAATTTTGGCGCTCCTTCTGACTGATATGCCCCCATCATTGGCATGATGGTATACCCTGATAAACCATTAACACTCAGGTTTTCCAGCTTTTCTCCTATTATTTTAAGTTCTTCATCATGCTTTCTAATTTCTTCTTGTGTCTTTGCCCCAATAATTGTTAGTTTATTTTCACTTTGGTTTACTCTATCTTCAATTTCTAGTTGTTTTCCATCTAATTTTACCTGCTCATTTTGTATCTTAACTTGTTTTTCTTTGATTTGTACATGTTCAATTTCCAATGCAACGAAAGCTTCTTGTATTCCTACTAATTTCTCTGTTGTGTTATGTTGAGCCTGTTTTACACTTAACACCTCATTATTTAATTTTTCCAATTTACTGCCAGTTTTTTTAGTAACTTCTTGTATGTTTTTAACAATTCGGTCTTCCAAACTTTGGATCTGCTGTTTAACATTGTCGTCTAACTTCTTTTCCAAACTGTCCATTTTCTCATCTATTTTCTCTTCCATACTCTCTTTAGTTTCTCTTGCAGTCTCTTCTATTTTCTTAGCCATACTCTCTTCCATTCTTATCATCAGTTGCATCAATGTATTCAAATTTACTTCTTTTGGTACTTCTTTTCCTTGTTCTGGTTCATTTTGTACTTCTTCCTGTACCTCTTCTTGCCCCTGTTGTTCTATAACTACTATTACTTCTTCCTCTCTTATATGGTCTTCATTGTCACCTTCTGAATTTGATTCTTCTGCATCAATCTTCCTTATCGAACTTCTTAACATCATTCTGCGATTTTCTTCTGTCATATTTTAAACAAATTATAACCCTTTTAAATCTACAAGGAAACTAAATAACTAGCTACTTGGGTTCTTTATTAAATAAGCTTATTGTTGAAAAAAAAAAACTGTAACCCGACATTTACCAAAATGCCTCGGTGTACATCAACGAGCCCCACGTTGTTGGGTGCCAATTTTAATTGCAATGATATGCGTGGTCTTGTGACTATTAGAAAACAATTTCCTAAACTGTCTGCAATTCACGCAATTAAATTTAAACTTTCTATGAGACTGTTCTATCTTTCTCGGGGTCGTTATTTAGCTTGTAAAATAAGTTATTTAAATTAATTTATAATGGAAATAAACACACACAACGATATCAACTTTACAAAATAAGGTTTTATTAAATAACTGAATTTTTAAATGTGTTTTCCGAAAAATTAAATGAGTTTTACTAATTACAAACGTCTTTTTTTAAAAATAAACACTTATCTTAGCGTCTCCTTATTAGGATATTCTTCGCTCGAGCAAAACGCTGAGTGTCCAACTTCTATTTCGCTCTGCTGGTTTCTCAAGTAACCACAGATACTCGCCTTTACTCTGAATCTTCTTCTGCTGTTTTATTTTATTTTCAAATTGGTTTTACCACCATCACAAACGAACAAACTTCCTCGATCGCCTTTTACTTGTAATACTTCTGGTTTTTATATAATTCGTTGTTACTTCTTTGTATTTTTCTCCTTTATTCCCGCAATTACTTTTATATAACTTTTAGACCCGTTTTTCCTCTTTTTTCTTTCAGAGGATCTCAATTCTCTGTATTTATTTACACAGACGAGCCGTAACTAACTAAAACAAATTCTCTATTCTTTTCTTCCTTCTTTGATTTTCATTTTTATAACAAAGAAATAAATCTCATGTCCATGAGTATATATTCTTTAATACGTTTGTGAAACTTGACACTGACATCCAAACTGACATTTATCAACGCACAAATCAAGTAACTCTAAAACTTCTTACAAATTAAACATTTTGAACAATTCTAAACTAAATTATAATTACAACTAACATAAATAAAAATTCGTATCAATCTGTTGTGTTTTTCTTTTCTTTCAGTAAAAACAAACCATATGAAAAATAACAATTATTAGAATTTATAACAAGAATTATAGCAAAACTACACAACCCTGAGTTTAAAAGTTAGAGTATCAAAACCTTACATAAAACTCCAATCACAAATAGAATTGCAGCAAGCATTTCAAAAACTGCTCTCCAGGAATCACAATACTCCAGACAAATCAAACACCTCTAAATATCATAGCACTATCTATTTATGTATTTATTCGGGATCCCTTCCGCCTGTCTCAAGGTTTGTAGTGAGGCACCGTCGCTACTAAAAGCCGTATTTACGCGTCCATTATATAAGACATATTCGTTGGTGCAGCGGTCCGCTACAGCTTCCGATAAAGATAACAAAACATATTTACGCGTCCATTATACAACATGCATATTCATTGGTACAGCGGGCCGCTACAGTTTTCGATAAAGATACGAAAAAATGATTGTCTACGATTTATGTGTATGATTGGAATATAATCTGACGATAGCTGGTAATCCCACATCAGACTCCTCGGGAACACACATGTTGGGCTTACGGATTTCTTCCATCATGCTAGACTTTTACTTACGGCAGTATCAAAGACCAAAGTACCAAAAACGACCGTGGAGAGAAATGCAGGTCAGATCATGCAAACGATGGCGTGCGCGAAGGCACCTATAAATAACTCAAATCAGGTTTACAAATTGCATTGTAGCTAAGATTTCAAAAGATATCAGCCGATAGCTGGAAATGTTGTTTTAGCACCTACAATTATTTTATCACTATAGGGTACCGGGTTACCATTTACAGTTTAAAAACACAAAATTTCAGATAAAACTAACCTTTCCTAATAGAACCTGCCAAACACAATCACCATTAATATAAATCAAGACAGACATTAATTTCAGTTATAAGAGTTCATAATGTGAACATTTAAATTGAAAACACTAATGACCAATGGCCAATTTAAAGGAAAAGTGGGTATATTAATTTTAAAGAATATTTGATGTCGACCACGCTTAGTAGGGATTGAACTACAAAATATAAACATCCGCATGATTACTTAGTAGTTACGTATGTTCAGTCGCTGACTACTGACTTTGCGTATTTGAAAGTATACAATACTGCGGGACAAATTCGATAAATGTCTTGCAACTCGACAGAGCTTATTTATTACAATTGAAAAAGAAGTTACCAAAATCGCGTGAGGCGTAGACCACGGGTTCGGCTATTAAGTAGGTAAGTACCACTAACTACCACTGTTATGACATTTGGTATTTACAATCTTCTAAGAAATAATTCTCATTGAGAAACTGTAGTTTTTCGAAAATGCCATTTCTAATTTGCAGCTATCGATAAAAGTTATTAGTTTATCCTAAACTAGACATTTTTTAAAGTATTTTCGTTGTGAAAAATAAAAACGTGCATTTCTATCAAGGTGTTTCAACCAGGTGTTATTGTTGGTAGGTATTTTATCGCAGCGGTATAAGAAAAATTTAGAACTTTGACATTAACACCGTTATTTTTAAAACGCAAAAATTAAATCATAATCGTTGGTCTCGCCTAGCTACTTATTTAATTTCCGGTTCTTGCTATTGAATTAGAAGTCAAAATATTAAAACTGGATTTTGAAGTTATTAAATTGGAAGAAGTAAGTAAAATCTGATTATTTTTCAATTTTAAAAAACTCACAGTTAATCAAAACTGTAAATAGAAACATGTCTGCAGATGTAATCACTAATTAGACTTAAAACCCTCATGACTAACGTGAAATATTAAACGTGTTAATTTTTTTATTGCGTAAATTGGATGTAAATTTTGTTTTTATTCGTATTTTTATGTAAGTTCAGTACAGAAAACAATAATTATCTTGGCAAAAATTCGAGTTTGATATAATGGAAAACACGTTTTGTGGTTTAAGAATTTCAAAAAGCCGCCTGTTGGATTTTAACATAAACGGGGTACGTGAGAATTTTGCAGATATGAAAATGGATTATAACAGAAATCGTTAAAACAAATTAATAACTATTTTTCTAAACTTCTAGGCTTTCCAATGGCAACTGCTATGATTTTTACTTTCCCATACTTCTATACTTCTAGTAAGGAAAGTTATGATTTCATGTAAATTTTCGAGTTTCAGATTTTAACGGAAATACGCGGTTTGGGGTCTAAGGAACCCAAAAAAGTGTTTTATACAATGTCTGTCTGTGGGTGGGTGGGTGCGTTCGTTCCCCTATATCTCCGGAACCTCTTGACCGATTTTTATAAGATTAGGTGTGTGGATTTTTTTTAGTTGCAGGTAGTTTTTTGTAAGGTCGGTAATCGGAACCGGAAACGGAAATTCGACCTGTTCTTTAGGTATAGATTTTTTTCCTAACAATTTAAGAAAAATTTTTAAATACATAGCGTTGTCTGAAGACAAATGAAATGATTTTATTCCAAACGCTGTACCTTTTAAAATGAAGGCCGATACGAATTTTTGAAAATTTTAACTTTAATGCCCAATTACTCAAAAACAAAATATCCAATCAAAACAAATTATGATATTATTTGATAGCCCTGAATAAGTATAATCAAGTGATGTAAAAACATTTTTAGAAAAATGAAAATTGTAAATATACTAGTGGACATTTTCAAAAAAAATTCCTCAGAAACTGCCTACATCATTTTGTTAAACTTTCTGAGCCAATAGAGCTTACAATGAACTACAGAATTTGTTTTTTACCATTTTCCCAAATTTCACTCTGACGCCCTCTAGGAATTTTAGAAAATTTTGAAATTGATTAATTTTTTATTCCTAAATGCAAACGCCGATCGTTATACACTTTTATCAGTTCGATAGACTACTAGAAGTACTTTATTAGGATTAGCGCGAATCGCTACTTGGAAAATTAAGGGAAAAAAACGATACTTTTTAATATCAACAACGTGTTTTCCGGCAGTTACGTAATCTGAACGACGCCGATCTATTAGCTCTAATACAAATAAATATTTTTCATTCCTTGCATATTTTTGATAACTGTATAAATAAAGCTGTTATAACTATTTTCGTGAGCACATTAAATATCATAGCGCCTTTCACGTCGCGTCGTAGGAGCTCGCGAAGCCCGTCTGGTATCTTCATCAACAACCGATCCTACCTTATTCTAATTTTCATGACTTGCGCACCTCCTCGGCATGCAGCTGGAATGTCTGTAAAGCTATCGCCGTCAGCAGAGATCGTAGCCTTCCTTAATCACACGCACGTGTTTTAATATTGAAAAAGTCAGTTGTATATGTTGCTTTAAAAGTTAAATAATAAAAAAGACGTACAATATAAAATAAAAATTATTATTTAATAATTATTTTTTTATAGATTTCAGATTTTAACAGAAATACGCGTTTTGGGGTCCAAGGAACCCAAACAAGGTGTTTTTAAAAAATGTCTGTCTGCGGTTGGCTGGGTGCGTTCGTTTCCCTATATCTCCGGAACCTCTTGACCGATGTTAATAAGATTTGGTGTGTGGATAACCCTCTCTTATCCATGGTCTGCAGCGGCCTTGTACCGGCCAGATTGAGTGTAAATTTCCTTCACATCTTGACGGGAGAATATTTAAAACGTAAAAAGTATGGGAAAGTACAAGCGACCTGTTTCGCCCATTTTTTTTACTTTCCCATACTTCTACTGAAGTAAGGAAAGTTATGATTTCATGCAAATTTTTGAATTTCAGATTTTAACGGAAATACGAGTGTTGGGGTCCAAGGAACCCAAAAAAATGGTTTTCAAAAATGTCTGTCTGTAGGTGGGTGGGTGCGTTCGTTTCCCTATATCTCCGGAACCCCTTGACCAATGTTAATAAGATTTAGTGTGTGAAAGTTTTTTAGTTGCAGATAGTTCTTTGTAAGGTCGTTAATCGGAACCGGAAACGGAAGTTAGACCTTGTTTCGGTATAGATTTTTTTCTAAACACTTTTTAAAATTTTTGAATACATAGCGTTGTAGTACATCTAAAGAGAGATCAATTGCTTTTTTTCCAAATGCTTTATCTTCAAAATAAAGGCCGCTACGAATTATTGACAGTTTTAACTTTAATGCCCGATTACTCAAAGACAAAATATCCAATCAATAGAAATGATGATATTATTTGATAGCCTTCAATAAATACAATCAAGTGATGTAAAAATATTTTTGGAAAAATGAAAATTGTAAATATACTAGCCGTTCAAAATTTTGGACATTTCAAAAAAAAAATTCCTCAAAAAGACCCAAACCATTTTTTTTAACATTCTGAGCCAATAGAGCGTGCAATGAACTACAAAATTTGTTGTCTACTAATTTCCCAAATTTGACTCTGACACCCTCTAGAAAAATTTGAAAATTTTGAAATTGATTAATTTTATATTCCTAAACGCAAACGCCTATCGCTATAAACTTTTATCAGTCGGTAGACTATTTGAAGTACTTTATTAGGATGGGAGACAATTTTCAACTATTGTGAAAATTAAGGGAATAAAACGATACTTTTTGATATCACAACGTGTTTTCCGACAGTTACGTAATTTTAACTACGTCTATCAATTATCTTTGATATAAATAAATATTTTTCATTCTTTGCAAATTTTTGATAACTGTATAAATAAAGCTGTTATAACTATTTTCGTGAGCGCATTAAATATCTTAGCGCCTTTCAGGAGCGTGCGCAGCCCGTAAGTAACCAACTCCTTGAGTCTGCAGCGGGCTTGTACCGGCTAGATTAGATGTAAATTTGGATCACTTCTGGAAGCGAGAATATTTAAAATGTAAAAAGTATGGGAAAGTACCAGCGACCTGTTTCGCCTTTCTTTTGCAATTGTGACCTTAACTCGACGGTAGGAAGATCAGCATCAACTGAACATATTACAGTCAAGTATTTTCAATAATGAACGGAACACCACGTCGCTGGTACTTTCCCATACTTTTTACGTTCTAAATCTTTAGCAACAATAAATGACTAGAAAACGTAAGCTTAAAAATTAAAAAAAAAAGTCCCAGCGGGAATTTGAACTGGCAATAGCCTGTGCAATAGGATTTCATACCGTAACTGTAAGCATAGTAGCAACAACTAAACAGCACGAAACAAAGGTAAGCACCCTACGGCTAATTACAGATTGCGCTTCGGAGATCAGACCAAAAATCTCTGTAAATAGTTTATGTGATAAGTTATTAAAAATATGCAAAGAATGATAAATATATTTTTTAAGCAAAACTAATTGATAGGTAACTTCCAGAAAACGCGTTGGTGATATTAAAAAGTATCATATTTCAAATTTCCAAAAATTCCTGTAGGGCGTCAGAGTAAAATTTTGGAGATTATCAAAAAGCAAATTTGTAATAGGATAACAAACAACATTTCTTAAATAAAAATGAAAACAACAACATTATTAATTAACAGTAGTTAAGAGAGGAGATGTTTAAATTGCTGCCCATTTACTTCTTGGCAATAATGAATGCGCTTTTTAAAATTGTCTAAAGAGTCGCGCAAAGAATTTCGAGAAATAGCAGCCATTTCAGCACGAATACGATTTTTCAATTCTTCTAAATTGTCAGGTCTATTTAAATAAACGCGACTTTTTAAATGGCCCCACATCCAATGGGGGTTGGTGTCAGACCAGTATCTACAGTTGTGCCTGTTTACAGATCCATTCAAACGAAAAGTAGCTTCATCCGAGAATACAACTGAATTGGCAAAATTGTCATTTTCAGAAATAACTTCCATTGCCCGCTCACAAAACTCAAGCCTTCTGTCGAAATCGTCTTCTGCCAATTCCTGTACTAAATGTACTTTGTAAGGGTAAAACATATTTCTTTTTAAAATTGTTTCAATGGAACGTCTACTCATATTGTGGTTTAAGGCAAGTTGCTGCACATACGTTTGATGTTGCTCAACCACATCTAGTACTACCTCAAGGGAATTCTCTACATTTGTGGCAGATCTTGGTCTACCAGATTTAGGACGATATTTTACGCTTCCACTTTCAGTAAATCTTTCTAAAGTCCTACTTACTGTAGATCTACTAATTGGATTTAGATGGGGATATGCCGTATTAAATAAATGACGTACCTCGTCGTGTGTTCGTCTTCTGCCACCATAACCACTCATCATGAGAATCTCTATCCGTTCTCCTTCTGATAAACGATTCATATTGCAGAATTCTAAAGATTATTTGCCAGACAACACAACTACAGGAAGAATTAACAATGTGTGATGTTTATTTTATCACCTATTAAACTCTTACTACTTGTTTTTGCTTGTGTTTTGTTTATTTATGACGTTTTGTTAATGCAATGGTTACTAGATTTCACTAAATGTGCAGCGACGAATTAAGCATGCCTCAAATGTTTTTTTTTCTGCGTTATTTTCTTATGTAACCCTATACATGTTTAGCATTTCTGAAAAAAATAAGCTTTCTATTGATGTATCACACAGCCTAGGTTGCTATTTAAAAAATTTCAAGATGGTCATTAATTTAAGCTATTGTATATAAAAATATTGTTGATTGCAGAAAACTATCAGCTAGATAATTGGAAATGTTAACAAATTCTTTTTCTACGACTATTTTAGAATATAAGCATTCTGATACAATGTTTAATTACAGAATAACTACATTCTTATGCTTGTTATAGAATATTTCATTCTAACACGGTTCTGAGTAATAAAAGTTGCGTCTCTCGTCTATCAACTGTTTTTTGTTTTTTTGACAGTTACAATCAAAGCGTATTTTAGATAGAAAACTTTTATTAAGTCTTAGAAAAAGTATAGTCTGTAACACGTTTGGAACAGCTGTTCCGCACCCGTGGACCGCCCCTCGCCTTTTGGCTCGGGTGACAAACTTTCCACTCGTGCGGAATATGCCATATTACAAACTTGTTACAGAATATACTGTTCAGATTCTAAGAATTTCGACAAAAATAATTCTTCTGCCGCTTCTTCTTCTTTCTTCTAGTAGGCTATCAGCCTGTTCTTTTGCCATATTATTGGATGGTGTCACTCCATCTCTTTCTTCGTCGCTCGATGCCTCTTCTAAAAATGGTTAATAAACGCAATCACTCGTTACTCACACTCTCAATATCTCTGTTGATTCTGTTTTAATTAATTACATTTCTTTCCACTGGTGACAACAAGTTTTTGACATACCTAAATATATTTCTATGCAAATTGATAATACTTTTATTTCTCCTACATCGTCATTCATATTTTAAAATTGTTGCAGTAATCTATAATACATTCCTGTCATATTTTGGAAATTCCTACGATTTAAAGATTGGCATTGGAAAAAACATTTGATTTGCCTGCAATGCAAGACAACGGTATGTTTCCACAATTTCAAACGTGTATTTCCGTTAAAATCTGAATTTCGTTAAATTGCATGAAATCATAACTTTCCATACTTCAGTACAAGTAAAATCGGAAAAAACTAAAAACTATAATAGTTTTTTTCCAAAAATGTGGAAACACTCAACTTTTTTTGAAAACTGGTTAATGAGTTTTTGTATATCTAGTTTATATAGCTATAGGTTAGGCCATAATTTTGTTCTTTCCTCAATGCTGTTATTAGCCTGTGATGCCCTCTATGAATAACGGAAATACGGTAATTAATGGCACTGTTGGATGTAGAGTTGGATTAATCGACGGCCATTCCTTCGCTGTATTGTTTAGCAACCTAATTTTATTTTCCGTTTCCTAAAGTTTTTGAATCCCATATCCATCTCACTATTATGAATTATTTCTATACAAAGCGTTTCTAGAAAGACCGGCACAAATTTAGAGGAGAATTTTACACATCAACGTAGTTTTTATTTATTTATTTATATATAAAAAAGTAGTTAAATGATTCATTTAATTAAACAAAGCAAATATGTGAAATCAAAGTGCTATCAGCTGTCCATTACTTTACGGTGGCCGGCAAAAAAGGTGTTGATAAAAATTCTGCGCAGTTTCCATCCGCTTTTTTTATTATGAAACGGACTGCTATAGTTACAAAACAAAGAATTGAAGCTGTCTGTCATGGCAGAGAAGCATGAAGAAAAATTGTTTCCTTAGACCTTCCGCCTCACGTTACTAATGATAGACATTCCGCTGAATATTTGCGCTATTTAACAGTTAAGGGATATATGTGGTTCTAGATATAGGAGCAAAAAAATGAACTGGCAAAAATAGTTTAAATTCATACTTTTGGGGTTAAATGTAATGTACAAAGAAAAAGCTGATTCACTACAAATGAAAAAAAAAGAGATGATACGGCTTTGTTTTTCTACAGGAAAGTAGGAATTTCCAAAATACGACAGGATTATATTATAGATTACTGCAATAATTTCAAAATATGAATGACTGTGTAGGAGAAATAAAAATATTATCAATTTGCATAGAAATATATTTAAGTGTGTCAAAAACTTATTGTCACCAGTGGAAAGAACTATAATTAATTAAAACAGAGTTAACAAAGATATTGAGAATGTGAGTAACATTGGGTAACAAGCGATTGTGTTCATTAATCATTTTTAGAAGAAGCATCGGGCGACAGAGAAAGAAATGGAGTGACACCATCCAATAATATGGCAGACGAACAGACTGATAGCCTACTAGAAGAAAGAAGAAGAAGCAGCAGAAGAATCAATTATGTCGAAATTATTAGAATCTGAAAGAGTTTATTAACAATTCCAATTTTCTATCCCATAGTTTTCTGACAATATTTTTATTTTATTTATAAGTTCAAGCTTTACATCGTTAAAGTTCATTTTAATTTATTGTAATTAAAACAATTCTTAACTTCAACAGGTTCTTTATTTTAGCCTTATACGTGTATACACGTCATTATCAAAGGCAAGATTAAACGTAAACAGTTAGTGTTGTTATAGGAACAATAAATCTTCATAACTTGATCTTGGTTTTCTATATCTTCGTCCAGATGACTCGATTTCTCATTCCAAAACGTTTAATAACGGTGAATTTAAGAGATCAATTTGTTCATTCATTAAAGGTACAGATTTTAAATGTCTGTGAATTTCAAATGCTTCTAGTATATCCAACTTATGTTTATCATCACAAAAGTGTCTAAATTTTATAGTGTTATTAGATGTCATTGAATGATTGTGTTCTAATAAGTGTTTAGCGTAATTGGATTTATGGGGGTGTTTATACTTCTAACAACCTACGTGTTACCTGTACCTAACATCAAAATTTCTAATTGTAGGTCCTATATAAACAGAATTACAGTGCGAGCAATTTAATTTATAGGTGCCTGATTTTAGTAAATTGTCTGTTTCTTTCTTTATTTACATCGCATTTTTCTAAAAGTTCAAGCCAATAGCATAAATTAACGGCAAATTGGAAATGGATTTTTTGAAAATCAAGATAAATATTTTACATAATATTGAAATCTTGACGGCACTGACGCCACATGCGAAAAACAGAAAATATACAGAATTAGTGACCCTACAAAAAAATATTATACGCTCAGTGAGCGAAAAAAATGCTGATAAGTGATATTACATATTTTTAAGTATTAAATTACCTGTTTCCAACCGCTTGTACATGGTTGCGCGCCCTTGTAGGTGCGGCTATTGCATTAGAAACATTTTTGACAGCGTAACCAGTAGCATTTCTTTATGTACACAATAAAAAAATTAATAATAAACCACCGCAAGTTGTTAGGCGCCGTTTGTGTCAAGCATAAAAGTAAAAAAGACGTTGTGATAAATACAAATTTTCACAATAAGTAACGTTTTATATGTAATATAAAAATGCAGATAGAGCCGGCAAAACAATTATTGTTCTAATCTGCCCTATTACGGAACTTACGTGAATGGTTTGGCTGCAGCTCAACTGACTTGTTTAGAGCAGCAGCGTCCAAAATAAGAATTGCTATGATGATAGCTAACCTCCGTTAGGAGACAGCACACCGAGAAGAAGAAGAAGGCTACAAAAGCAAATAACAAGCTCTCAAGAAACAGTTTGTAAGTACATATTATTTGTGTAATTAAGTAAATTTTAAGAAGGGCTTTAGCCTGCTATTCCCACCTACCGCCGCGCCACTGCTTAAATTTAAGTTTGTATTAAAACAGGAAAATAAAATATGGTTTCTAATAACTGTTGAAAGATATTTTGGAAATATTGACAAGAAAGATGTAATTTAAAAAAAAGTAGTAAGTCCTACTTTAAAACCGTCTTTATTTTCATTTTATGTAAAAGTGGTATTGCAACTGAAGTGCGTTTTTATTCAGTATCTTCCTTGAATTAAAAATTAACTATACTATCAAACCGTAGGTACATCTTTGCAAAGAGAAAAAGCTGGAGTGTGGACTTCGAGTGGACTTTCCCATACTAGATATTAATTCGTATTTGCAAACGTGTAAATTTTATAATTATAACGTTGTAAATTTTACCGAGTGTTAGATTTCTAAGAAAGCAAGCTATATGGGCGAAACAGGTCGCCATACTTTTTACGTTTTAAATATTCTCGCGTCAAGAAGTGATTAAAATTTACATCTAGTTATATCCAGATGGTCGACTAAGTAAAAGCTCACGACGTCGAATCAAAAATGATTATAACAACTTTATTTATAGTTATCAAAAATATGCAAAGAATGAAAAATATTTATTTTTATTAGGCGCAGTTAAAATCACGTAACTTCCAGAAAACGCGTCAGCTTCAAAATTTTTAAAAATTCCTGGAGGGCGTCAGAGTAAAATTTCAGAAATAAATAAAAAACAAATTTGTAGTTCATTCAGAAAGTTTAAAAAATGGTGTGTGCAGGTTTTGTGAAATATTTTTTTGAAAATATCCAAATGTTTGAGCAGCTATTTACAGTATATTTACAAATTTCATATTTCCAAAAATATTTTTACATCACTTGATTATACTTCTTAAGCGCTATTACATAATATGGCAATTTGTATTGATTGGATATTTTGTTTTTGAGTAATCGGGAATTAAAATTAAAAATTTTCAAAAATTCGTAGCGGCCTTCATTTTAAAGATACAGCATTTGGAAAAAAGCATTCGATTTGTCTTTAGATGCACTACAACACAATGTATTCAAAATTAAAAAAAAAGCGTTTAGAACAAAATTTATACCAAAAAAGCAGGTCCAAATTTCCCGTTCCGGTTCCGAATAACGACCTTACAAAGAACTACCTGCAACTAAAAAACTTTCACACACCAAATCCTATAAAAATCGATGAAAGGGTTCCGGAGATATAGAGAAACGACGCACGCACCCACCCACGCACCCAGCTACCCACAGACGGACTTTTACAAAAACAACTTCTTTTGGGTTCCTTGGACCCCAAAACGCGTACTTCCGTCAAAATATGAAATTCGAAAATTTGCATGAAATCATAACTTTCCTTACTTCAATAGAAGTATGGGAAAGTAAAAGAAAATCATCATTTAATTACTGTCCTAATTAGACAAGTTTTATCTTATTTAACCAAATCAGTATTTCTAGCTGTTTCCAAATTTTAACGGTGGTGAGTGAAAATGAAGTCATGTTTATGTATATTGTCAATAAAAACCAATATAATTTCTATTCAACAATATTTGAAGGGTACACGAGAAAAACCAGCTAAGTTCATTTCTATCGAAATTGCGATAGCTGCACCATCATGTGCTAAATATTCCACTCTCTCTAATGGGTCGAACAAGTCACAAGAAATAGCTAATTTAAAAAATCCTATACACGGGAAAAACAGGCTAATTATGGGGATATCAGTTTTACGTTGTTTTTCTGCCATTATCGAGTACGTATTCATTGTATATTTTATTTGATTATAACAACACATGTACAGCAATGGAAGTGTGTAATGATCATGACAGATGGTTCCGGAGAAGTAGTGGGGTTTTCTTTTTAGTATACATATCAGCTATGTATACTTTTATAAAAAACATGTCAATGCATTGTTTTACTGAAATCTATAGGTAACCAACTGTACACAAAATAATAGAGAGAGAAAGGTTATTCCTCATAGTGTGAGGTTATGCTCAATAAGTATCATGAGTATGTTTGTGAATAAAACGCAAAACTATTTGAATATCAATTTTTTTTAATGAAACTATTATTTTAAAAACATAAAATATCAACAATACACAAAGTTTATGCTAAATTCAAAAAATCAAAACTAATTGCTATTAATTTGACATTAAACAATTTGATTACTGTTTCCACAGCAGACTATTTTTTTCAAAAATTGATTCTTTGAAATTTAGTGTATAGTTGGTTGCCTACAGACTGCAGTAAAACAATGCATGGACATGTTTTTTTTTATAAAACTATACATAGCTGGTATGTATACAAAAAAGAAAAACTCACTGTATAATTTAAGTTTGTTATCAGAAAAGTGAACAAATTTTATAGTGTCAGATATCATTAAATGATTGTGTTCTAATAAGTGTTTCGCGTAATTAAATTTATGTGGATGTTTATATTTGCAACAACGTATGTTTCAATTTGTTAATGCCTGGTTTTAGTATATTATCTGTTTTTTCTTTAGCATTATACAAAGTGTTTAAAATGTTTTTACTTGTTTTAAAAATTTCTTTGTGTATATTTGTTTTGTTTATAATTTTTGATATTTTCTCCGATTCATCGCAAGATATGGAATCGAACCGTATTTAATTGTATCAGATGAACTATTTCGATAAACATTTTTGAATAGCTAATTTGTAATGTTTCTCTTTAATTAATATATCAATAAGTTTAGTATTGTAACCATTATCGTATGCAATTTGTTTAATAAATGAAATTTCTCTATTATAACCAATTTTATCTAAATGAATAGTTAACACTGTATCTTAGATCTGTACGTTGCTAAATTTTTGTTTTATAATCACAAGAATCGTATGGTATTTTAATGTCCGTCGTGGTTTGCCGGCTCGCGGGTTCGATACGATGTTATCGAAATGTTTGTTTGTAATGACGGCATCGGTATCGCTTTTAGCAGTTTATGTTACAATAATACAAACAAATGGTATACATCCAAAGGAGCTTATATATGTCTGTAGGTCTGGAACACTGTAGCGAGGCAGTGCGCAAAGTACTCTGTGCCCCACAAAACATAAAACCGTTGGGCCTTAAATAATGTACGCGTAAAATTGTGGGCTGTAGTAGGGGAGCCCCCTCACCACTAAAAGTTAAGACAGATGGACCGATAATTAAAACTTTATTATTCAATAAGGACATTAGGGAGTGCGCGATCAAACTGAGTTGCTGAATAAGAATATAAATTTACCGTTTACACGTCGTAGTAGTAGTAATAGCAGCATTTAAAAAGGCCTTAGCTTCGCCTTACTTTTCCAGTTTTTAAACTGACAAATTTTGTTATGTTCTTTAATTCCAACTATCATTTTTCCAAAATTTAAAAATAACCAATCCCTTTTAGCTTTATTTCACAAAAGTAGCTTCTAAGAACATTTGTTTAGCTTTATAGAGGCTTCCTGCATTAATTAAACGTATTCTAACATATTGTCTGACTGAGTATACATACGTTAGTGGTATCTGATGCTATGTAGTAACTGTTGGGAGAGTTAGCAAGTTAATTAGAGAAAATCCAAGCGAAGTACATGACCTATTTTTTAAGGAATTTTGAGTCCCGTAAAAAATATATACATACTAAAAATTTTGCGTATTTCAGTATAAAACCTTTTAGTTAGAACCACAAAGATAAGATTATAAACCAAAATAATGCTGTGTTAAGTGTTAATCAATAGCAACATCGAGTATCAATTACAAATATTGGAACAATAATTTAGTTTTACTCGAAACATTCAAAAAATTTAATAATAAAATATCATTTACCAATAGCAACATTAAGAATATGCAGAATACGTCTTTAAATTTAAAGGTGTAAGTTAATAATAACGTATTATTTAAAGTTAGTTTATTTTATAATTAACACAAAGAAATTGCGAGCAAATTGAAATTGTAAACAACCCAGCACAACTACGTAATTAATTAATTTTATCCTTACTCGATTTAAAGCGATCTTGTTTGTTGTTATCGTAGAAATAAACTTAAAATACAACGAGGTTTTTGACCTCCGACAGCGTTAATATTTTTAATTTTTATATATATTTCAACTGCCAAGCTAAACAACATTCACTTACATTTACCATAAGAAAAAGATTCCTAAGAAACGATTGCGACTGCCACTGAAACCATAGACTTAGACTATGACCACACGAAATGTTTCTAAAGGCTTCTTTTGCAAAACCAACACAATAACTCCACAAATCTAGATAGCATGCTAATTATCAGGACCTCCTAGTTATACCACCACGGTTATCTGACGTCCGTTCATTTTCGATAAGCGAGCAAATTAGGGGCGATATTTATAGCCGCGTTACATGTGATGATTGTGCATAATTAAACACGATTAGCCATGATTACAGTGTTGCAATTGAATAGTATTTTTATCCGATGAAATTAACTTAACCGTTCATTATTATTTTTATTAGTAAACAGGGACATAAGGTGGGATCTAGATAAATATATAGAGGTCAACATATCAACAAATAAACTGTAGACAGTGAAATGTTGAATTTTGAAACTGATTTACATGTAACACCCCAAAGCAAGCAGAATTTATACGCCCGGTATAAAATGGATTCGGAATTTGTTTCGAGAATTTTTAAATTATTCTTAATTTCTACAAAATTATCAAAATTTTCAATAATTTTCATAAATGCGAGGAAGTTTCTGTGGCAACTGCTCGACAGCTTTTTCTCCGTAAGAGTAGCCATTTTATAGAAAACTGGAAGAAATGCTGTGGACAACCGTAAATTAAAAACAATTGATAGTTTTCATTTTTCCTCCACTTTTATTGTTTATAAAACATTTGCATTAAAGTTGTACAATTTCTTACAATCAATACAGTTTAAATGAATTAGCTGATATTAATTTACTGTACAGTGAATGCAGTTGCAATTCTTTTGCCATCAGCAAGACAATACGCAGAAATACCCCAATCGTCAAGTTTGAAGATTTGTGGCGTTCACTGAGTATATGGTCTATCTGATTTGTCGTTTCACCTTTTAGTGATGTCTACGTTCCCTTGTATATATCTTTTTGTTCGAATTGTGTACTTCTTTCAGTGTGGCTACATTTTCATTCGTTTTCTCATGCTTGCTGAATCTTCCTAGGGTCGTATCTTGGGAGGTCATTGTAGATCATTTCTATTTTTTCATAGAATTCTTTTTTTTTGTCTTGTTCTTTTTCTTCAGTTGGTGCATGTACGTCTATAAAACTCAATTTTCTATGTTTACCCCTTATTTTTAGATAGCTAATTTCGTTTAAAACTATTACTCTTTGCTTGATCCTTTTATTAATAAGCCTACGCCTACCCTCCTGTTTTTTTAAAAAAGGTGTAATTTTCTATATCAACTATCTCGCTCCTTTTTTGTTTTGTTTCCTAGGGTGCTATTATTTTTATTTTGTATTTTCTGACTTCCCCTATCAAATTTTTCATTCTCTCCTCCATGTATGTTCCTCTGACTTCCATGTTGCAATGTGTAATATTACTAGTCTTTTTTCTTGTTTCAATCTGATGTATTTTTCTTTTGCGTGTGTTGTCTTTGTTACCTTGTCTATATTTCTTCTTTCCAGGGTAGTTAGTTTTTTGATATCAACCTTTGTTTTGCACGCCGTTACCCCTTTTTTTCTCATTGTTCCCTCTGTATTTTTTATTTTTTGGTATCTAGTTTTCACCCTCTTACCTTTCGTTTTTGAAGTGAAACTGCTTTGGCGGCGGGTGAAACGTTCGAGCATCATAGCGGGAGTCATTTAACGGATGCGCGGCCATCTTTCCCGGCAAGTAAGCTTCTTTTTTAGAAGACCTACCGACTTGGTGTTTTTAACATGTAGCCCATTAATTGCCCTTTATTTTAGTACATAATTTATAAGATATAAATAAACACATGTGCGTTACAAAAAATTGTCGTACAGTTTTACGAACTCTAAACC
This sequence comes from Ctenicera cuprea, assembly GCA_958336395.1. Taxonomy (NCBI): domain Eukaryota; kingdom Metazoa; phylum Arthropoda; class Insecta; order Coleoptera; family Elateridae; genus Ctenicera; species Ctenicera cuprea. Next base: position 31,352,431 of record OY284492.1, read on the forward strand.
ATTTCTGTTAATTTTACACACCGATATCTTTTTTTACGATATTAGTTTTGTTTTTTGTTACGTACAAAACGTCGTTAAACTCTAAGAAACATTTAATCTCGTACAATGTATAGTTGCGTTGCAAAACTAATCTTTTCATATTGTTAAACGTTCAAGCATACGTGCGAGAACGATATGTAAAACAATTTGCTGGGCGTTGGAAAAGTATAAATTGTAGGTATAATGTTCTATGAAATCTTACTGTAACATGAAGTCATTCACGCGAATATTTATTTAAGAGACGCAATCGTGCTCAACAGCAGTTATTTAATAGTGCAATAAACAATTAGCTGTAAAAAAAATACTACAATTGCTACAAAATAAAAGAATGTTAAGTTGAGAACTACAAACGGACAAGATCCTGCCAAAAAAGTTAGAATTCAAAACTTTATTCCAATATGTTATCCTCCTCTACTTGCGCGTTTTTACAATTTTTACATCTACATTGTCTGAAACATTTTACACCTTCTTCAACACAAATTCAATTTTTGTTAGTGCAGGTGCCGTATTTGCAGTAAAGAGCTTATAAATGTGTTAAGGTTTAAAGGGCAAAACACTTAAGTGAGAACACGCAAAGAAGTTTCACTTAGGACTTGCGTGCTGAGCACATGAGCCCACATTTCTTCTTTTCTTCTCTGGTAGTGCTTCTAATTTCCTTTTGTACTCGTCTCTCTTCGATTGTTAAGTCATTATCGATATACATTTTTGAGTTTTTCGATTTACTTTTGGCCCTTATTATTTTTTGTTTTTTGTTCAGGATTACACTTCCGCTATTACCATTTGTAGTTGTTTTTCCTTGTTCACTACCTGCGCCTTTCCTGTTTTCGCACATACCTGTACCTAGTTTCTGTTTTAAAAATTCTTCCACCCCTTCTTATTTATTTTATCGCACTCGTATTCCTTTCATTATGATACTATCGCACTACGCCTACCACCTAGCAGAGACGGCAGCTGGTATAGTATATAGTTAGTATCACGAATATCCGCTTTAAAAAAGTAATTGCAGAATTTTCACAATTTGCGCAAGTCGGCTTAAAAGTACGGACTAGATCCATCAGATCACCTTGAATTGTAGAATTAAGTTAGTTAGATATGATTGATATCACTAGTGATATACAGGGTGCTCAATATAGCTTGCACATCTCGGTAACTATAAGAGACACGAAGATGGTTACATTTGATTAAAGTTACCTAATTAGGGAATCAATGTACTGGTTCCCAAAAACCTATAGCTTACTAGATACGAGCTGAATACTGAAAAACTAATTTCTTTAAGGAAAATCATAAAAAAAAGTTATAGACGTATTAAAGATGTATTAGGAAAAAAAATTTTTGTGATAATGTTTCGTTTCGTTTTCGAAGTATGTACTTTTTAAAATAGAAACCATATTTTGTTTTAAGACACTTAAAGAAACTTATTTTTCTCTTTTCGACGATATTTGTTTTGATATACTTAATTTAGGGCGAGCGGCGACGTGACTACCGAGCAGACGGCTCCGTCACGCTTAAAGTAAATCAGTGTTTTTGTGAAGTGCAAACCAACTTGTAAAAATTGGGTTGATGCAAAAAAAAAATTATGCACTATTTTTGCATATTTCGTACATTTCAGCTTACGAAACCTATTAACCTTGAATTTGTCGTGAAAAAACCTCTAGGTGATTTTAGAAAAATTATCAAACTTTGAATTTTTCAAATTTGCCGCTAAAATAATTTAAAAAAAGTGGCAACCAATCAGCGCAGTTTGACGTCACTAGCTTGTACGGTTGGAATTTGCTGTCGTTGTCAATAGACGTTCAACTGGGTTAACCGCTGTTGATTTACGTTTTCTTGTTCATTTCTTGTGTTTTTTAAATGTAAAGTTTCTTTATTACTACAAAGAGTCCTTTTTAGGACTAACCTGTCGCATTTTGATACGTCTTCTTGTTAATTTCTTGTTTTACAAGTGCAAATTATCGTTTATTCTTGTGGTTGACACTTGTAGTTGAAACTAAAGTAATAATGGTCGAGGTTGGATTTATTAAAGCCAAATCAGACAACTTACCACGTGTGGATATGTTTATGGTAACAGAATATTTAAAAACAGACGATTGTTTTGGTGCTCCCGAGGTTCGAGGTGCTAAAGCTGCTATGTAAGTATAAACTGAAATTTGTATTTAAATGTTTTTCATATTAGCTGGCTGTATTAACATTTCTAACATTTGTGTAAAATGGAGATAATACTAACCGCAATTGGTAGTTTATAGCGAATTTGTCCCAAATAATATTGTATTCAACATAATTTGTTTTTTGTAGGTCTTCGCGTGAGTCATACGGCGATAATGCGATTGGATATGTGCAATTAAAAAGGGACGGTCATCAATGCCATTTAAAAGCAAAAATTTGTCCAGAACATAAGGTACGTAGTTCAATGTATCTTGTGTCCCTGACCATCGATGAAGATCAGGAAAAGGTAGTGGAAATTGCGTGCCATAGCTGTGCTGCTGCAGCAGGTAAGAAAATTTAAAAGATGTTTTGTTTTCTTATTTTAATAATGCTTTTAACAATAGGTGGTTGTAAGCATGCATTAGCATTTTTAATGTGGCTTCATCGCCGAAGTGAAGACCCAGCTCCAACCGAAGTGACGTGCTATTGGAAAAAATCAACATTATCTAGGGTTGGTACATCGATGAAATTTATTGAAGCGAAAGCATTGGGTAAACAGAAAAGGGGAATGAATCTGCCAGATAACAGTACCATTTTAAAAGAATTTTTGCTGTTATCTGAAAACAAACAGCTCGAAAGCCAAATTTCGAGGCATTCTTTCACTGCAAAGAAAAATAAATTAATTGTATTATCAATTTACCAGCAAATGCTAGAATTTTGTGAGAGAGGTGGCACTTCCGTTGACGAATTTTTAAATTATTGTAAAGAAAATATGTCTGAAGAGCTTTGTACAGAAGCTGAAATTTCAACGAGGGGACAAAGTGACGAAGTTCTTTGGTTCGAGTTACGATATGGTAGAATAACAGCTTCTAAGTTGTACGAGGCAGCTCACTGTAAGACTACTGACGGGTCCCTAGTTAATCGGTTGATTGGTGCATCGAAGATAAAGGACACCAAAGCAATGGAACGTGGTAGAAGACTAGAAGGCGAAGTGATATGTGTGATGGAAGAGAAACTGGAAATTAAGTTTAACAAGTGCGGTTGCTACTTATTGCAGAATCACCCCATATTTGGAGCTTCACCAGATGCCATTACTGATAACTTCGTTGTGGAAGTCAAGTGTCCTACTAGTGATAAGTCTTTGGAACGATATATAAAAAACGGTGTGGTGGCATCAAAATATTTATCGCAAATTAAATTGCAAATGTTTGCAGCTAAAAAAGACAAAGGGCTGTTTTGTGTTGCTGATGCAAATTTTGAAACGAATAGGAAGATATATGAAGTTTGGGTAGATTATGATGCTAATCTGTGTAATGATTTGCTTGAAAAAGCTAACAATTTTTGGAAGCAATGTATATTTATGAAAATTTTTCAATCTGCATGTAAATAGTTTTAAGAATACTTATTAATGAAAATAGATTTTAAATTACAACATTCGCAAACGATTGTAACATCTAACCTCAAATTTTGAAAGTATAGGATATTATAATATCAATACAGAAATTATTATTTTTTATTAATACTTACTTTACCCAACTAACTTTCAGAAATGAATTCGTATTTTTAATCTCAAATTCCTAAGTTAAATTAAAAATAAAAAAAGTGGGTAACCTAAAAACCTGTAAAAAAATAAATATTTATTTAATAAAATACAGCATTTTATTTTTACAGGAAGTATTGAGAGTATTAAAGACCTGTCTTTATAATAGGTGACTGTATATTCACTAATGCACATGCAATGAGTACAAGATCGTCTGCATACGCTAACATGCTATGGTTGATTACTGCATGTGGTTTTAGGCTTTCGAATTCTCGTACCCTTCGTATTACCCGTTCTATATGAATGCGTAAGCTTGCAATTCGTTTGGTTTCTAGCACTTCTTCCTTGGACGGTTTAGCAGATGAGGACACACTAGGAGGTTTTATAAGTTCACAGTTTTTATTTTTCAAAATTTGTTTAATGTGTTTAAATCCTCTATCTGCTAAGACACCACAACCATGTGGAATCTTATCTAGAAAGCCGCAGTGTTCAAACAATAAAATATCTGCAGTTCTTCCACCATAACCTGTAGATATAAAATTTATAAAGCCATCTGGGGTACAAGAAATCAAATATTTTAACGTATTGCACTTTTTATAGTCTGACCATGTTAATGCTTGTGTAAGAGGATTCATTGGCTTCTCGATTTCAATTTCAAAGCAGTCGATAATTGCTTCTACATGACTATATGCAGGTCTAAAAGGTATTGGTAAAATTTTTTTTATTGTTCCTTTAGGCCAGTAAATAAAAGGTTTTAAGAGATGAGCCAATTTTGGGATGGTTTTTCCAAATACTCTACTACCGTTGCTGCTTGACATTCCAAACTGGTCACCTAACCGATCAAACGTATCGTTACATTTGATTTTCATTAAAGTGAATAAAATATTACTATGGCTTAGTTTACTTTGAGATTTTATTTGCAGTAGATCTATTAACCAAAAATAATCTTTTGGAATTCCTAAATATTGTTTCGGCTTCTCTTTACACAGTTCTACCGTCATGTTATGTCTTCCTAAATTAAAGATATCCTGTTTTGTTTCATTGTCGCTGTCTTCCGACATGTCTGATGTACTATTTGAATTCGTTTCACTTGGCTCATAACTTGTACTAGAATCAAACGTTTCATCCTCGGAGGTTTTATGAGATGAACTTGAAGTTGCTTTTTCATCTACAGTAAAAACCTGTAAAGGTGGTTCAGTTGTTTCTGAAAGCTGTAGACATTTTCTGGGGGATGTTGCCACTGTAACCATTTTCGGAGTGATATTGCAGGACACATATTTGCTTCGATGCGATGGTTTCATTTGCACTGCTTTATTGCTAAATGTTTTAGAAGCGTCTTCTTCGGATTTTATTACTGGTTCTGGTGATAAAGAAGTGCTTGTAGATTCTTCGAAAGTGTTTGTACCTACTGTCGTTGCTTGAATTTGATTTAATTTATTCTCCGAAGAAGATGCAATGGCTTCTTCAACCAACTGTTTTCTTGATCTTTTTTCAACAGCTGATCGAAGGGTGCTACTAAAAGCACGCTTTCTGTCTCGCTGACAATCAAATATGTGTGGCACTATACCAGCTTTAATTCTAATTTTCACATTCATGTATTTATGATACATAAAATTTTCTAAATCATTCTCCAGCTAAAAATTTATTAAAAGATAAAATAAACAACTTACTGTAGTTAAAACAATAGAACTTATTTTAAAATCCCTACCTCAAAATGGTCTTGGCAACAATACAAGTCCGAGTTACACATGTTTGCAACATCCCTTCTAGCACTTGTAAACCACAATTTTCTTTTAGATTTGTCTCTTGGTACAGTAACAAATATTTTATTCGGCGTACTTATTGTTGTATTTGTGCATTGTGGCACAAAACACCACTTATAGCACCTAGTTTTGATTTTATTTTCCATAGTCATTAAACGTAAACGTCAACACCGCACAGATTACTTGAAACTAGGTTAGCGCGCCAAACGCTCCAAGCTAGTGACGTCACGCGCCAATCGGATAATACCGATAGGCGTCGGGAACTTCCGCTACAGGGAAATATTTTAAACTTTATTAATTAATTTAAATTATCATTTCTTTTTTTTTATACTTAAAAAGCATACAGTACCTATAAACTAGTATTAGTTTACTTAATTAAGCATAAAAAAAAATTTATGCATTAACCTAATTGTGAGGGAACTAGTAGGAAATAAATGAGTGGGTAGAGTGTTTTAAATAAGCGGACAGGAAGTCTCTGGAAAAATGCAAGCAAATAAAGTTATTGTAGAAGGATCAAATATTATTGAAGAGCTTGCGGGACGACACGGCACGCGCGCTGACTGGGCGAGTGACATCACTGACGAGGAAAGCGACACGAACGGCGCGAGCGCAACGTACCAAGTTTGTAAAGTAATAACTACGCGCACTACTGGGTAAATGGGAGCGTCGAAAGAAGCGAGGAAGTGTGAAAAACAAATTTGATAAAGAAACCGAGAGTCACGACGAATATTTCGAGATCTTCGATAGAAGTAAGCAGACAATACGATCACCCGAACAAAGAAAATAGAAAAAGAAAGAAGGGAAAGTGCAGGTAAAAGTAATATAGAAGGGTAAATCAGCAGAAAAGAAAGTAAAACAAAAAAGATGGATGAATTGAAATATGAAAGAGCTAATGAGACAAATTGCGAAAAACACAGCCGAACTAAAAGAAGAAATAAACGCGGTAAAAAAAGAAATAAGGAAGATGGTATCTAAGCCTTATTTATTATTATTATCATGGGGATCTCGTAATCGGTAAGATATAGAGATTCGGTTTAATGAGAAGAATTATTCAGCATCTCAAGTACTACTACGATCCACTTTCAAATCCTACAATTTTTGCTTAATTTTCGGTACAGACTGAAAAAACTAAAATTTTCAGTTTTCGTTTTTTGTGTATAATTTGGTTATTATCAAAGATAGCGCAAATAGGTTTTGACATTATTAAGACACTTTTTTACACAGATTTCGAATCTTAAATTAAATTTTTTATAGGTCCTTCACTTTTCAAGATATTGACATTAACTTTGCTTTTTTAAATATTCGTCGAAGGCGGCCTTGTCTTTTTTTCCTTTTCTTTGTTATTCGGTTTGATTGATTTATTTTCACAAATAACGGAGTTACTAGCAGGAAACTTTTTTTATATAGTAGGTTGTGAAAAAATGTTTTCTTTGGTAGGCTAAAAATTACCCAAAAAAATGAGCGAAACACTTCGCCTGGACTTTCCTATACATTTAAATACATTGTTTTATATTTTCCAACACTTTCGATATACACCTGTCTAGACACGACTAGTTAAAGTAAATAGTTCTTATAAGTTGTAACATCTTGAAGCGGTTGAAGAAAGACCGACCGCTGCGCTGCAAGCATAAAGTTGGATAAAATATTCGGACTGAATCAACGGAAGCGCGGAAATTGATATTTGAAAATATATTAATAACTCGAGAAGTATTATTTTTAGCAAGAAATTACTCTTATTAATTTGTATTTAGAATTTCAAAACCTTTCTGATTTTAAAGCCAAAATGCCACGTTTCTATTTAAAAAAAGTTATTTCTTACCGTGGCCGCCATATTAAAATCGGAAACTCAAGTTTTTTTCTTAAATACAATCGAGAAGAATTTGCCCTACAACTTCGCTCTTGGGTTTGCGAGTCTATCTATTAAAATAAAAAAGTTAGCCTACACTGAACATTAAACGACTAGTATAAGAATACAACTGCTGTAGAAAGTATGTGAAATTCTTCTAAGGACAAAAAGATTATTAAGGGGCAAAAAATTCGATTTTTTGATTTCTTGTAAAAAGATTCTCCTCCTAGAGCAAACAAAAGAAGAAATCAATTTTTTAATTTTGTAGCGAAATTTTTGGGGGGGAGGGAGGAGGAACAGTAGCTCCCCTAAATATGAAATTATCGAAAAAATATTATTATATTCGGATCATCAATGATGAGCTATATTGCTTTAACAGAATTATTTTATTGCCCCCGGTTAAATAAATAAAAGGGTACCAATTTTCAAAAATTCATACAGGGCGTCACAGTGAAATTATAGCAATGCGCAAAAAAACAAATTGTAGAAGATTCTCAGTTCTATCAGCTTAAAAAGTTTAAACAAAAACGTGTGGGCAGTTTTTGAGAAATATTTTTTTGAAAAATTCCAAAATTTTGGGGTGAGGTCATTGCGATCGTTTTTATATTTTCAAAATTAATTATTATTCATGGTATAGTACCCTTGAAGGGCTACCAAACAAGATGTAGTTGATTCCAATCAGATGACTGGTTTTTGAGTAAATGGGCGTTAAACTCGAAATGTTCAAAAATTTGTAGCGGCCGCCATTTTAAAGCTAGAGAGTTCGGTAAAAAATCGTTTGATTTGTCCTAAGGCCTTCTTTAATGCTTAAAAAGTTTAAACAAAAACGTGTGGGCAGTTTTTGAGAAATGTTTTTTTGAAAAATTCCAAAATTTTTGAGTTTTGAGTTTTGCGATCGTTTTTATATTTTCAAAATTAATTATATTTCATGGTATAGTACCCTTGAAAGGCTACCAAACAAGATGTAGTTGATTCCAATCAGATAACTGGTTTTTGAGTATATGGGCGTTAAAGTCGAAACGTTCAAAAATTCGTAGCAGCCGCCATTTTAAAGCTAGAGAGTTCGGTAAAAAATCGTTTGATTTGTCCTAAGGCCTTCTTTAATCTCCACGGTTAAAATTTCCAAAATTCAGTTTCTGAAAAAAATGCTACCAAAAAACATGTCTAACTTCCCCTTCCGGTTTCGGTTTTTTTAAAAGCTTATTTTGTTGGTGAATTTTTGATATACCCCCTCATTCCAAAGCACATCAAAATCGGTCCAGCCGTTCCGGAGATATGGAGCGTAACACACCCACCCACCCACAGACAGACATTTTTTAAAAATTACTTTTTACTCCTTGACCGATTTTTATCATATTTGGTATGTAGAAGTTTTTTAGTTGCAGCTAGTTCTGCAGAAGGTTTTTAATTGGAACCGGAACCGGAAATTAGATATGTTTTTTTTGGCATAGATGTTTTTCTAAACATTTTTTTGGAAAATGGAAAGAAAAATGAAATTCCTTTTTTCTGGATGCTGTATCTTCAACACAAAGGCCGCTAAGAATTTTTGAAACGTTTAACTTTAATGCCTGATTACTCAAAAACAAGGTATCCAACCAATACAAATTGTCATATTGTTTAATATCCCTTAATAAGTATAATCAAGTAATGTAAAAATATTATTGGAGATGTGATAATTGTAAAAATGCTAGCTTCTCAAAATTTTTGGACATTTTCAGAAAATTATTTTTCAAAACTGCCTACACAACTTTTTTAAACTTTTTAAGCCGCTAGAGCAAGTTTGTTTCTTTCTATTCTCCCAAAATTTACTCTATTGCCCTTCAGAAATTTTTGAAAAATTGAAAATTATCTCAATAATTATTTATACAAAAACAAAAACGCCATTCGTTATAAATTTTAAACAGTTTGATAGCCTGTTTGAAGTAGTTTATTAGGATTAACAAGAATGTTCAACCATATTAAAACTTAAGAAAGGAAACGATACTTTTTATTATCAACAACGTGTTTTCCGGAAGTTACGATATTTTTAACTATGCCTATCAAGGAGCTTTAGCTAAAAACATATTTTTTATTTTATGCGTAGTTTTGATAACTCTGTAAACAAAGTATTTAAAAGCATTTCTAGTCCGAATTCGGGGGCGTAATATCTAGCGCGTTACGTCAGTAGGTAATCCCCAATGCCGCGCCGTGCAAAAGCCTTGGGTTCGGAGCATATATTTTTTATCTATGGTTTGGAGCGGGCGGCTTGTACCTGGTGTTGATGACTAGATGTAAATTTAAATCACGGATTGGAGCAAGGCTATTTAAAATTTAAACAGTATGGGAAGCTACCAGCGACCTGTTTCGCCCATTTTTTGAATATTATTTTTAGCACTAATTCTTGCAATATTTCCAATAAAACTACGTAACAATCCGCAACACCACCCCAACCAATTATGCACTGCTGTATAATGGATTGAACTAGAGCGTCACAGAGAAATGATTGGGTTGGTACACCAATCAAAGTTTCACTCATTCCGAGCTCTATGAGCTTACAGATAAAGATACAACCGTGAGTTCAGTTTTTGAGTAAGATTTTTTTGGAATATAGACGTTAAAGCCAAAATAATCAAAACATTTTAGCGGTCACTATTTTGAAGGTAAATGTGGAGAATTTCATATAGTAAGAAAAAAATAAATTGGATGTAATAAAATTTATATACTAAATCGTTATTTATTTAAACTTTGAAAATTCATAACCAAATAAAAACCTCAATAAAATAAAAAGCTAAGGCCTTTTTAAATGCTGCTATTACTACTACTACGACGTGTAAACGGTAAATTTATATTCTTATTCAGCAACTCAGTTTGATCGCGCACTCCCTAATGTCCTTATTGAATAATAAAGTTTTAATTATCGGTCCATCTGTCTTAACTTTTAGTGGTGAGGGGGCTCCGCTACTACAGCCCACAATTTTACGCGTACGTTATTTAAGGCCCAACGGTTTTATGTTTTGTGGGGCACAGAGTACTTTGCGCACTGCCTCGCTACAGTGTTCCAGACCTACAGACATATATAAGCTCCTTTGGATGTATACCATTTGTTTGTATTATTGTAACATAAACTGCTAAAAGCGATACCGATGCCGTCATTACAAACAAACATTTCGATAACATCGTATCGAACCCGCGAGCCGGCAAACCACGACGGACATTAAAATACCATACGATTCTTGTGATTATAAAATAAAAATTTAGCAACGTACAGATCTAAGATACAGTGTTAACTATTCATTTAGATAAAATTGGTTATAATAGAGAAATTTCATTTATTAAACAAATTGCATGCGATAATGGTTACAATACTAAACTTATTGATATATTAATTAAAGAGAAACATTACAAATTAGCTATTCAAAAATGTTTATCCAAATAGTTCATCTGATACAATTAAATACGGTTCGATTCCATATCTTGCGATGAATCGGAGAAAATATCAAAAATTATAAACAAAACAAATATACACAAAGAAATTTTTAAAACAAGTAAAAACATTTTAAACACTTTGTAAAGTGCTAAAGAAAAAACAGATAATATACTAAAACCAGGCATTAACAAATTGAAACATACGTTGTTGCAAATATAAACATCCACATAAATTTAAATACGCGAAACACTTATTAGAACACAATCATTTAATGATATCTGACACTATAAAATTTGTTCACTTTTCTGATAACAAACTTAAATTATACAGTGAGTTTTTCTTTTTTGTATACATACCAGCTATGTATAGTTTTATAAAAAAAACATGTCCATGCATTGTTTTACTGCAGTCTGTAGGCAACCAACTATACACTAAATTTCAAAGAATCAATTTTTGAAAAAAATAGTCTGCTGTGGAAACAGTAATCAAATTGTTTAATGTCAAATTAATAGCAATTAGTTTTGATTTTTTGAATTTAGCATAAACTTTGTGTATTGTTGATATTTTATGTTTTTAAAATAATAGTTTCATTAAAAAAAATTTGATATTCAAATAGTTTTGCATTTTATTCACAAACATACTCATGATACTTATTGAGCATAACCTCATACTATGAGGAATAACCTTTCTCTCTCTATTATTTTGTGTACAGTTGGTTACCTATAGATTTCAGTAAAACAATGCATTGACATGTTTTTTATAAAAGTATACATAGCTGATATGTATACAAAAAAGAAAACCCCACTACTTCTCCGGAACCATCTGTCATGATCATTACACACTTCCATTGCTGTACATGTGTTGTTATAATCAAATAAAATATACAATGAATACGTACTCGATAATGGCAGAAAAACAACGTAAAACTGATATCCCCATAATTAGCCTGTTTTTCCTGTGTATAGGATTTTTTAAATTAGCTATTTCTTGTGACTTGTTCGACCCATTAGAGAGAGTGGAATATTTAGCACATGATGGTGCAGCTATCGCAATTTCGATAGAAATGAACTTAGCTGGTTTTTCTCGTGTACCCTTCAAATATTGTTGAATAGAAATTATATTGGTTTTTATTGACAATATACATAAACATGACTTCATTTTCATCTCACCACCGTTAAAATTTGGAAACAGCTAGAAATACTGATTTGGTTAAATAAGATAAAACTTGTCTAATTAGGACAGTAATTAAATGATGATTTTCTTTTACTTTCCCATACTTCTACTGAAGTAAGGAAAGTTATGATTTCATGCAAATTTTCGAATTTCATATTTTGACGGAAATACGCGTTTTGGGGTCCAAGGAACCCAAAAGAAGTTGTTTTTGTAAAAGTCCGTCTGTGGGTAGCTGGGTGCGTGGGTGGGTGCGTGCGTTCGTGTCTCTATATCTCCGGAACCCTTTCATCGATTTTTATAGGATTTGGTGTGTGAAAGTTTTTTAGTTGCAGGTAGTTCTTTGTAAGGTCGTTATTCGGAACCGGAACGGGAAATTTGGACCTGCTTTTTTGGTATAAATTTTGTTCTAAACGCTTTTTTTTTAATTTTGAATACATTGTGTTGTAGTGCATCTAAAGACAAATCGAATGCTTTTTTCCAAATGCTGTATCTTTAAAATGAAGGCCGCTACGAATTTTTGAAAATTTTTAATTTTAATGCCCGATTACTCAAAAACAAAATATCCAATCAATACAAATTGCCATATTATGTAATAGTGCTTAAGAAGTGATGTAAAAATATTTTTGGAAATATGAAATTTGTAAATATACTGTAAATAGCTGCTCAAACATTTGGATATTTTCAAAAAAATATTTCACAAAACCTGCACACACCATTTTTTAAACTTTCTGAATGAACTACAAATTTGTTTTTTATTTATTTCTGAAATTTTACTCTGACGCCCTCCAGGAATTTTTAAAACTTTTGAAGCTGACGCGTTTTCTGGAAGTTACGTGATTTTAACTGCGCCTATCAATTAGCTCTAATAAAAATAAATATTTTTCATCCTTTGCATATTTTTGATAACTATAAATAAAGTTGTTATAATCATTTTTGATTCGACGTCGTGAGCTTTTACTTAGTCGACCATCTGGATATAACTAGATGTAAATTTTAATCACTTCTTGACGCGAGAATATTTAAAACGTAAAAAGTATGGCGACCTGTTTCGCCCATATAGCTTGCTTTCTTAGAAATCTAACACTCGGTAAAATTTACAACGTTATAATTATAAAATTTACACGTTTGCAAATACGAATTAATATCTAGTATGGGAAAGTCCACTCGAAGTCCACACTCCAGCTTTTTCTCTTTGCAAAGATGTACCTACGGTTTGATAGTATAGTTAATTTTTAATTCAAGGAACATACTGAATAAAAACGCACTTCAGTTGCAATACCACTTTTACATAAAATGAAAATAAAGACGGTTTTAAAGTAGGATTTACTACTTTTTTTTAAATTACATCTTTCTTGTCAATATTTCCAAAATATCTTTCAACAGTTATTAGAAACCATATTTTATTTTCCTGTTTTAATACAAACTTAAATTTAAGCAGTGGCGCGGCGGTAGGTGGGAATACCGGGCTAAAGCCCTTCTTAAAATTTACTTAATTACACAAATAATATGTAGTTACAAACTGTTTCTTGAGAGCTTGTTATTTGCTTTTGTAGCCTTCTTCTTCTTCTCGGTGTGCTGTCTCCTAACGGAGGTTAGCTATCATCATAGCAATTCTTATTTTGGACGCTGCTGCTCTAAACAAGTCAGTTGAGCTGCAGCCAAACTATTCACGTAAGTTCCGTAATAGGGCAGATTAGAACAATAATTGTTTTGCCGGCTCTATCTGCATTTTTATATTACATATAAAACGTTACTTATTGTGAAAATTTGTATTTATCACAACGTCTTTTTTACTTTTATGCTTGACACAAACGGCGCCTAACAACTTGCGGTGGTTTATTATTAATTTTTTTATTGTGTACATAAAGAAATGCTACTGGTTATGCTGTCGAAAATGTTTCTAATGCAATAGCCGCACCTACAAGGGCGCGCAACCATGTACAAAGGTTGGAAACAGGTAATTTAATACTTAAAAATATGTAATATCACTTATCAGCATTTTTTTCGCTCACTGAGCGTATAATGTTTTTTGTATGGTCACTAATTCTGTATATTTTCTGTTTTTCGCATGTGGCGTCAGTGCCGTCAAGATTTCAATATTATGTAAAATATTTATCTTAATTTTCAAAAAATCCATTTCCAATTTGCCGTTAATTTAGGCTATTGGCTTGAACTTTTAGAAAAATGCGATGTAAATAAAGAAAGAAACAGACAATTTACTAAAATCAGGCACCTATAAATTAAATTGCTCGCACTGTAATTCTGTTTATATAGGACCTACAATTAGAAATTTTGATGTTAGGTACAGGTAACACGTACGTTGTTAGAAGTATAAACACCCCCATAAATCCAATTACGCTAAACACTTATTAGAACACAATCATTCAATGACATCTAATAACACTATAAAATTTAGACACTTTTGTGATGATAAACATAAGTTGGATATACTAGAAGCATTTGAAATTCACAAACATTTAAAATCTGTACCTTTAATGAATGAACAAATTGATCTCTTAAATTCACCGTTATTAAACGTTTTGGAATGAGAAATCGAGTCATCTGGACGAAGATATAGAAAACCAAGATCAAGTTATGAAGATTTATTGTTCCTATAACAACACTAACTGTTTACGTTTAATCTTGCCTTTGATAATGACGTGTAAACACGTATAAGGCTAAAATAAAGAACCTGTTGAAGTTAAGAATTGTTTTAATTACAATAAATTAAAATGAACTTTAACGATGTAAAGCTTGAACTTATAAATAAAATAAAAATATTGTCAGAAAACTATGGGATAGAAAATTGGAATTGTTAATAAACTCTTTCAGATTCTAATAATTTCGACATTATTGATTCTTCTGCTGCTTCTTCTTCTTTCTTCTAGTAGGCTATCAGTCTGTTCGTCTGCCATATTATTGGATGGTGTCACTCCATTTCTTTCTCTGTCGCCCGATGCTTCTTCTAAAAATGATTAATGAACACAATCGCTTGTTACCCAATGTTACTCACATTCTCAATATCTTTGTTAACTCTGTTTTAATTAATTATAGTTCTTTCCACTGGTGACAATAAGTTTTTGACATACTTAAATATATTTCTATGCAAATTGATAATATTTTTATTTCTCCTACACAGTCATTCATATTTTGAAATTATTGCAGTAATCTATAATATAATCCTGTCGTATTTTGGAAATTCCTACTTTCCTGTAGAAAAACAAAGCCGTATCATCTCTTTTTTTTCATTTGTA
This sequence comes from Ctenicera cuprea, assembly GCA_958336395.1. NCBI lineage: Eukaryota > Metazoa > Arthropoda > Insecta > Coleoptera > Elateridae > Ctenicera > Ctenicera cuprea. The sequence goes on from OY284492.1 coordinate 31,367,594, forward strand.
GTGAATCAGCTTTTTCTTTGTACATTACATTTAACCCCAAAAGTATGAATTTAAACTATTTTTGCCAGTTCATTTTTTTGCTCCTATATCTAGAACCACATATATCCCTTAACTGTTAAATAGCGCAAATATTCAGCGGAATGTCTATCATTAGTAACGTGAGGCGGAAGATCTAAGGAAACAATTTTTCTTCATGCTTCTCTGCCATGACAGACAGCTTCAATTCTTTGTTTTGTAACTATAGCAGTCCGTTTCATAATAAAAAAAGCGGATGGAAACTGCGCAGAATTTTTATCAACACCTTTTTTGCCGGCCACCGTAAAGTAATGGACAGCTGATAGCACTTTGATTTCAAATATTTGCTTTGTCTAATTAAATGAATCATTTAACTACTTTTTTATATATAAATAAATAAATAAAAACTACGTTGATGTGTAAAATTCTCCTCTAAATTTGTGCCGGTCTTTCTAGAAACGCTCTGTATAGAAATAATTCATAATAGTGAGATGGATATGGGATTCAAAAACTTTAGGAAACGGAAAATAAAATTAGGTTGCTAAACAATACAGCGAAGGAATGGCCGTCGATTAATCCAACTCTACATCCAACAGTGCCATTAATTACCGTATTTCCGTTATTCATAGAGGGCATCACAGGCTAATAACAGCATTGAGGAAAGAACAAAATTATGGCCTAACCTATAGCTATATAAACTAGATATACAAAAACTCATTAACCAGTTTTCAAAAAAATTTGAGTGTTTCCACATTTTTGGAAAAAAACTATTATAGTTTTTAGTTTTTTCCGATTTTACTTGTACTGAAGTATGGAAAGTTATGATTTCATGCAATTTAACGAAATTCAGATTTTAACGGAAATACACGTTTGAAATTGTGAAAACATACCGTTGTCTTGCATTGCAGGCAAATCAAATGTTTTTTCCAATGCCAATCTTTAAATCGTAGGAATTTCCAAAATATGACAGGAATGTATTATAGATTACTGCAACAATTTTAAAATATGAATGACGATGTAGGAGAAATAAAAGTATTATCAATTTGCATAGAAATATATTTAGGTATGTCAAAAACTTGTTGTCACCAGTGGAAAGAAATGTAATTAATTAAAACAGAATCAACAGAGATATTGAGAGTGTGAGTAACGAGTGATTGCGTTTATTAACCATTTTTAGAAGAGGCATCGGGCGACGAAGAAAGAGATGGAGTGACACCATCCAATAATATGGCAAAAGAACAGGCTGATAGCCTACTAGAAGAAAGAAGAAGAAGCGGCAGAAGAATTATTTTTGTCGAAATTCTTAGAATCTGAACAGTATATTCTGTAACAAGTTTGTAATATGGCATATTCCGCACGAGTGGAAAGTTTGTCACCCGAGCCAAAAGGCGAGGGGCGGTCCACGGGTGCGGAACAGCTGTTCCAAACGTGTTACGGACTATACTTTTTCTAAGACTTAATAAAAGTTTTCTATCTAAAATACGCTTTAATTGTAACTGTCAAAAAAACAAAAAACTAATACAAAGAACCCACAACAAGACCAACGACAGTATAATACTCTCTCCCTTATTATTCAAAGTATGCTCCTCAGTTTCAGAATCAATTTAGGACGCAACAACACAGTCCCCCACCGAGGTTTCCGAATAATCCTCAAAATAATTTTAAATTTCCTTTGAATAATGCATTTACTTACAAACAACCCATGCAAATTCAAAATGGGGCTCCAGCACAATTTCCCATGCAAAGACCTTTTAATAAAAATGTTTTTCGACCTAACCAAGGTCCTTTTAGGCCAAATAACCCAGCGACCCCCATGGACGTCAACTCTACCGTAAGAGGCGCCGTGCCTAAACGAAATGCGTCCAATCAAAATTTTAATAATAATAATAAACGTCCTAATTTCAACCAATCGCAAAATAATTATTTCAACGCAACCGGCCAATGGAATTTTAATTCAGAAGAATTGTATATGCATGAAAATAACCCTTACAATTATGACCAGTATTCACAAGAGTTCGATCAATACAATTTGATGAACAATGACGACTTTCACGAACAAACTGAAGGTGACGAACACCCTATCAATGACGCGGACTGTACTAACGATTATGACGAAACCGATAATGAAAACAAAAATTTTCATTAAAGGCCTCGGAAAACGTTGAAACATTTAACCTAAATTCAATAAAATCAAATTTACCTTTTGTAATAATACCAGCTACAGGAGATAATCCTTATAGACACAGGCAGCACCCGCACCTTGATTTCACCCTCATTTGCAAACACCTATTTTCCCGGGCACACATACCTGCTACCTATACGATTTTAACCCCCAATATATTGGACTTATTGGCTCAGATTTACTGGCGAATCTAAATGCATCCATAGACTTCAATTGGCTCCACGTACAAACAGAAAATACCACAGTACCTTTCTTTTATAACAATTCCAAAAGTCAACAAGAAAAACAAAAAAGAAATCAGTGTAATTTCTCGAAGGTTATACCTCAGGTAGAACCAATAAAAAGGTTATTTTTACCGGCAAGAACCGAATGTAGAATATCATTGCCTGTTACTAATCGCAACGGAACTTTCCTCTGCGAAAAAATAAAATTTAATAAATTCTGTTACACCCCCACCTCTTTAGTAGAAGTACATAATGGTATATGCCATACTACCGCTGTCAATACCTCTGATAAAGAGTACCAATTTAGAATATATAACCCCCTAATATTAGACGACTATATTAAGAAACAAAGTGTGGTACAAAACCATTGGGGAATGAGGTGGTAAAGCCATTATTGGAATCTGATTTACAGGTGCGTTGATACAAAAATTAAGTATTGCAGGCCGCAAATTTAAACGTTGTAACGGAGCTACTATGTCAAGATCTTCGTCACTTGACATTTACTAATGACGTTTCACTATTATTATTAATTAAAGTTCAGTTTTATTTACGTTAGGGGGCCTAAAAGCGATCAAGTTACCTACACATTGACTATTAGTTAGTTGAGATTATTTTTAAGCATTCCTATTAAATGCTCTCAACATCTCGCTTACAATAGTCAACTTGCTCTTATAATTAAAATACAATTGTTAATCAGTTAAAGATAAATCCCAGGTAATTGTCTATCAATGTACCGGTAAAATCAATCAATGACTGAGTAAATGTATAACTTAGACTAAGTTTTCTAAAATTATGTTAGTATTGATTTTAGTTACTTTTTAAAACACTTTTCACTTAAAAACTTGTGCAAAAACTTACTTCATGTTTTCTTCAATTTTTCTTTTCTTAATTATGGATGTACTTCGGTTCGATTGGTAATCCGCTATCGCTGTTGATACGGTGCTCCTTGGTTGGGCTGGCTACTTGATTGAGCGGTGATCTCGATGATCAGGAGAAGTCTTGGAACCCTTCGGCGATTTTTGTCCTACAGGTGTTTCTTAGGTGTTGGCGGGGAAGGCAGAATAATGCTGTTGTTGCTATGCGATGAATAGAGATATAGGTGTGCCTTCCTTCTCGAGCAGTGGTTCTTATTTTTGATTAACCATTAAAATGGAAATCTTTTGGAAAAACAATTTGTTTTTAAAGATTTCAAAAATCCGCCACGACTGCGCCACTTTTGATCGGAGTTCAAAAGAAACTCTTTTTAAAAAGTATTTGCTTTATTTTTACACTTAAACAATTATACAAATAGTGGAGAATTAACATGTGTCGTTTACGACTTCTGAATACATTCTAAATTCTATGCTACCAATTACCTGCCTTCTGAAGCTTCTACTTATCGCTTGTAACTTTATAAGATAATGCTATCAAAACCACTTCGTCTAGGAATTACTTACTCATCACATCTAATTCATATAACTTGCGTTGGTTACCACGCGAAACTCGAAGAAATGGTGAGAAGCAAGAAATGCGTCGAGAAAATACCCGGCGACAACGCGGTGTCATGCATCATAGGTGCTATCACCGATGTGAATGTGCAAGCTGCTGCAAGGGCTGGAAGCCATTCTACTCTAGAAGCACTATTGCACTTTCTTAAAACATGTACTGCAACATCACTTAATGATAAATCGTGGCAACCGAGATCTTCTCGTCCATTACATCGTCCAAAACCACGACCAATGAGCTCCACGAGATCCGGATTAAAATGTTATAGATGCGAAACCGCCGGTCATCTCTGCCTGAGATGTCGTGCTTTCGGTCATAAAGCAGTAAATTGCCATTTTAAATCTGTAAATAAGCCACGCCAAAACCTCTCCAATGCAGATTCAAGCGCAGTGTTGTAACTAAGTGGTCCAGCTAACAATTTAAAATACTTCAAGGGTATTAAAGTTAACAGGAAGTCGTCTAGGGCGTATGCCGATTTTTGTGGCGGTTGTAACACTATTCGCGAAGATAGCGCGCGTTCTTCAAATAGACAAATCTAAGAGAATTATTACCAAGGGTATGAGTCCGGAAGGCTCGAAACGCTGGTGTTACAACATTCACAGTTAACGTTGACAAGGTATTCGAGAATGTGGAAGCCCAAGTGGTCCCAAATTCGGCTCAAGAAATTCATGTTTTAATTGGTCAACCACTAACTGAACGACCCAACATCCTGGTAATTAACTATAGCGACAGCTTACGACTCCTGAACAAAGATGAAAGCATTTGGCGCCTCGAGTTACTCAAACAAAAAAGATTGCGCTGTGGGCACAAAACCCGACAGTAGTACCCCCCAATCACAAAACAAATGTAATTCATAGGGCGAAATACAAAGGTGACTTGTATGTTGAAGCTGCGTTGAGAGCGCAATCCGGACACGAGCACGTTATTCCCAAAACTATCCTGAGGGTGGAGAAAGAGCAAGACACATACGTCCCCGTCATTAATATACCACCTTACACCCTAAACATCCCTTAGTTAGGGCACATCTCTGTATTTCAGACATGACCGCAACAGCCGAAATCCTGCGTGTAGCAGTTGAAAATCTACCACCGTTGCCGAAAAAACATATTAAAATTTTGCCTGTAGAACCTCACGTAAAAGCTAAACTTCTCAACTTGCTACGCAATTACAGAGACTGTTTTGCGCTTAATGTGGCTGAGCTAGGATCAGCCAAGTAAGTGCAAATGCGCATAGACTTAAGTGAAGATAAACCTTTTACTTACCGTCCGTATAGAATGTCGGCAGTGGAAAAATAGAAGTAAGGTCTATCATTAATGAGCTTCTGGGAAGCGGTGTATTACGTGAGTCCAAGTCCTTACGCGTCTCCCATTTTGTTGGTAAGAAAGAAAAATGGACAAAACAGGATGTGTATAGATTACCGCAAATGAAATCGGATAACCGTACAAGACCGTTACCCTTTGCCAAGAATCGATGACCAGATAGACCGATTAAGTGGATGCCGGTATTACATCAGTTTGGATCTTTATTAGGGCTACCATCAAATACCGATCGACGAGAAGTCTAAGCATCTTACATCCATTGGACACCCGACGCGCAATATGAATTTAACCGAGTTCCGTTTGGGCTCAGCAATGCTTCCTCAGTTTTTCAAAAATTCTAAAACAAAGTTTTGTCACCGTGCCACAGCATCTGTAGTATATATCTAGACGACATCTTGTTACTAACTAAATCCATCGCAGAAAACATCGAGAATTTAGAATAGGTACTAAAGTTACTTAGACAGGAATCCAAATGTTCCTTTCTTACGAATCACATATATTATCTAGGGTTCGAAATATCCGAATTTGGGGTGCGACTAAAAAAAACAAAATTAATTTCGTAGAGAAATTTCCGGTGTCTGGGAACGTTCTTCAAATACGCCAATTTGTTGGCTTAACAAGTTATTTTCGAAAATTTCTTTAGAATTATGCAAATATTGTTCAGCCTCTAACAACACTTACCAAGAAAAATGTTTCTTGGGCATGGAGGGACAAAGGAAGTAAAACGTTTAACACATTAAAAAACATTTTAGTAGAACGGCCTGTTTTGAAATTATTTAACACCTCCGCGGAAATCGAAGTACATACGGACGCTAGTAAAGGTTGCGGGTGTGCTGCTCTAGAAACACGACGGTAAGCTTTACCCTGTCGCCTACTAAAATAGCCAAACCCACGGTGCAGAAAAGAATTACCACTTATTCGAACTGGAAACGTTGGCCGTGGTAGAAAGCGTTTTGAAGTTCCTCGTTTACCTTTTGGGCATTCAATTCAAGGTGATGACCGATTGCAACGCGCTGAAGCCTGCTTCAACAAGGCGCGACTTAATACCCCGAATTTCCCGCTGGTAGCTACAGCTTCTAAAGTTTTAATTTTTGGTGGAGTGTCGACCAGGAAACAAATAGGCACATGTCGATGCCCTGAGTAGAAACCCGAACTCTAACAAATATTCCTTCAGAGGAGGTATTGATACTAAAGATAGAGCCAACTGATTAGGGTTTGTCGGCACAGTTAACCGATGAAACAATTTCACTCATTCGAGAAATTTTAACAAAACCGCCAGTGACGCAATATGAGCACATCGACAAGAGCACGGTTCGTGACCAGGTTTTTTTAAAGAATCATTTGGCCTCTTTGGCAGGCCTGAGAAGATTATCTCAGATCAAGGCACAGCATTTATTTCTCGAAAATTTAAGAACTTTTGTGACAAGCACCAGCTCAGGCTCGTGTTATATGCAGTTTCTACGCCTCGAGCCAATGGCCAAGCTAAGAGATGTAATAGAATCATCAAAACCGCCTTAGCAACTACAGCAAAAGACGAAGACAAATAGGACCCATGCGTCTCAAAAGTTCAGTTCTCGATCAACAATACCGTCCAGTAAATTACTAATGGGTTATAAGCAGCGCACGAGCACTAAAAATGTGCTGTTGGGAAAGTTGGGGGAATCTTCCGTGCATGAAGATTTACAAAACATACGAAACGCCGTAGCCACACGTATAGCTGCAGAACAACAAAAACAGAAGCAACGTTTCGACAAAAAGCGTAAAGACCCACACATTTATAAGACAGCAGACCTCGCACCCATTAGAAAGAGACCTACTAGCGATGGGACAAATAAAAAGCTGCGTCCATTATACGATGGTCCGATGATAGTCAGCCAAGTCTTGCTGAACGACCGTTACTTTGTGAAAGATATGAAGTAATTACCACTGAGATGTAGCCAATCAAAGTGTAATGAGATGTTAGAAGTACTGTGAATTATCCATTCCGCCAAGGCGTGAGGGTTGAGGCCCTCGGTGAGTTAAACTGCAGTATATCAGACAGCGACAGATTGGCGAGTCTCTTTTCTTTGTTTCATGCTTCCATATGTGACGCCGTTTCTTTGCGACCCTTGTCGGTCATTGGCGCCTGCACGACTCAATTTCAACACTTTCCCCCGGTTACAAAGAATGTGTGAAGCCTGGTTTATGTTAAACGACCTTGGCTAAAACTAGCCTTATACGTGTCTTTGTTGTTGACCAAGGAAATAGGTAAACAAAAAATAGCGCTGCTAACACTAGTTTACTTAGTTTTGTTCGTGAGTTTTTTTTTGTAAAATAAAATAACAGACTATTTTTTTATTCGTATGAACCTTTTTCCGATTTGCTCGTTATTTTCTCCATTTCTCCAAGGTAATATTGTCACCGTATCAATACTATGTACAATTAAGACTTTTGTTACACAAAAACTTCTAAATTGCGTTTCTCCTGCCGGTTGGGTTTGCCCATGGATGTAAACTATTTTATTCCTTGCTTACATTAACAGAAACATTCGTCTAACCATTACACACTCCTGTTTAATATTCGTTTAGATTACATACATAAAGGAATCGTACCGAAATGAAGTTTGAATGACGAATAATAGAGGATGTACCTACACGAAATTACAATATCTAATTTATAAATGTTCCTTTTGAAAACGTTTAGCTGCTGCTTTGTACACTAGGACTTAGGTTTCAGGTACATTAAGAGAAAGTAAGCGTCACAACATGTACCGCTGAATATAAATCAGACACTAAAGTGAAGCCACGCACAAAATAAACCAAAACCAATTTTAATTAATCCAGAGCGTTGCCCTTTCCAGCGAGTGCTTTTGAATAGAACAAGGCCTTTGATATTGTAGGCCATATCCTAGCCAGTCTACACCGCAGGGAGTATGATTAAGATTACTTTTGGCTGGAACTACTGTTTCTGGAATGCCACATGCTAAAATGTACCTAAATTGTCTCATACTACACATTAGGCCGATTTCGTGCTACGTATAGAATTACTAATATTAATTATAATTATTAGTATTATTTTCCCTAAAACCAAATTCATTACGGAGCATTACCAAAGGATAAATTTCAGCGTCCCCAACAAAATACATTATTTAAATAAACGCAATAGTGTTTATGTAATTACATAACATTTATAGGAATTGTTCTTTGTGTGTAATACTAATGAATATCCTCCAATAAAAACAGGTTAAATGTATACCTTCTATTTTACCACGTTAGCACAACTCGCAACGAAACAGGGTTGCAAAATAATGTTTATTACACTTCCGCTACCCGGTTCGCCAATACGTAGCATTACTTTGGTATATCCACACACAATTCTTTTATTCTTTGTTCTTTTACCAGACCCCTTCAGTTTTATCGTCCTAATTTGTCGACAATCACGCTCTCCTTCCATCTTTTCTCTGGCCTTCCAACCTTCTTTGTGGCTTTTGGCTACTAATTTGTTAATATCTTTGTCGTCTTACCGTTTCCCATGCGTTGTAAGTGTCCGGTTTGTTCTTCTTGCTTCTTCGTACTTTTTGGTTTATTTTTCTCATGGTTCATTTTCAGGCGCCATCTCCCATCTTCTTCGCTGACTGGTCCCTATCAAGGTTTAAACCTTGGATTCAAATATCTTCGTTTGCAGTTTCTTTTTTACCTAATGTCCAAGTTTCACTAGCATACGTTACAACCGAACGTATTAGACTACGGTAGAGTTTTACTTTTTTACTTCTATTTAAAATTTTTGAAATTAACAATTTTGTATTTGTGTACACTGCCTGTTCTCCCGCTTGTATCGTTTCCGCTATTTCCTTACTTATTTCATTGTTTTCGTTAAGTTGTGAGTTTAGGTATTTGAAGCTTCGCCCAACTTCTTATTTTTTGTTACTTTCTTTTCCGTTAAATTTTACTTCCCGATTTCATGAATTTTCTTTATTAATAAGTTTTAGCTTTATTTTGCTGAAGTTCATGTTTATATATTGTAAATAAAACAATTATTAACTCTAACAGGTTTTTATTTTAGTCTTAACGTATTTCGACAAGTTTACATGTTATTAATAAAGGCAAGATTAAAAGTAAACAGTGGATGTTGCTATATGAACAGTAGAAACAGATGACTTCATCTTGGTTATCGATCTGTGCAGATGACTTGATTTCTCTCTCTCTCTCTCTCCCTCTCTCGCTCTCACACAGTTCTCCACCTACGTCGATCTTGGGTCATTTCTTTAAGTTCATTGTAGGTTCTTGCGTTTGTATAATTCATTATTTGTTTGATATATTTCAGCTGTGGTCGTCATCTCGGGTTCTTTCCTTCTACTTGTCCTTCTATGATTTTGTTCAACATGCTTTTGCCTCGTAAGATATGGCCTATGAGTTGACATCTTTTTTGTATTGTCTTAATTAGTTTTCTTTCTTCGCCTATTCTTCTGAGTACCGGAAACGTCTAATAATCGTAAATGTAAGAGATACATTTCAAGACTTGCAGGGATTTTAGAAACATGAGAAATGAATTAACGACTCTAATAAAAAAAATAATGACTGAAATCTTGTAAAGTAATGCCTAAGAATAAATATAAAAGACTATATCACAATCTATAACACTTATATACGTAAAAAACTAAATGCATTTTAATTCAGTGTTTCTCAAACTCTTTTTCTAAAGTCAATTTTTATTTTAACATTTTTTAACGTACGCCAATACAATTTTATGGATATATTCAGAACTAATTTTAGTCAAATATGGTTAACCATTGTTTGGTAGAACAAAAATTTAATATTGAGGGTGTTTCCAAAATGATAGTGAATATTTGAAGACAGATAACAGTTCAAAAAATATTAAGAAAAGCTCATATAAGCACAAGTGCGGAAAAGCTTCCTTATCTAGTTACAGCCTCCCGAAAATTGAACAGTCCCATCACACTTTAATCGTTATTATTATCATAAATCGAAATATTCAATTCACATTGCACTTGTTTTAGTTTAAATCCATTAAAATACTCGGAAAACGCAATCTGGTTGGAAGTCGTTAAATCCAACAGTTTTCGGGATAAATTTAATTTTTGTAAAAATCGATGTTGTTTTGAAAGTGCGGGTTAATCATGACATAGAGAACACGTTCTACAAAACAAAACAATGAAAAATTTATTACAAACATGGGTCTGGAAACGCTTCCTTCCGCAGCCTCCTGAAGATGGAACAGTATAACAGAACATAATTATCTCCCTCTGTTGGGACCCTTGTATATTACGGTCAGCTGTATTTTTCCAATTTTCATCGATTAAAGGTGAAGCAAATTATTGTAATTTTATTATACAGACTTACGTTGTATTTTGTCTTGCATGTGTCAAATAAAATTTTCCGACGTTATACCTCTGAACTTCTTTTGCGTACCCCAGTTTGAGAAACTCTACAGTCTAATTCACCGCGCTGCTACAAGAGTATTAAAAATCTGGGCGCGAAATTTTAAAATAATGCTTTTAGAAATTTTGAACACAATTACTTTCTTGTGAGAAAAAACATAGCAAATATTTACCTTTTACCTTTGCCGTATTTGCAAAAGTGTAACTATTAATAATTATAACGTTGTACAGTTCACCGAGTATTAGATTTCTAAGAAATAAGCAGCGGGAATTTGTATTTGCCTGTTCAATTGGGTTCCGTATCGTAACGCTACCCATAGAAGCAGAAACTAACTGCACTAAAGCAAGGTAAGCACCCGTCGCGCTAATTATCACGTATGTATCTTAGTTTTAGGTTTCTTGTATTTTAACTTTTATGTTTGTATTGCTTAATAACATATTAGACAATGGAAAGGGGGTCTGCGTTTTAAAAGATAGATAGTTAGATAAGCAGTGATAGTATTTAAGCATATTTTAATGTTAGATTGCATTACCCGACCAGTATCTCTCAGCCACAGAGGGTTACAGTTAACTAGCATAGATAATACGTTTCCCCCGTCCAGTAAAGTACAACGTCAATGCGTGCGCACAGTATAGGAGAGACGTACAAAAGGGGCCCAGCGGCTGATCGAGGCTCTAAAGTTAGATCATATTTCCTGTTTTACATTTATTTTATTTTTAAGATTATTATTAACGATAAAAATAATAGTGTAGCAATCACAAGTAATAGGGCAATAACTTTACAAGAGATGCTTCTTTTTATTTAAGGCTTAGATGTCCAGATAATCGACAAGACCGTGACGCATTTTTGTCTCCGTCTCTCGTCTCCACAGCGAGTTTTAGGCCCACGAAACATGTAGGGGCCAATGAAGAAGTTTTACTTTAAAAAGTTGTTTAAAACAGTTGCTAAAGAATTACATTTTATACTTAAATTGTATATTTAGTAACAATTGGCCAGTATTCATTTTATAAGCATTGTTGCTTAATTTAACCCGTCACGCATGTGCGTAGACGCTCTTTAATCCCGATTTTCTTAACAATGGACATCCTAATAAACAAATTTAATAACGTTTATTGTTACAATAAACTTTGAAGGATAAACGACGACCAGCCGTAGTGTAGCCGATCTTTACCAAATTTACAAGTTAAGTATACAATTCAATTTTTAACAACTTTTGCCAATTAACTTCTTTTTATCTCTTCAGCATGAGGTTTGCTGAAGTCTATTTTTTAAAGAACAAAAGTAAAGAGCGTCTTGTACCTACGTAAATACTTAATATTCTTTTTGATAGAACTGTTTCTAAAAACAAGGTCAAAGCATTGCCTAATTGTTTTTTACCAAATTCACAAAAAAATTGTTCATTACACCTACAGCGCAGTCGACTCAGAACTATATAACTATATTTAGAAACTATCCTAATATAGAGAATATTACCACCATCGATATATTATACTCGTAGTCATAGCAGGAAGATTATTTTTTAAATGCCATCACTGTACTGACCTGCGGCCGCGGTGCCATGGTCACCAAAAGCTAACCGCCACGAGGCAGGGCGGTCAATTTTTTTGGTGCCGCAAGCTACCAAAGATAAAGAGCCGCCTTTTCTTAAGATTTTATTGTTTTTTTAAATAAGACTTATAGACAAAACAGTCATAAAAACTATGAATCTTATAAAGCTCCTCCATCCTTTCCTGCCGATCCCACACTATTTTACTTTCCCGTACTTCTACTGAAGTAAGGAAAGTTATGATCTTGTGCAAATTTTCGAATTTCAGATTTAAACGGATATACGCGTTTTGGGGTTCAAGGAACCCAAAAAGGCGATTTTCAAAAAATGTCTGTCTGTGGGTGGGTAGTTGCGTGGTGAGTGCGTTCGTTTCCCTATATCTCCGGAACCCCTTGACCGATTTTTATAAAATTTGGTGTGTGGAAGTTTTTTAGTTGTCGGTAGTTCTTTGTAAGGTCATTAATCGGACCCGGAAACGGAAATTAGACCTGTTTTCTCGTTTTGAAATTTGGAATACATAGCGTTCAATTCTCCAACACCGTGAGGTACAATCGGAGAAGAGGAAGTAAAGTTAATTCACAGTCTTTGTCTACCTTTAACATCCACGCAGGAGTTCCTCGGGGCTCCATATTAAGCTCAATGTTGTTTAATCTACATGTTAGTAACATTCCGTCTCCTCTAACCACTGCTTACGACACCGCTCTAATCTTCCAGGATTCGAACATTGATCAAGCGGTACAAATCCTACAAGATAGTATTGACACGTTAACAACATGGTGCAATAAATATAGACTATCCAACGTAACCTAAGTGCTAAGCAAAAATATTCACCCTTCGTAGACCTACCACTCCAAATAAAACCATAATCAATAATAATACTACAGAATGGAAGGCGGGCGACTAAACCGTAGCATACTCAAGAATTTACCTACATAAACGCCTGACTTGGAACGCACACGTTAATAAAAAAGAAACGAAGCACACGCAAAACTTTCAAAACTATACGCTCTCCTCAACAGAAAAACATCATTACGTCCTAAAATTTCCATTCTACTATACAAGTCAATAATGACGCCGACTTTAACGTACACCTCCCCAGACCCCAAGGTCCGCGGATTTCAGTTAAAAAACCGCTGCTGTAATTTTGATTTAATGTCATTGTATCACAATTTTCGCCTCTTAAACATTTGTCATGTTAATGCCCCAACATTTCTTATAGCAACTCACATTAAGTCCATGAAAATAGGCGGGATCCAAGCAGTCACTTAATTTTACTTTCAATGCTGTGTTATTTGTTACTTTTAGAAGTTCAAGCAATTTAGAACATAAAAAATTCATAATTTGAGCCATAAATTCGATCTCATTTGGAAATTGAAAGCCAATGCACCTAACACATGAGGCATATTAAAATGACACCATAAATAACCAAAAAAAATTATTAATACATAATTATCTATTACTACTACGTATACTCAACTGCTTGTTTTGTTGCAACTGTATACAAAACTTTTCGTGATGTACCAAGTTCGACACAACATATTCTTCTTGTCGAATGGATCAGTCCGAGATCTCGTAATTTTTGCATTATTGTTATTTTAACCATGATCGTCACTTTCACTAATTTCTTCATTAGTAATATTAAGTTTTGTATTCCACCAGGAGGCTATTGTTTTGCTGTGAGTTAAAATGCAATAGCAAATATGATATTATTTTGCGTTATTTTCTTTTAGAATTTCTACATTAGCCGTGGATAATCTGTGGTTAACAGACTTGCCCCTTTTTTGTCCCTTTATTTACAGACTGCAGCGCATTTTTTAAAGAATTAAAACGTGTTAAAATTTCTTTAAAAAAAATCAAACACATTTTGTCTTTTACGTGAGGGAGGGATAACTTATTAAATACAAAAATCTCTAACACAATATACTGACTCTGCAACTCTTATTATGCCACTAGTTTGTTTATATCGCATTGCTGCAGAGCCTACAAGAGTTAAGTTAATCAATACTTACTTACTCACTACCAGCCCATTTTGCGAATTCCACTGTTGGACATAGGGCTTCCTTAAATTTTTCAACAGTTGGCGATTTGGGCTTTTTGCACCCAATTTCCCGCGATTCTTTTAAGGTCATCGCTCCATCTTGTAGGTGGCCTCCCTCTGTTTCTGTTGGAATCTCGTGGCCTACATTCTATCATTTTCTTTGTCCACCTGTCATCGGTTCTTCTTGCAACATGACCAGCCCAGGTCCACTTCAATGTTGCTATTCTTCCTATTATATCTTGTCAGTTGGCGTACTCTTTCATTTGGTATTTAATTATAATTCCAAGCATTGCTCTTTTCACTTTGCTTTGTGTTATTCTTAGCTTTTGTGCAGACTTTTTAGCTAGGATCAGAATTTCTGCTTCACAGCAGATTACGAGTGTTCGTATACTTTTTTTTTCAGACAGATTGGAATTTCGTCATTGTTCAATATATTGTTCAATTTGCAAAAAGTTGACCATCCTAACCCTATGCGCCTTTGTATCTCGCAAGTCTGATTTGGTCTACCTATTTGTAGTTCATGTCCAAGACATTTTTATTTTTCCGATTTCTTCATTTTCTAGGCTAATACACCTAGGTAGATAAAAAAGTTAATCTATACGTTTTATTTAATATAAATTTAAGTTTCATAATTATATTATACAATATAGCAAGGAAACTTAACTTCCTTTAATTTAATATGGTACAGGTCATATTTATCTCTTTTTACATCGCGAAAATTAGGAAAACAAAACAAGGCCACCTGGTCACATCGTGCAGAGAATGCTCTAAGTAACATTTTAAGACCAGCTACATTGGCCGCATCAAACGGCCCACGGGTATTTTTTTTTCCGATAAGCGACTGCAATAAAAGCCATTTTGTTGCTTAAAAGCCATTTTGTTGCTCGCTTAATATTTTTTGGCAGATGCTACTAATATTCTATTTACCGAATTCGTTGACAGAATTTTATACATCACATTTAAGAGGGTTATTCCGCGATAGTTGTTACACACAGTCCTATCTCATTTTTATACATGGGGTATATTTTCTAACTAACTGAGGTTTTCTCCGTAAGCCAATTATTTGTTATTATTTCATATAGTTTTTCATGCAGTCGCTTTCCATAGTCTCTAATCAACTCGATTGCTATTTTATCACTTCCCGCCGCCTTGATATTTTTATTACGTCCATCTTTTAATTATAGTTTGGTGGTTCCATTTATCATTCCGCTGATTAGAAAGTACTTCTCGGGGGTTGAGTTTCTTCTTCTAGTAGCAGCAAGTCTTGCCAACTCTCCGGGATTCCTTCCATATCTGTCAAATTCGTCTCATTTTTGTTCCTACCTGCTTATACCAGTATTTATCCTCGGTCTAAATTCCCATGTTAGTTCTTTTGCGGTTTAGTAACATTTTTTGGTTTCATTGATAGCACAGTATTCATAAATTTCTTCTAGTTTGCTTTTATCATTTGCCTTTTCGATGTTTTACATTAATTTGTTGCTTTTTTCGTTTTTACTCATATGCACTTCTGCTTTATTCTCTTTGACTCGTTAAGTTTCTTGTTCATAGGTTATTTTTTTCTTGTGTTTTTTGTTTACATTCTTTATGAAACTTTTCTTTCTCTAGGTGTGTAGCTTATTTCACTTCTTTTTCTTGCTGCTTTTTGTTTTATTCACCACAGTTATTTACTATACAATTTTGGCTTTCATTAGAAAATGGTCCAAATCGCAGTTGGCTTTCCTAGAGGTTTTTACATCTTGTACTTTGTTTGCCCATCGTTTGGATAACAAAATATGGACGATTTGACTCTTTGTGTACTTGGTACTATCCATATTCCCTTGTGGATATTTTTGTGCTTAAAACACGCACTCCCATTTGGCACATTTTCGTACCATTTCCGCTTGTCGTTTTATGCAATGAAAATTTTCCCGCTACTGTGTTAAATGTCTCCTCTTTTTCAACTTTTGCATTAAAGTTTTATAGTAATATTATTATGTTATGCTATTATATTATTTCGCAAAGATTTACTAACTCTTCATGTGTAGTTTTGTTATAAGCCAACCGATATTAAACAGGAAAAATCGATTTTTTGAGTTTTGCGGAATAAGCTTGGTTTGGACTAAAGGGGGTCGGGGAAAGTTTAATACCCACTCTAGGTATCCTAAGCATATGTATAAAAAGCGAAATTAGAATAAAATAATGTAAACATAGTGAATAGGAAACCAGTATGTGAAACAGCAAATAAGACTAGTTTGAATATTCTTTGAGGACAAGCAAACGACGAAAACGTTTTCGAGATTTGGAGAAAGCAACTTAACAGTAGTAGATATTAAATGTCGAGAAGACGAGATAACTTTTAGAGATACGGAATCGTTAACGAATACGAAGGAGCCAGAAACGAGCACAAATCAGAAAATGGGAAGACTTAAGAAGTATAGAAGTACAAAAGTATTGACTATGATTAACACAAGACCGCGAACAATTTTTGGAAATATTTCGATTTTTGACCATTTTATAATAATTTAGATAAAGTTCTATATTTCTGAAAAATATTCAAATTAGATTTTTCAAAAAACTATCGACTTTATTTGGCAATTACTTATTAAACTGTTTATGTGAACGACCAACACGACACATCCGCAGGTCTTTTCTTAATGGAGGTCGTTCCTATGGTCATTTAACATATCCATACCAATTTTGAAGTTAAAATTCCTAAATGTTTGAACAAACAACAAACGATGGTGGGGGTGACCGGGGGTGGCAGGAATATCACGCTTGCGCAGATCGGCTATTCGACATGTGTAGAATACAAATCTGAGCTTGTTGTTCCGGCACGTCCATACTGAAGTAGAGCACCCCTCCCTAGTGGTTATCTGGTTTTATGATGTGTGGTATTTTGTAATTGCAAACAGTGTTTATCCGCTAAAAGCAGAAAATCGATTTTTCAAAAAACGATAACGTTTTTCTAAAAATTATGTAATTAAACTGTCAAGGTAATGACCAAAATGACACACCCTATAGGTTTTTTCTCAATGGGAGGTCGACATTTTGACGAATACGTTACCTGCCTCTAGCAGTCCGTATAGCGAGGAAGGTAAAAAGCTAAGCACTTTACTGAATTTACAATACATTTTTTAACATAATCAAAAGTACGATTTAGCATAACGTTCTAGCCCCACTGAAGCGACCTATTGAAAACACAAGTGCATTAAGAAGATCGGAAGAAAACCCTAATGAATGGAAAAAAGTCGATTTTTTATTTTCACGGAGCCATGGCTTGAAATTAAACAACGCAAAAATCAAGCAATAAGACTCTTTAAAAAATAGTACAAAGCAAGCCCCCTCCCATCGGAAACGACTATCTTGAAACGTAAGTTTTGAATTCGTACTCGACCATAACGGATTAAGCAATTTTGCTTAAACATTAATTTTTTGTCGGTCCCTATTTATTGAATAAAATGGATTTAATTTCAAAAATTAAAAATTGACAGAAAGTGACACCTAGAAATTAGAGAATTGGAAAGAAAATCAAATGACAGCCCATCACTAGCTGTATTAGTTGTTCACACAAGTTGTTAAGTTTATTTAAATATTCTTTACTTTTAAAATATTTAATTATGGTAGTTCTAAACTTCACAGAATATTTTTATATCATATTGTACACATTTGTAGACATTTATAACGTAGAATACCTTTTGCACTCTAAAGTGAAGATTGAACCACCACACCAAAAACGAGAACTACCGCAATGTACCAGATGCCAGCGGTATGGACACATCAAACGATTTTGTAATAGGAGCCCACGCTGTGTCAATTGTGCAGGCAACCATTCAACTCCTGAATGCCCAAGAAAACAAAAGAGCAATCAATTGAAATGTGTACTCTGCGAAGGTAACCACCCAGCTAACTACAAAGGATGCACTACTTACAAGGAACTCCAAAAGAAGCAGTTCCCTCCACTCAGAAACAAACAAACTTACAGATCTAGCCAGCCAACTAATACGACATTCTATCAGCAAACACAACCAGGCATTTCATATGCCCGACGAGCACGGGAAAATACACAGCAAGTACAATTCGCCAATAACTTAATGCAACCACAACTGCCTATGATTCCTCAACAATCAAATGATATGCTTGAACTCAAGCAAATGATGAAGGGACTCATGGAACGGATGGGGACCATGCTAAAACTATTAACAGCGCTTGTCGCTAAAAAATCATAATGTCTCAATTCCTTACAATCGCTCTTTGGAACGCCAATGGCTTGTCACAACATGTACATTTGTACAAGAAATCAAATCATTTATTTCAAACCAAAATATTGACATAATGTTAATGTCTGAAACACACTTCACTGGCATAAGTTACATAAAAATACCAAACTACACGATTTATGATACTAAGCATCAGGACGGCACTGCACACGGCGGTACAGCTATCATAGTAAAAAACCGTATAAAACACCACGAATTGACCAAATACAACCAGGCACACCTACAAGCGACTAGCATTGTAATAGAAGATTGGAAAGGTCAGTGACTATTTCAGCGGTATACTGCCCACCAAGATATAACATAAAGAAAGAACAATTTATATTAATTCTATAATACTCTTGGCAACAAATTTATTGCAGGAGGTGACTACAATGCTGAACACACCGAATGGGGTTCGAGGTTGATAACGCCAAAAGGAAGAGAACTTCTAAAAACAATGGAAAGCAACAACCTGTACCATGTGTCCACGGGACAACCAACATACTGGCCAACAGACAGAAATAAAATACCAGACCTAATTGATTTCTACGTAGTAAAAGGTATTGCTAGAAACTACCTTAAAGCCGAATCATGCTTAGATCTTTCGTCTGATCATTCCCCAATTATAATCACATTTTGGCCTGCAGGTGATAAGAAGGGAAATACCTCCATTTCTCAGCAGTAAAAAGACGAACTGGGAAGTCTTTAGAAGTCTGCTAGATCACACACTATCACTAGAGATCCCCTTAAAATCGGAGGAAGATGTGACTAGTGCAGTAGAACATCTTAACAGAGCCATCCGAAGTTCAGCCTGGCAAGCTACTCCAGAGCAGAAGCGGACTGAAGAACGCGACAACTGCCCTACAATTGTCAAAGAGAAGATTGCCGAAAAGCGCAGGCTTAGAAGGCAATGGCAAATCACTAGAGCCCCAGCAGACAAACACAAATTCAACCGAGCAGTAAGAGATCTGAAAAACCTATTGTATGTTCTAAAAAACCAGGCGATCAAAAGCTACTTGGAGAACTTATCACCTACAGAAGCTAAGGACTACTCCCTCTGGAAATCCGCCAAAAGATTAAAACGACCCCAGCAAGCCATTCCACCAATTCGGGCAACAAACGGACACTGGATAAGGAAGGATGAAAAAAAGGCCGTGACATTCGCTAACCATTTAGCAGATGTGTTCAAACCTTTCTCGGCTGAGATTTCAGAGGAAGAAGAAAGTGACATACACCAGTTCCTGGAGGTGCCTTTCCAAATGAGCTTACCGATTGAAAAGTTCAGAGTGCGAGAGGTACGAGCAACAATTCTCACTGGTTTGAACTCCAAGAAAGCCCCTGGATACGATCTAATCACAGGTCAAGTGTTAAAAGAACTATCAGATAAAGGTATGAAATTTATCACCATCTTATTTAATGCAGTACTAAGGCTGGGCTACTTTCCTGCGCAGTGGAAAGTAGCACAGATCATTCTTATCCCAAAACCTGGAAAACCTCCTGCTGAATTAACATCCTATCGACCAATCAGTCTTCTGTCTATTTTGTCAAAAGTCTTTGAGAAACTATTTCTGAAAAGATTGAGACCACTACTATTGGCAAATAACCTAATCCCAAATCATCAATTTGGGTTTCGCCAACATGCCACAATAGAACAAGTACACAGAGTAACTGAAAAAATCAGAAGAGATTTTGAAGGAAAGAGATACTGCTCAGCAGCGTTCTTATTTATATCGCAAGCTTTTGATAAAGTATGGCACGATGGCTTGCTATACAAAATCAAGAATTCATTGCCATGTGTGTACTACCAAGTGTTAATATCATATCTTACAAACAGACACTTCCTTGTAAAACAACAAGCAGCATACTCACCGCCACACTCAATTCACTCCGGAGTACCACAGGGAAGTGTACTAGAACCCATTTTGTACCTCCTATATACAGCTGACTTGCCAACGACAGGACTTACGATGGTTGCAACCTTCGCTGATGATACAGCAGTGCTGGCATCACATACTGACCCAACTATGGCATCACACCACCTACAAGTACACCTAAACAAGCTTCAACGGTGGTTGAAAAGATGGCGTATCAAGGCGAATGAAACAAAATCCACCCATGTGACCTTTACTATGCGCAAGGAAACCTGCCCAGCTGTGACGCTAAACAACCAACAGTTGCCACCAACGGAGGAAACTAAGTACCTTGGTATATATATCTGGACTAAGAGAAAGCAACTTGGATTCAAATTCAGAAAAATGTACTGGCTAATCGGCCGTAGGTCACAACTCTCCCTAGAGAACAAGTTGTTGCTCTACAAGGCCATCCTAAAACCGGTATGGACTTACGGAATCAAATTATGGGGGACAGCAAGCAAGTCCAACATAGAAATTTTGCAACGATTTCAGTCCAAAGTACTGCGAACCATCGTAATCGCTCCATGGTACGTTCCTAACCAGATTATCCATCGAGACCTGAGGATGACCACAGTCAAGGTAGAAATAACCAAATGCAGCGTGAAATATCGTGATAGACTCAGTGAACACCCGAATAACTTAGTTGCAAACCTGCTAGACAATAGACGTGAAGTGCGTAGACTCAAGAAGTTGAAACCTTTGGACCTAATAAATAGATTCAATTACATTTAAGTATTTAATTTAGTCTAAGTTCTTTTAATTCTATGTAGCCACAAAATAACTTAGTCTAGTCTAAGATGAACTTAAGAGGCTGCGTCAATGGACAAAGCCTCACATGTCATGTATACTAAATGTCACATAATTTGCTGAATGACCACTTAGGTCAGCTTGTAAATAAACATAGGTGTTAAAAAAATATATTGTACACTTCTAGGATCTTTTTACAATATCAAATATTAGGATGGTTTATTAATTCGTTGTTGTTAATTTTTTACTACATATAATAATATAATACAATTTTAAAAGTGTTGTAATTAATATATTGACGTTAAAGTCAACATTAAGAAACCGGCATTTTGAAGCAATATAGTTCGCAAAAAGAGCAATCAATTTTTCTTAACGTCCCCTATTGGATCATACCTTTATACTTTTGCTTCGGGTTTAGGATTTTGTCGAAAAGCTATATTTCAAATAAATTCCGTGTATACGGAGGAACGGACGAACGTGTTCCCACCACCACACCAAAAAGTGTTTAAGTTTCTGTAGTGCCAAAGCGATTCTTTTATTCAAGAAAGAATTTCTTTTATGTAATAAATACTTTGGTATATGGTAAGTATGCAAAAGTAAAAAATCGACGATGTAGAGAATTCGTAGTTTTCTTAGTTCTTAATAGCATACTATACGACCCCTATATTGCCATATTACAGTAAGTTAATAAGTGTTCAGTAAAAGTACGTAACTTCCGATTATTCTGTGTATGAAATTGAAAATGTTTGCAATAAGCTTAAACTTAATTTGAGCTTTAAGCATCCTTTTTAGAGATTGCGTGTGCAGTTTTTATTATTCATTGTGACAACTTACGGCCATTTTCAGTTATTTATGTGCTATACATTTCTAGGTTTCAGAACACAGCTACCAAAAATAAATAAATCATGTGCGAAAAAGGGAGAAAATGCACCAAGGGAGTATTAAGCTTCAATTCTACGACCCCAGAACTGTAAGTATCTTCGATCAATAGCTGAAGGTATTTCCAACTGTCACTGCCGGATGTGGTTAAAGCAAAGTTTGCTTCCCTGAGACACCGCTTCAGGGTAACGAGTTCGTGTATTGAATTCGAATACGTTTCCTAATTTGAATTTAATTCTTCAAAACTTTCGAACTTGCAGCCTAGGAGCACTAACCTTTGTGTAGGGAACAACTGTTTATTGTTTGAATTAATTACAGCAACGCGTTAGGACTACGAAGTATAGGTCGGGTCTAAAAATAAAGGCAACGACTTGTTTATTTTTTTCATGTCATTTTGTACTTTACCTGAAAAATCAAAAACTAGCGGAAAAGAAAGTAGGAAACATTTTAAATACCAATTCAAGTAATCCTAATAGTAATAATTTTATACAAAAGTAACTATACAGCAAACTTTTAATTGTATCAGGATTTCTCCCTTTACCAAATTCAAACAATTCTGCAAACAAAAACTGTGCAACGATATATTTTATTGTATATGTCAAATTCTAATTACAACTTCTGAATTAAACAATGGAATAACTTTGAAAAATGGGCGACGCACTTCGCCTGGAATTTCCTATACCGGGTGTCCCAGAAGTTACTGGCCCATTTTAACTGCAAATATCTCCGAACTAAGAGGCGATAGAGATATGCGGTTTTCACTGAACAATTTCTTTTTAAACAAAGTTTTTTTGGGTATAAATGGTTATTCAGTAAAGTCTTATATAGGGTGTTTTAAAAAAACGGTCTTTTTCAATTGCAAATATCGTCGATTTTTTTAATGGAACACCCTGTATGTTTTGATACTATCTGAAAGGTGAAATCTTCCTCTTTCCGAAAATGTACAATTTGTTGCAGTTGAATTGAAAAATGAGTGAGTTATTTGGTTTTTAACTGTGTTATTGCATGCTAAGTATGAATCGATTGTTGATACTAAAAGAAGATTTCGTGCGGTATTTAGGAAAAACCGACCTTCAAAAAACAGCATAAAAAAGTGGCACGCTGCATTTCTGCAAAGTGGCTCTCTGGAAAAGAAGAAATATCAAACACGTGATGCTGATGGTTTTTTAAACAGACTCCTGCGTATTCAGGAAACATTAGAAGAACACAATAATCGAATATCTATTCGCAAAATAGCAAGTACAACCGGATTTTCTAAATCAGAAATTCAGAGATGTATGAAGGCATATTAAATTCAAATGCACCAAAAAATGTATGAAAGAGATTTTCAAAAAAGACCTGTATTTTCGAAGACTTTACTAGATTTATATAGAGAAGTACGCAATGTTCTGCTTATAATCTCAGATGAGACTGCGTTCTATTTAAACGGGCAATGTAGTAAACATAATTGTCGAGTATGGGGGTCTGAAAATCCAAGAGTAATTGAGGAATACGAAAGAGATTCACCGAAGTTGAACGTTTGGTGTGGTGTTTCTAAAGAAAAAATATATGGACCGTATTTCTTCCAAGAACTGAGAATTACTGGTAATGTCTACACTGCAGACATGTTAGAAAATTACTTATACCCACAACTGAAACAAGATGCCGTCATAAATTCTGTTTACCTTCAGCAGGATGGTGCGCCGCCACACTATTCACTTATGGCTAGAAATTCTGTTAGAGAAACATTTGGAGATAGGTGGATTGGGAGAGCCGGACCAATTGAGTGGCCTGCCCACTCACCAGATCTGACGATTTCAGACTTTTTTTATATGGCCTTTTATCAAAGATAGATGTTATAATCCTATCCCAGAGACTCTGGAACAACTGCGATGTAACATTGTCCGAACATTTCAAGAAATTACCCCGGAAATGTTGCGAAAATCTTTTGACAATTTCTTGTTCAGGAAGCAAAAATGTATAGACCAAAATGAACAACACTTGGAACATCTTAAAGATTTTTATTAATGTAGCTAATTTAGAATGTTAATTTTTATTAAAATTAGGTATTCATCTTTCAATTTTGTGTTGTTATTTTCTACAAATAGGTAGTTATCGGATTTCTAATGTCAAAACTTATTAAGGATCAACATGGATCAGAAATCTGTACCTAATGAACGACCATCCTTAAAAACCAAATAACTCACTCATTTTTCAATTCAACTGTAACAAATTGTACATTTTTGGAAAGAAGAAGAGTTCGCCTTTCAGAGAGTATCAAAATATACAGGGTGTTCCATTAAAAAAATCGACGAAATTTGCAATTGAAAAAAAAACTTTTTTTAAAACACCTTATATAAGACTTTACTGAATAAACATTTATACCGATAAAAACTTTTTTTTTAAAGAAATTGTTCAGTGAAAACCGCATCTCTCTATCGCCTCTGAGTTCGGAGATATTTGCAATTAAAATGGGTCAGTAACTTCTGGGACACCCGGTATTTAAATAAAATAATTGCGTTTTCAATTGAATCAGTTATTTTAGAAACTACATAAGTCCGTAAAACCTACTTTTGAGAACATCGAGAAAAACTGTTTCTCGTGAATGCATTATTTTCTAAACAGGATACTTCTCAAAATTTGTGTAGTATAAGAGGATTGTGATTTAAATTTCCTATTTTTTTAAATTTGGTTTTTAGTTTATGAAAAAAAAAATCAAAAAAGCGCTGGATTTGTTGTTTCTAAAATAAACAATATTGTTTTAAAAATAAATGACAATATGAACCAAAATAACAATTTTATTAAAAACACTGATTATTACATATAAAAAAAATAAACCTTTGATAAACATAAAAAAATTAAAACTCAAGAACTGCGTCGTCTAGACCACGAACAGTTGGCCATTCAAAGATTTCGTAATAAAAATCTTTAATATGTTGTCTTTCATCTTCAATACATTTTGCAAAGTTTTTGAAACTTTTCATTTTCTTTAAACTTATTGGAACTTTTCGTTTCGGGTAACCAATTTCTTTTGGAAAACCTGTGATTTCTGCTGAAGTAGACAGCTTAAATTCATGTTCCACCAACCATTAATGTATTCATGTACGATAACGTATGATGAAGGTAACTTTATCATCATTTTTTACATTTCGTCCATAAGAAGCCACTGACAAACAATGTTTTCTATAAAATTTGGGACACCATGATTTGTAATCCTTTATGAGCGTGTTGTCATAATCAACCATATGAACAGTAAAACTTTTTTTTTGCGCTTGAGGTTATAATAAGTTCTGTGTATTCCTTGAGCAAATAAATTCTATCGCTTTTTTAATATTCCCTTTTAATACAGCAAAATCCCTATCGCAGGGCATATGTCCTCTGATTGGAAAATATTGATTTACGCTTTTAAAACGACCAAGATCTAGTATGGCTGCACCCTTTATAATGACAGCATGGTTTTTGTTTTGCCCCCAACATCCACCAGAAAATATGTGGAGATGCTTCATATCATTAGAAATCTGGTTTTCGATGTAATTGATTATAAAAGAACAAACTTCGTTTAGGAATTTTTTTGCCAAACGTTCGTGGTAGATATAGAAATAACTTTTACCAGTTTTCAGATTATGTATGTTAAAAACATTCACCGTTAATTGATGCAGATAAATGTTTCTTGCGCGAGTTATGTATTTAGCTAGTGCTTATCTGTGCAGTTTTCGTAGGATAGTATTACACCGCTTCCGTTGAAGCTAGATAACAAATAGATATAATTATGTGAATTCAGTTTTAGAAGTTAGTCTTATATTATTATTCAAGCCGCATGTTTCGATGCTAATAAGCTAATTTAATTTATATGTACTCCAACATATTGAATGTAGTGTTGTAAAATAAATATATTTTTTGTTAACTAAGTCCACGGCTTATTTAACTGGCGCAGTCGCTAACGGATGCTGAGCAAAAGGACATTACAACATTTTTTGTTCCTTTTGTATGTTTCAACATTTAACTCAGTTCTTTTAAAAAATTGTACCACAAATCGTTCCTGAAGCATTCCAAACATCGAGTAACTTCTACGAACACATCGTCTGGTAACCAACACAGCTGAACCCTAGGACTCACATCGCCACAGGTAAAGCATCGCTGGTTCCTGAAAACCCAGTCTATTGGAGACAATTTGGTCTATTGCAGACTATCTGATCATCGAGATCGCCCCAGCAACCAATCTACAGAAGTTCTGGACACCTATACTTTCGATCCAAATAATTAAGGATGAAGTAAGATAATTTTTTTTTATTAAAGTGAAAAGTTTATTTAAACAAATATAAACCCAATAATATAATTTTAAGTTAATTCTAAGTTCAAGTAGATATTGGTAAGCGAGATATAAAGCGAAACCCTTAGGTTTTATAAGAAGCTTTATTACTCAATATCTATGTGTAGGAACCAATTTAATTCTAAGTTCAAGTAGATATTGGTAAGCGAGACATAAAGCGAAACCCTTAGGTTTTATAAGAAGCTTTATTACTCAATATCTATGTGTAGGAACCCTGTTTAGGACTGTTTACT
Organism: Ctenicera cuprea; assembly: GCA_958336395.1. NCBI lineage: Eukaryota > Metazoa > Arthropoda > Insecta > Coleoptera > Elateridae > Ctenicera > Ctenicera cuprea. The sequence goes on from OY284492.1 coordinate 31,394,097, forward strand.
AACATAAAATTAAAATATTAATTAATAATAATTGTGAAAGTGAAATATCATATGATTAACAGACAAAATATACTAAGACCACCGATTCTTTTATTAAACGAGCGAAATTTACCTGTAGAACCTGAAAATCAAATTCCAGAAATTAATAATCAATTAGAAATGGCTAACATATTTCCACCTGGATTTCATATGTCCATGATTACCGAAATACCCACATACGACGGTAATGCTAGCACATTATAAGAATTCATTAAATCAGTTGAAGTTATTTTATATCAGTTTTTAGTCCCAGCACAACCAGATGCTTATATTAACAAGTTATTACTTTCGTCCGTGCGAAATAAATTAAAAGGTAACGCACTCGAAGTAATTACAGGTTATGATTTTAATAATTGGATAGAATTAAAAACAACCCTCATAAACAACTTTGGTGACCAACGGTCAGAATTAAATTTAACCATTGATTTAGCTAAAACAAGACAAAATTCAAAGGAAAGCCCTGTAGAATTTTACAATCGAATTAGAACTCTTTTGGCAACATTTAATTCAAAAATATCACTTGGAGCTGAACCTGAAGTTATTAAACAATACAAATTATTTAATGTAAAAAGTTTAGCATTAAGAGCATATCTTAGTGGTTTAAACGAACCTTTTTGATCTTTACTTAGAAGCAGAAACCCTGCTACCTTAGAAAACGCAATTAGTATTGTTCGTGATGAGATCGATATAAGAAATTCTCAAAATTCAAGTAAATCTGATTTTAATATTTCAAACCAAAAACGAAATTCGACTAACGTTGATCCAAGATACAATTCCAATTCGCAAAACTTATATACACCTCGATACAATAATTTTGCCCCTAATTTCAATAAATCTTTTCAAAATCAACCTAAACCTGGACCGAATTTCTTTCCTAACAATAATTTTGTTCGAAATCAAAATCCAACTATGAGATTGAACCCTAATAACCCACCTTCTCAATTTCCCAATCAAAGACCTAATCAAAAACCTTTTGGCAATCAAAATCAAAATGTGTTTGCACCACAGCGTGGTTATAAAAATTATAACCCTGGTGAACCAATGCAAACCGGTAGTGTAAACAAACGACCCCCTACAATGCAGTCTATAAATCCCAATCATCCAAAAAAAAAAACGAATTACCAAAACACACGTTATTTCGGACAATCAAACCAACCTAGAAATTTTCATTCTGAAGAATTATTTAATCATAACTCAGGATACGACGAAGTAAACCCTGATAATTTTCTCAACAACCAGGAGCCCGAGTTTTCTTACGAAGACCATAAATACGAGTCATACGACGGACCCGATGACATAGAACCGGAAAACGATGACGAAAATGATGACGTAAATTTTCACAACTAGCCTCGGAAAATCCAATTGAAACATTTAATTTAAACACTCTAAAATCAAATCTACCCTATATAGTCATACCATCCACAGGTGACAAGTTATTACTTGACACTGGCAGTACTAGAACAATAATTTCACCCAAATTTATTGATAAACATTTTCCAAATTCAGTTCAAACTCAAAATTTTCAAATTGTAACGTCACACGGTGTAACACACCATAATAAAGTTGCTAATATACCTATCAAATCTTTATTTCATGAAGAAGGCAACCATAAGTGCTATATATTCAACTTCCATGAAGAGTATGTAGGCCTTATTGGTTCGGACCTATTATACGATTTGCCTGCACAAATAGATTTTCGCTGGATGCATGTGCAAACAGACACTACTATCGTTCCATTTTACTATAATAATTCAAAAACACGTCAAGAACAACAAAAACGTAACGAATGCAATTTTTCCAAAATTTGTCAAAATTTAGAGCCTATAAAACGCATTTCGATTCCCCCGAGATCAGAAATTAAAATTCGATTACCTACCACTAATAGTAACGGTACAAAAATTTGCAATCAAATTAAATTCAATAAATATTGTATGACACCACGTGCTTTAGTTAAAGTACATAATAACTATTTTTGTACAACTCTTATTAATGCGTCAAATCAAATTCAAAATTTTAGAATTTACAACCCTTTATTATTAGAAGATTACGACATAAAAAATATTGAGATTAATAATATAAATTTAAATCCCCAATGTAAAAATAAAATTTTGATAGAAAATTTAAAAAATATTAAAGTCGATCATTTAAATCAAGAAGAAGCTCATAAGCTTAAAGAACTATGTTATGACTTTCGAGACATTTTTCATTCACCGGAACTACCCTTAACCTTTACCAACTTAACCAAACATTATATACGCACGAAAAATGACATTCCAATATATACTAAAAATTATAGGTACCCTCATGTACACAGAAATGAGGTAAAACAACAAATCACGAAGATGTTATCGGAAAACATCATTGAACATTCAGAATCCCCATACAATGCCCACATTTGGATTGTTCCAAAAAAAATGGACAATTCGGGAAAACAAAAATGGCGTATAGTTATTGACTACCGGAAGCTCAACGAAAACACGGTAGAAGACAGGTATCCCTTGCCGCTTATAGAGCAGGTATTGGATAACTTGGGAAAAGCCGAATATTTCTCAACTCTCGATTTAGCCTCTGGGTTTCATCAGATCGAGATAGAGAAAAACGATAGAGAAAAGACGGCCTTTTCAACTGAAGAGGTCATTATCAGTTCAAAAAGATGCCTTTCGGCCTGAAAAATGCCCCCGCCTCTTTTCAAAGATTGATAAATCAATCATTGATTGGCCTAACACCCAGCCAATGCATGGTTTATTTAGATGATATTATCGTATACTCTAAATCTTTACAGGAACACCTAGTAAAGTTACGCAATGTATTTGAAAGATGCAGAAAATACAATCTGAAAGTACAATTAGATAAATCAGAATTTCTTAAGACTTCCATAGCTTATTTAGGTCACATTTTAACTAAAAACGGAATCAAACCCAACCCTGACAAAATTGAAGTCATTAATAAATTTCCTCTACCTAAGCCCCGAACGGAAATAAAATCTTTCCTTGGAATGTTTGGTTACTACAGAAAGTTTATTAAGGATTATGCCAAAATTACCAAATTCTTAACCCAATGTTTAAAGAAAGACAGCAAAATTACCCATGACCAATCGTTTATCCACAATTTTAATTATTTAAAAACCATATTAGTTAACGACCCTGTCCTAATTTACCCTGACTTTGACAAAACCTTTGAATTAACGACGGATGCGAGTAAATATGCTATAGGTGCCGTGCTTTCTCAAAACGGTAGACCCATTAGTTACGCATCACGTACTTTAAACCAATCAGAAATCAACTACCCTACAATTGAACGCGAATTGCTTGCAATTGTTTGGGCTTGTAAACATTTCCGACCATACTTATATGGCGTACAATTTGTAATATACACAGATCATCGACCACTTATATGGTTGAAAAACATTAAAGAACCAAATTCTAAATTAACAAGATGGGCCATTAAGCTCGAAGAATACACATTTTCGATTCAGTATTTACCTGGTAAATTAAACAAAGTAGCAGACACCCTTTCGCGCATACAAATTCACCCCACATCAATAGATCGATTAGATACCCCTGAACCTGATTTCGACCAAGTTAGCATAATACCCCAAAGACCTTACACCCCTCATTTGGAGGAATTCACCATACCCACCTTTGTTCCACCGCCTATTAAAGAAAAACCCAAAATACTCCAAAATATCAAATTACAACCAGTACCTCCAATTACACCCGATAATGACAAAATTTTATCTGAGGATGACTTAAATAATACAAATCCCAACGACAATGAATCGCTTGTCAATACTGTGCACACTCAACAATCTTCTACACCCGTAATGGACATATCGGAAAAACCGTTACAGTACCATAAAAATCAAATAGAATTCCTAAACGCCACATTACCAAAAAAAATTAAAATTTCCAAATTTGACGGATTTACCCACTATTCTGTATTTGTAACACCTCAAAATAAAACTGAAATTTTTACTACATTACTTCTTCATTTCTGCGAACCAAAATCTCATTACTATTGTATTTTTCAAAATGAAAGTATATTTGAACAATTTTCGAAATTTATTCTTGAAATTACAAATGAAAACACACCTAAATTTCACAAGTGTTTAAGACAAGTCACGTACGTAACTAACCCTGATGACCGATTACAATATATACAAGATTATCATTTAGGCAAAAATAATCATAGAGGAATTGCAGAAACAATAGAACACCTTAAGAGGATGTACTACTGGAAAAATATCGATACAGAAATAACGCACTTTATTAACAACTGCGATACGTGCAAATTACAAAAATACAATAGAAAACCAAACAAGTTACCTCTTCAATTAACCCACACTTACAATCGACCTTTCGAATGTATTCATTTAGATATTTTCCAAATTAACAACATAAAATATCTAACAATCATAGACGCTTTTAGCAAATTTGCCCAGGCGTATTCTTTAAAATCAAATAATAGCATTGACATCACAAATGCCTTATTTACATTTATGGCAAGTTATGCCGTACCAAAAACTATTGTTGCAGACCATGAGTTTGACACAAACGCTTTTAAAAACTTTTTAAAATTACATAAAATTAATTCTCATTTTACTACCCCTTTTCATCATCAATCGAACTCTCTCATTGAACGAGTACACTCGACATTAATAGAACATTATCGCTTACTTGAAAAAAACCCAGAGAATGAAAGAATGAACTATTGTATATTGGCCTATAACAACACCATACATTCTAATTTAAAATTTACCCCTTATGAAATACTTTTTGGACACACGGACGGACTAAATCCCTACGACTTATGTAATGATAGATTTTATGACATCTACACAAACGATCACAGAACTAGAATGACACAATTCTATAAAGAATTACAAGACAAACAAATCGAAACTAAAGAGCGGAGAAATATCAAAATTAATTCGGATAAGAAAACAATCAAATTCAAAATCGATCAAAAAGTTTTTATCACCAATGATAGACGAAATAAGAAAACACCTAAATTCAAACGCCCCTTTAAAGTTATAAAAGTTTTAGATCATGATAAATATTTAGTACAACACCCTGAAACAAATAAAACATTTGAGAGACACGCTAATGAAATTATGGCTGTTTCAGATTCAAAAACACTGTCCTTTCAAGATCCCTCTAATATCCAAAAACAACCAATATCAGTTAACACAATTAATCCCATTTCCTATATTTATTAGTAAAAATCAATATATGTAGAATGATCATACCAACTTATAATACCCTACTATTTAGTATTGATGAAAGTATACCCATAAATATTAATTTCTGTAAATTAGACACCCTAAATACTTATTGCTGTTATCAAAACAACCATTTTAAAATTCCCAATAATAAGTTGTGCGAAACACAATTGTTATCTTTCAACAATAATCAAACTTGCAAACCTTATTTATTTGATCTAACCGATATCAAGATATCTCAGATCGATACCTCTACTTGGTTAATAACTACACCCTCAAAGCGTACTTTAGATATTAAATGCCCCAACCAAATTTATAGAAAAGATCTAATTGCTTCTCAACTCTTACATTTAACACCAGATTGCAATGCGATTGTAAATCACAATACCCTATTATTTCATATTAAAACTACGTCTACAAAATTAACTAATTTAAAAATACCCAATATCGATCAATTAAATACTGATCATATTGCTCATATTAATATTTCGAGAATAGACCTAGTACCCATAAACACCAAAAAGCTAATTGCTGACCAAATCCAGGTCAATAAACAGCAAGATAAACTTGACTCTGCTAGTGGTACAGATTACCACCCCACTTCTATTATTTCAATCGTAATCGTTGTTATGATTGTTTTATTAATTTTAAGCTTTACATTATTTGTCGTTTGTAAACGTAACTCCCTTAAAGAAAGATTTGTAAAATACATTTATTCACAAAACATAGATGCACCTATTGAATTAGTTACATCTAAAATTTAAATAATTTTCCTTCTGAAATTATTGAAATATCTTTCACGGGAGGAGTTATGTATTTAGCTAGTGCTTATCTGTGCAGTTTTCGTAGGATAGTATTACACCGCTTCCGTTGAAGCTAGATAAAAAATAGATATAATTATGTGAATTCAGTTTTAGAAGTTAGTCTTATATTATTAATTAAGCCGCATGTTTCGATGCTAAAAGCTAATTTAATTTATATGTACTCCAACATATTGAATGTAGTGTTGTAAAATAAATATATTTTTTGTTAACTAAGTCCACGGCTTATTTAACTCGCGGGAATTGAAGGCAATGCTAGATTTTGCATATAGTCGACACAGAATGCTGCAACGGTTTAATGATTTTTACATAGATGTTCAATATTTTGCATTTGCTTATAAAATTTCTTTGCCCTTCTTAGATGTACCACTTTTTCAGCTACTGCAACTCGATTTGCTAATTCATTTAAAGACGAGGATTTTATTTTTGTCGATAATATTTCACACGTACAACAGGTGTCTACCTGAGGACGTCCAAATGATAGATAAATCTCTCTTCGAAAATTTTGCTTAAAAACTATTTGATATTAATCTACAAAACATCATGCATTTTTTAATATTTAACTTTTCGCGTTCAAATAGTGGTATTCGCGGCCTGTATAGTGAGCTAATTTTACGGGAAATGAACGTATATGATCCTCTATAGCTTTCACAAATTCTCCAGATTTTGCATGGCCAGGAGATTTATTGCCTCGCCTGTCTTTAGGTGGTTGTGCACTAGATAGGAGATCTCCGAATACGATTGGCTGTTATACCATATACACTCGCAAATGCTTTTTTACATACACTAAATTTTCCTGAGCTTAAAGAAATCGAATATTTATAGCTATTTGCATGTGTTCTTACGTGCATTCCGAAACCAATAGGTATACAGTGTGATTCATAATACGTGGAACGAATTTTCAGGATAGATTCAGAATCTAAAAATAATGGAAAAAGTTCTTATACACATGGGTCTAGAAACCGTTCATTATGGGGCATTACTCACGTAGCTTAGTATTTCTAATAGTTTTTGTTTGAATAAGTACACCAGAGATGTCTCATACGGGGGGGGGGGGGGGAATCTTCTGCGTATTTCAAATTTTTTCCTTTTTTGATCTTTTGCATACGAAATCTTATTCTAAAGCTGCCTTATGAAGTTAAGCCTCTGGAAGAGGTAATACTGTTCCCATTACCGTAGACTGCAACTTGCTCAGTAACGAAGCAGCGCGTATTTATAAAAAAATTTTCGTTATTTTCGGATTCTTAATCTGTACTGAAAGTGCTTCCCAACATGTTATCAATCATCATGTGTGCATCGCAAGACAATATAACCACAAAAATAAGTGGTGATTCCAACTACAACTCGTATGTCGCCATCCCAGTGCAGTGGCAAGATTACCAGTTAAAGCTTCTCGCGTTAGGATTTCCTTGTCGACGTACCATCATAGTCCGACAAAGACAAATACAAGAGCTTATTTTAAATAAAACCATTCTTAACATGTCATTTTCAGAGGCAAGATTAAAAGTAAACAGTTGGTGTTGCTATAGGAACAATAAATCTTCATAACTTGATCTTGGTTTTCTATATCTGCGTCCAGACGACTTGATTTCTCATTCCAAAACGACCAATATTGGTGAATTTACGAAATCATTTGTTACAGGAACCGATTTTAAATGTTTGTGAATTTCAAATACTTCTAGTATATCCAACTTACGTTTATCATCATAAAAATGTAAAAATTTTTATAGTGTTATTAGATGATTGTGTTCTAATACGTGTTTAGCATAATTGGATTTACGTGAAAGTTTATATTTGTAACTACGTACGTGTTCCTTGTACCTAATATCAAAGTTTCCCATTGTTTGTTCTATATAAGCCGAATTACCGTGCGAGCAAGTTAATTTGTAAATGCCTGATTTTAGTAAATTCTGTTTTTTTTCATAAGCATCAAACAAAGTGTTTAAAATGTTTTTTGTTGTTTCCAAAGTTATTTTACATTTAATTTTATTTGATAAAGTAGCTGGATACATTTTCTGGCTAATTTATGATCATTATCTTTAATCAATATTAATTAATATCAATAAGTTGAGTATTATAACCATCATTGTAAGCAATTTGTTTAATATTCAAAATTTCTCTATTATAACTAATTTTATCTAAAAGAACCGTTAAAGCCTTATGTATCATGGACCTGTATGCTGCTAATGGAGCTCGGAAAAAGAGCCGAGTTGAATACGAATACGGAATATTTAAAAAACATATTCGAATACCAAGTACTTAAATACCAAGACCAAAATAGTATTGGAATACAAAATATGCGAATAGAACGATTCATTTGATATGAATACCGCAACGAATATTTAATTTAACAATACAATATTCCACAAGCCCGTTAACAAAGAACTTCGCCTGGACTTTCCTATACTTGGGAAACTTTTACTTTTCCTATGTTTGAAAGTATTTACGCACACTGTTGTAGCCCCACAGCAGTGACGATACCAAACCAACCCACATTGATATTACTCCGCAAGGGGAAAATGCAACACGTTGTACTGCTACCGGAAGACAAAAAAACATAATATGATGTGCAGTCATAACGAACTAAGCCATATTTTCCCACCCTACTTGTAACCACGACTGGCGGCTGATTCAGTATAATGTTGTTGGTCCGGCTCGCATTACTTAAAGTCATCCGCTCGGTTAGTGCGAGCTGCCTATGTTCATGTCTTTGTTGTGTTTAGAAACCGAAAATGTAAAAAAAAAATAATTGTTTTCATAAAAAGTTTTTTTGGGGTGAAAGAAACCTAAAAACAAAAACGTCCGCCATAATTTAGGCCGGAAGACAAAAATTAACTCCTCTTAATTTTTGCTGCGCCTAAAAATCATTAAGCTGTAAATCTTACTGTATTACCACTCGTGCGCAATTTAGCTTAGCTAAAATTTCTTATCGTCCTCCGTTTATGGAATAAAGAGGCATAAACCTTTGATTGTCAAAAAAGCATAGAATGCTCCACAGAAAAATTAGCGAAATTTGATTTCAAAATATCAAGATTTTGAAATTTGTTTTACGTCATAGTTTTAGTAGCTTTAAAAATTCTAATAGTTCGTAACATTGTGTACTACTAGGACATTTCCAACACCAAATTTCATCCCGATCTAATAAGTCGTTTTTGACGCGTTAAAAATAAAATTTTTAAAAATTCATAGAAAGCGCAACAGGAAAATTCGAGGGGTGTCTCACTAGCGGCAATAGGTGTACAAATTTTCGGCAGTACTTGGGCAATCACTCGGCAATAACGGATATCACGGCAAACATTCTGCAAACATTCGGCAAACACGGCAATCAATCGGCAAACACGGCAATCAATCGGCAAACACGGCAATAACTCGGCAAACAGGGGAATCACTCGGCAATCACAGCAATACAACGGAAATCAATGAAAATAAGTCAACAATTAACGAAAATATACGGGTGTAATCGAAGCTAAGCAAAAGCTCAGTCTTAATTTTGTATTTTTTATTACTATTACAGTACATAGATAATGTGAACTAGTTAAAACCAAGCTTTTTCCCGTTTAGGACGAAATCAAAAAGTACATAATTCCCAGCTAATTTTTATTTAGCTTGTGTTTACTACATAATTATTGTTTATTTACTAACAAGTATTAGATGAATAACATATTAAAAAACTAACTTATCAACTCGAATCAAAGAAGTAATAGAGGTTAGGAGGGAGCTTATGCACATTGGCCAGTAAACCTTAAAGGTGTCTGAACATGGCTGCCAAACTGTGACGTAGCGGAAGTGTCACCAGTGGCGGCGTCAGAAAATTATATTTAGGGCATATCGAACAAATTGTAATGCTATATGCTGTTTTAGTTGCCAATTTATTATAGAAGGAAACAAAGTACAAGTATTTTATTGCCCATTAAACAAAATTAAATGGGTTAGACGACTTCTTCCACTATCCTTAACAGATAAATTCCTACCAATATAAAACAATCGAAATATAGACCTCTCCGCCAGTGTCTTAACTTCAAACGTCAAATTGAAATTTATTATTTACATTTGGTAAAATACTTACCTATGGAAAGTTATTCCTTTCTGCTTGTTAATTTATGTACTCGAGCAACCACAGCAAATACAACTAACCATATTTAGTAACAAAATTTGTAAACATACACAACCATCACCGGCACAAATGAATCACCAAAAGTGTCTGGATATGGCGGCGATGACGTCACATCCGTCACAGTGCTTTAAATGCAACTAACTTGAAACCCTCCTTCCTAACCTCTATTACTTCTTTGACTCGAATATTACCGACGGCATCAACTTTACTTGTGGACGGCGGTGACGTAGTTAAAGTGGAAATCCCTACAAGTATGAGAAATGCCACCATGCAATAGCGTCTATTAAAGATAAATACAAATTTATTTTTGGTTTTCGATATGCGTAATGTGTGTAAACTTTATGTAAGACTATTAGTCCTCATATCATTTAGATAGTTAAATGTACTTCTGAGAGTGTACCATTGTGTGCTTTACTTTGAGGAGTATATAACCATCGTAAGATTTCTTGATCTTCCCTTTCAGGAATAAGATGGATTTTTTTGATAAAATTTCAAATGAATGTAATATCTTATTACCAAACTATTTAACACAATCACTAATCTACACCGGATTTGATACCATACATTCCCTAAGTAAGTTCCAAGAAAAAGATGTTGAGATGGAAAAGTTTGCAAAGGAATACTTACCAAATTTAATATTAGATGAAGAAAAAATAAACAATTTTACGAAATATATGCCGCAATGAAAAAAGAAAAATATTCGACAAAACATTAGACTATTGCCACTCAGGTACAGAAAGAATGGGCGAAACGTCGCTGGTACTTTCCCATACTTTTAAATATTCTCGCGTTAAGCATTGATGGAAATTTACATCTAATCTAGCCGGTACAAGCCCGCTGCAGACTCAAGACTTTGCTTACTTACGGGCTGCGCGCGCTCCTACGACGCGACGTGAAAGACGCTAAGATATTTAAAGCGCTCACGAAAATAGTTATAACGGCTTTATTTATACAGTTGTCAAAAATTTGCAAACAATGAAAAACATTTATTTTTATTAGAGGATTTTATTAGAGGATAGGCATTTTTAAAATCACGGAACTGCCGGAAAGCACGTTGTTGATATTAAAATGGTATATTAAAGTATAAGTGGATAAAAAGGTCTTTAAAACACGCGCGATTTTTCGAGCACGACGGCGCAGCCGGAGTGCTCGAAATAGAGCAAGTGTTTTAAAGACCAGTTATCCACGAATACTTTACGCTATTTTTTTTTATTGGTGCACTTTGAAATCATAAATACTGGTATTATTACTACAAAAAATGGAAATAAGAACTAATAATGTAAAATGGTTGAATTCGTGATGTGACATCAGTATACCTTTCGTTGTCATGGAAATGAGAAAAACAGTAATTAATTTGCAATTTGTCATCAAAGATTAATTGTTGTCACCGCACTGCTTAAAAATGAATTCTAATATCGATTTTTTAAATAGTAAAGCAGAATCGCGGTTAATACCGCAAAAATCTAATGATGCGTTAAAAAAGAATATGACAAGTTCATCAAATGGATGGAAGAGCAAAAGGTAACAGATATAAATGAACGAGTTGTGCTTGCTTACCTTCAGAAATTTGTTAGTAATATTTTATTTGGCGTTACAAGGTACTACTCCTGTCAGATCAATAATCAAAAAATTGACATTTAGACTTCACGTTTCTCGAGTTGTTGATGTTGCCATGGTAACTTTAAAAAACGCGTGTTTTTGAAATGCTTTAAATAGGTAAAATGGGACACCAATAAAAAAAAGTATCGTTTTGTTTTCCTTAATTTTCAAAATAATTAAAAATTCTCGCTGATCCTAATAAAGTACTTTAAATAGTCTATCGAACTGATAAAAGTTTATAACGATCGGCGTTTGCGTTTATGAATAAAAAATTAATCCATTTCAAAATTTTTAAAAATTCCTAGTCAGAATGAAATTTGGAAAATTAGTAAAAAACAAATTTTGCAGTTCATTGCAAGCTCTATCGGCTCAAAAGGTTAAAAAACATGTTGTGGGCAGTTTTTGAGAACATGTTTTTTGAAAATGTCCAAAACTTTGAACCTACCTAGTATATTCACAATTTTCATATTTTCTCAAATATTTTCGTATCACTATTTTATCCTTATCAAGGGCTCTCATATAATAGGATAATTTGTATTGATTGGATATTTTGTTTTTGAGTAATCGGGCATTAAAGTTAAAATCTTCAAAAATTCGTAACGGGCTTCATTTTAAAGATACAACATTTGGAAAAAACATTTGATTTATCTTTAGATGCACCACAACGCTACGTATTCAAAATTTCAAAACAGTGTTTATAAAAATATCAATACCAAAAAAAAACAGGTTTAATTTCCGGGCATGAATTGGAATAAAATTGGGGAGATTAGTAAAAAACGAATTTGTAGTTCATTGAAACCGCTATCGACTAAGAAAGTTAAAAAAATGGTGTGAGCAGTTTTTGAAGAATAATGTTTTGAATATGTCCAAAATTTGAGTATATTTACAATTTTTAGATTTCCAAAAATATGTTTGCATCACTTGATTATACTTAAAAGGGGCTGTTAAATAATGTGACAATTTGTATAGATTATATATTTTGCTTTTGAATAATCGTGCAATAAAGATACAGCATTTGGAAATAATCATTTGATTTGTCTTTAGATGCACTACAACGCTATGTACCCTACAAAAATCGAGAAAGGGGTTCCGGAGATACAGGGAAACGAACGCACCCAACGACCCACAAACGGACATTAAAAAAAACCTTTTTTGTTTCCTTGGACCCCAAAACGCGTATTTCCGTTAAAATTTGAAGTTCGAAAATTTACATGAAATCATAACTTTCCTTACTTCAGCAGAAGTATGGGAAAGTAAAAATAGGAAATAGGATTCAAACGATTCTGATACATCCATCAATAAGGAACAAACAAAACCATCGTCAAAAGCTTTCGGCGTAGTCCATATACAAACCGTAGCAATAAATCATGTAAAAAGTGTTTTTGAATTTTCGAAATAGGATGTTCTAAAAGTAGTTGTAAAAAAAGCTGGCGACCTATCTGTAGAAATTGACAGCGATTTCTGCACGCTAAAAGTATCTGTTTCAGGTGCGACTACGCGGCAAAATTTACTACGCTCCAGAAAAATATGGCAAAAAATGGGTGCTTGGATGTTTTAACTGGCATTTTAGAGGACATTTCCCTTCTGATAAAAAAAATGCCGAGACAAAATCCCTCGGGAAACTTAAGAGAAAAGTAAAAACCCACACCAATTTCAGTTCTGAATTTCAATATAATTTATGTTCAGTATAATGCATTAATATATTTGTTTATCCAATGTTCATCCCATATTTTCCACAATATTTTATGAAGCAATTTTAAATATAATATACAGAAGTAACAGATATTAGTATTGTCTTGAGATTTAGATCATATCTAATAACATTATAATTTTTATGGTAATACCAGATTAAACCTACCCACTAAATATTAATGTTGTTTACATAAAATTGCAATGATACATATACAAGATTTCAAGTTGAACACCAAAATATTATAATCGAAAACGAAATTACATTCTTGTTTTTGATGAACGAGGCAAAGTTTAAAATAGGAATAATATAATAACACTAAAAGTGTCTGCTAATGAAGGCTATACAGAATCAGAATAATCATTGAAATACATCGAAAATCGCAGTAATAACCGACAATAACGTCCGCAAACAAGGCAATTAGTGGGCAACAACCCGGAAATCACGACAATCAAGTCGGCAATCACGGCAAACACGGCAATCAAGTCGGCAATCACGGAAAACACGGCAATCAAGTCGGCAATCATGGCAAACACGGCAATCAAGTCGGCAATCGCGGCAATAGGTGTACACAATTTTACCGAGTGAGACCACCCCTCGGGGAAATTAGCGGATTAGGACACGAACCAATTGTAGATCATCGCTAGTTCCATAAACAAAACTGTTCAAAGACTGTTAGTTCATCAGCAATATTCTTCTTAAATTTCGAAAACTTTGAAATAATAATTGATTTACAGTTTTCATGCTTTTAAAAATTCTCATACATGGTAAGAATCTGTCCTAGTAGAGTAACTACAATACCAAATTTGATAGCAATCTGCCTAGTCGTTTTTGAGTAATAAGGCGTTAAAGAATAAATTTTTAACATATCGTAGTCTCCGCCATTTTTATGCTAGCTGGTTCGGGAAAGAAAACGTTGGATTTACCTTTATATTAGATACTGTTAATTTAGAAAATTCGATTTTAAACAAAATGCTACCAAAAAACATGTCTAACTTCCGCTTCTAGTCTCGAATTTGTTTAAACGCTTATTTTGTTGATAAAGCACATCAAAATCGGACTAACCGTTTCGGAAGAAAGAGAATACGCACATACCCACCCACTTAATTTCTGTTTATATTTTGAATTGATTGTTGTGTATTAATTTTTAATAATTAAATATTTATTAATTTGTGTTTGTTTTTGGTCTTAGACTGCTTTCCTCTTTTGTCTTGAATGCCGTGATGTTATTTTGTTTAAAAGTATAACGACTGTAGTTGACCGTAGTTAAGTCCTTATTTAACAACTAATTAAAAACCTAATGTTACTAGTTAAAAATGTAATAAAGTATCAAGTTATAGGTGTCCTTGCAACCGTTAGAAAGTGCTCTTTCCGAAAAACAATACGAGGCAATACTGTTCCATTTGAAATTTCTGACTTTTTCTCGAAAAAGTGTCAAATTTATAAACCGCCCGAGATCGACGGATTCGAACAGCAAACGATAATAGTTTTATGGTAACGCCTGACTGCAGAGCAACAGTTTTGCTACTCCAAACGCAAAACAAAAAAAAATTAAATAAAAATATTAATGTCAAAAAAACAATTGAAGTACACTGTCGAATGTAGAATTTTCTACCGATTCCCAATATGTTAATATACTTATACAGGGTGTTGTTTTTAAAATAAGAAATTTATGGTCACTTCCGCAAAACCGGAAATGTTAAAAAAACTCAATACCATCAAATAATTTAATTTTATAAATAATTTACCAATGCCAAATTTGATTCGTATTTCTTAATAAACAAAGAAAAAATGGGGGGTGAACTGTTTCGTTTACACCTGATACTTGAACTTGAAAATTGTACTGAATCCAGAATAGAGGCAAGGAAAGAATAAAGAAAAAGATCCGAATACAACTATTTTCTGAAAAAAAAAGTAGCTTGGATAGTATTCACGGTACTGTATTCGAATACTACCCAAGTCTGATTGCAAAACCCAAATGTTCGAAAAACAAGAAACTTGAATCAAAAATGCGTATTGCATTGTAAAAGGGTATAATTCTTGATTAAAATAAGAAAAATTGCCTTGATCTACATCATTTAAATCGTAGATTAAAATGAGTGAGTAACCCTAGTTATGTCGTTTTAGATTTCCAATATTACTTTGCTATCATAATTCGTGAGAATAATTTGATCCTTCAAAGTTTAAAATGCAGTACTAACATTTAATAATTAAATGATTCAAATCAATAGATACTTCTCTTACACCATACAAAACGACTTAACTCGTAAATACTGGATTTTATTTAAAACGAAAATTATAAACACCAATTTACATTAAAAACATCAATTCAAATAAAAAAATTATTTTTATTGACTTTTTTTCAATTTTGGTCATACCCCATTGAAAACAAAGTGATCAAGTGAGTACATCACTTTTAATTAGAAATCTAAGAGCCAATATATGGAATGATACCGTTCGCTAGCAGAATCACCGAAACGATTTTCTAAACGAAATCAAGTTCGTAGATTCATATACTAAAAACGGGAAATTTAATGCTAAAAAATACAACATATATGAAATTAGACAAATATAAGTTAAACGCGAGTACCAACTACAAAAACTTTAAAAGTAGGTACATACATGCTCCGGAAAAGCCACCAAATACTGAACATTTGTTGCCTGTAAAAACACGTAATCGGTTAGCAGATATTCACCATCCTACTGACATTAATTGGTCTTGTGATCAGCACGATACAAGGTAATTATAGATTTCCTGTTTTCGATGTCCTGGGGAAAGACAATCTCGCGTCATCTGTAGTACATCCGCATCCGTATGTTAAAAACAGAAAATCGATTTTACATACAAATGATTAAAATTTAAAAGCTCTCTTCTTCGAGTTTTCGACTTATAGTTTTTCGATGTAAGAAATTGCATGATATTTTTGGAGATAAAGTTTAGAGTCTTCTACGCCAGGGTTGGGCATGTAGAATATTACATGTAAAATCTACTTATTATACATGGTTATTCGACATGTAGAATATTCAGCTCTTTTTCTGCATATTGTACATGTAGAATAATACCGATGCAAAATCAGACAGTTTAAACGTAAAAAAAAAGAAATTTCATTGTCGGTGCATTCTTCGCAAACGAGCGGCCGCTATGGGGGTCTTTCAGACTCCGCACTGGAGTCCTAAGCCCCTCTTCAGCCGATAAAAGATGGTAAGGATAGGTAAGAAGCAAGGAATTTGGATAAGGGATGATTTCCGTGGATAATACTGTTCCAGTATTTACTTTGTCGTCCAAGAATACCACGTGAAAACCTCATAAAACGTATACAACTTAACAAGTGCCTCCCCCTACACCAAAGTAAAATAATTTATATTGATAAATTAAAATTTAAAATTTCTTAAAATAGTGAAAAACTAAAAACGTTAAATAATTGCGACCAGTGCCGGAGTTATGGTGAAGGCGAGTGGTACTTCCGCCCCAGACGTAATTATTTAAAAAGCGCAATTTTATTGTATACTTTTTTATGGAGCCAACTGTCGTTTAATAACTGCCGACCATGAAAAACATTTTGCAGTGCGGTACGTTTGAATAGAGAAAAGGCGGCGCGTTCGTACCGTTGTATAGTCACGTCTCACTCCTCCCCCTCTACTATGTACACACGCGTTCATCTACGTAGTAAAGTTACCACAATAATTTAATGCAGGTGTTTTTCTAGAAATTTTCGGTACATATTTTACATATTCTACATAATTTACATGTATAATATGTAAAAAAAGGTAAATATACTAGTTTTATTTAACATACATTTTCTACATGTTATTGTACATATTCGACGTATTCTACACACTTTTCTACGTGTAATGTAGAAAATAATATTCTACGTGTAAAGTTACAACCCTGCCTCTACCTATAGATGTGTTCACGGACTTTATGCGCACGCGTAACCTGTCATTTCTGATCAGCTGTGTTTTGTTTTTCGAACCAACGTGCATATACAACCCATAGTAGTACGTGCATAAATAAGTTTACGATTCGTTTTAAACACGGCCTTCGCTTATTTTAAATATAAACTATAAATAAATTTAATTACCCATGGCGGCACCAAGTGATATACCCCACAAGAGGGTAAAATTGATAACAGAAGATGTGCCAGGTGCAACATTAACCAAAGTTGATATTGCATCAAACTCTGTGACTGCATTGCGGCGATTCCTTAAATGCAGAGGTATTAGTTCGAAAGGGCAAAAAAAACAGGAATTAGTAGAAAGGTATGTGACTAACCAAAGTAAATATAAGTAGATTAGATTTATGCAGTCTGTAGCATTATTATTTTTAGTGTAAAAGTGTGCATCGAAAATGCAGTAGAAATCGACCAATCTGTTGATGGTGGTAGTTGGGCCGCATTGAAAGAGAAACGTGTTAGGTCATATGATTTAAATAGTAGAAGCAACTCTGCACTCGTTTTTCCTATAACAGGTAAAGTAATATATTCTAATTGAATGTAATGTTCTATAATTTAAAAATTGTAGGTTGGAAAGATTTTCCTTCCCATAAAATACCGGAGTTTTATAGTTATGGTTCGATTTACCATTATTTAATAGAAAGCGCAACTCTTGACGATAATAATGAAGAACCAATATATTACGGTACGGATAAACCCTTCAACAAGGGACGACAATTCTTTAAAAGCGGCTTTATAACCAAATTGCAAGATTGTCTAGCAATAATGGAAAAACATTATTGTGTAAAAAGTGAGGTTAGGGCGTCTATGCAGGATAAAATCTATACTGTAATGATTATGCTTCACAAAGAAAACGGCAAGGTCCTAGATGCTTCCTGTGAGTGCAAAGCATCTGCAATGGGTAGATGCAGCCACGTAGCTGGTGTTCTCTTTGCTGTAGAAGACTACGTACTTACATTCGGGAATATGCCTGTAGCCTGTACGAGCAAACTTTGTGAGTGGAATCAGGGATGCAAAAAGAAGACATCGGTGGAGATTATGAAAAACCCATATAAAGACCACAGAAATTTTCAAAATGTATACAATTTTAAGCCTGACAAAACAGCCGTAGACTCGAAGGCAGTAAACAACGATTTGCTGCTTGAGTGTCAAAAGTATTCAAAAAGCACGATGTGGGAATTGCTGTTAGATTTTCATTATGAAGATTATTCATTGTCTGCTGACGAAGAAACTGTGTTACGACATAAGATAAATTTATTACAAACCAATCTTACTTTTGGTTTGGGAACATCCGGGGAGGTCCCAGAAACACGTACGCAGTGTTCAAGTGAAAAATGGAGACAAATACGAAAAATTTTAATAACAGGTTCAACCTGTACACATTTCTTTAATATTAATGAAGACAATGCATATTCCATACTGAGGAAGCATATGTGGTTTTATAAAAGTTTTACCAGCAAATACACTGAGTACGGAAAAAATAATGAAAGAAATGCTTGCCTTGATTATCAGAGAAAAACGGGTAATTCTGTAAGCGAAACTGGACTTTGGGTCAATCCAAAATATCCAGGTCTAGGTGTGTCACCTGATGGGATAATTTCGGATTTAAAAATGCAAAGTGCCGGGGTATTAGAAATAAAGTGTCCATATGTTTTAAAGGATTGTTTCCCCCACGAAATACAAAAATTAAACAAACAGCAAGTATATGCTTTTTGTGCAACTGTAAGAGATAACAAGTTAACTCTTAAAAAAACGCATAAATACTATGCGCAGATCGAAATGCAGTTGGGCATTTGTGAAAAGGAATGGTGCGATTTTGTTGTTTGGACTGTAAAGGGTATAAGTATAGAAAGAATTTATTTTGACAGCACTTTTTGGGAGACATATTTAAAAAAGTTGGTCATTGTTCATTCGTCCTATATTTCTCCCGAGTTTTTTGAAATGAGAATTCCCAGAAAACTTAAACCAATCAAAGTAATCCCTTAATGACATACTGTTACTGAACATTTTCTGAATTTTGTATTGTTTACTTAATTGCTATTATTTATGCATATGTTCAAATAAAAAATACATAAGGGTTGGTCATAAAATATAATCAGTGTCTGCTGCTTACTTTATTATTTATTAACTGTCACTTAATGATTACATACTGTATTACCTACTAGTTTGAATTAATTACTATACTAATATTATTTAGAATTAATTTGCATATTATATTTTGTTTTAATGAAAATGTATGCGTTTTATTAAATTAAATTTTAAGAAATTATTTAACAACTGGTTCCTGAAAATTCAATAAACAGGCACAAACAAAAACTGTTTGAGACAAAATGCCCCTCATACTTAAAGGAATAATTTTTTTTAGCAATCTGTAATGTTTAACTCGACCAACAATATGTTCCACGTATATTCTTTGTTTTGCTATAAGTTTTGTCTGAATTTCCTCCTCTGCGGTTAATTTTGATCGTCCCTTTAAAAATGCGGGTATGTTTAAATTTACATTTTTCTTATCTGTCAAATCGCTTATAGTGAAACCTCTGTCAGCCAATACCAAATCTCCATCTTCCAGCAAGTCCATTAGTTTCGATTTTTCCACTATTGCACGATCAGAAATTGAGCCTTCGAAAAGTTCACTAACAAATGATACAGCTCCGTTCGGAGTACAGCCTATCAAAAATTTAAATGTTGTATGAGCCTTATAATGAGAATAGAGATTTCCTCGGTGCTCAAAATTTGAAGGAGTTTCGCAGAATATTTCTGCACAATCAATCATAATTCTTATGTTTTTTAACTTGGAAAAAGATGCAGGTAAAGTTTCTTCAATTTTCTGTCTGGAAGGAAACATTAACGGTCGTAGACTATTAAATTTATTAAACATTAGCTGTATCCAGGTGGTAAATATTTTTGTTACAAGTCCATTAGAAATCTCGAACCGATAAGACAAATCTTTAACGAGCAGTCCTGTTCTACATCTTATTAGTGTCAATATAAGCTCTTGAATATCTGTGAACTTCTTTTTACCTTTACTCTTTTGTGAACTGTCTTTACAGCCCCAGTAAGTTAATTTTTCACTCGAAACAAAATTTAATACCAATAAAATTTGTGCAAAAACGAAACCTGTGTAATATCTACACATTTTATCATCGTTTTTAATTTTACTTTCAAACTCACTCATAATTTGTTTCTTTTTTATATTAGTTTGGATTAAATTTTTCACCTCTTTCTTCAAATTTGTAACATCTGTTCGTAGTAACGATATTTCAGCTTTCAATTTTTGCTCTTCTATTAAACAGAAAGTAGTCTGCGTTGATACTGAACGAGTCAACACGTGTGTTAAAGGCGATACTGATGAAGTCAACACTTCCGTTGATGCTGGTAATGATTCGGTCAGCACTTCTGTAGCTGATTTTGCAGCATCTGCTAGTTTTTCTGGCATGTCAAAGATATTTCCGTCTACTCTTTGAATTTTATTTGGCATGTACATCTCTGTCAAGGGTTTTCTTTTACGTTCATTCTATTAAAACATAAATTAAATAAATACAAAATAAGGCATAGAAAACGATTTATGGTAGTAATAGTAGTAAGTTCCTCTTACCTTAAGTTTCTCAATTTTTAGAGCGGGCATAGGTAATGGCAATGGTTTTGAATCAATGTCGACAAAATGTTCCTGACAAATGTATGTGTCTTTGGTTATATTGGCAATGCTACAAAATTTTTTATCAAACCTTTTACACATTTTTACCCAATTGTCGCAGTTTGTACATGTTGGACAGTTCTTTAAGTGAATAGTTCGTACTTGTTTATCATTTATATCCATTTTTCTAATTGACAAACATGGTTTTGGAAACGAAATAAACCGCATTCCGGGCTTATAACCAGGTCTGCCACATCTACTGTCACTATTGCAATCTCCAAAAACACAATGCTTAACAGCACCACTTGTTTTAGGTTTGAAACTATCCATTTTATCCTTAAATTAATAACAAAGTCCTACTGAATTCTGGTTGTTTATTTTGTTTTGGTTCGAAACTGTCATGGCGGATTGACGCATGCGCCACACCTGATTTCTGTCGTGAACACATCTATTGCCGTTTCTAAAGATTTAAACTGTGCTTAAGGTAAATGGTTCCTCGCTGGTAATAGAAGACATTAGGCTTCTTGAATTTATTGGTTTATAAACTAATATAAAGAGATGAAGGTAGTCCTCCCTTTTTTCGTCATTTTTACATTCGTTCTTGCTTGTGTTTCTTTATTTTGTAAAACGCGTTTGATGTCCCTTTTCTCTCCGGTAACGGTGAGTTTAATGAAATTTGAACATTAAAAGTTCATTATACAATTACGTTTAAAATGTTTTAAGCCGGAAGCGTTTTAACACAAAAAGAACGTGTATATCTCCATAACAAAATTACGTACGGAACTGAAGTTCACGATCTAAATTTGAAGCATAAATTGACTCTTAATACTTCTGTAACATATAACATCAGTTTTTGAAAGTTAATATTAGCATGTCGACATGACATTAAAACGTTTTCTAGATTTATGTTCCTATTGTTGGGAACATAAATTTGGGTTTTAGTTATAGATAAGGAAAGTCAATTAAATTCGGGGCGTTATAGCGACGGTTTTGACAATTACATCATGATATAAAATCATGATAATATGCTTGCAGTAGTCAGTGACAGTCAAGGATTTATATAAGATGGATAAACATCAGAGAAATAAACGTTTAACTGCTGAGTTGATTAAAGCTAGGAATGATCTAAAAAGAAAGTTTCAGAGTTTAAAGGCTGATGTGGCGCAGTCCCAACTGGCGTTGGAGCAACATTACAGACCTATTTCAGAACCTTTAAAAAAATTTATATCCAATATCAAAACTGAAAAAACCCATATAAAAAATGAAACAGTCGAACCGCCCGAACTAAGACAATCCCCTAAAAAAATTAAAATTTTGCATTCTACTCGCACACCTACCAAACCTCATCCGAGATTTTTAGACACAGAAGTAATTGGGGAGATTTTACCGGAAGATGGTGTGGAACAAGAAATTGACACGTCCGTAGCAGAAAAAGAATACATAGAAGAAGCAGAAGTAGAAGTAGAAGTAGAAAAACCTCGACAATTCGTAGAGCAAATGATGCGACCAGAAATTATGCATGATATTTTTGGAGATAAAGTTTAGAGTCTTCTACGCCAGGGTTGGGCATGTAGAATATTACATGTTTTAGTTATAGATAAGGAAAGTCAATTAAATTCGGGGCGTTATAGCGACGGTTTTGACAATTACATCATGATATAAAATCATGATAATATGCTTGCAGTAGTCAGTGACAGTCAAGGATTTATATAAGATGGATAAACATCAGAGAAATAAACGTTTAACTGCTGAGTTGATTAAAGCTAGGAATGATCTAAAAAGAAAGTTTCAGAGTTTAAAGGCTGATGTGGCGCAGTCCCAACTGGCGTTGGAGCAACATTACAGACCTATTTCAGAACCTTTAAAAAAATTTATATCCAATATCAAAACTGAAAAAACCCATATAAAAAATGAAACAGTCGAACCGCCCGAACTAAGACAATCCCCTAAAAAAATTAAAATTTTGCATTCTACTCGCACACCTACCAAACCTCATCCGAGATTTTTAGACACAGAAGTAATTGGGGAGATTTTACCGGAAGATGGTGTGGAACAAGAAATTGACACGTCCGTAGCAGAAAAAGAATACATAGAAGAAGCAGAAGTAGAAGTAGAAGTAGAAAAACCTCGACAATTCGTAGAGCAAATGATGCGACCAGAAATTATGGCGAAGTATTTGGAAAGCTATGACGGATTAGCCAAGACGTATATTGAAGATGTGATACATGATACTGAAGGAAAGTTTGATTTCCAGTATAGTATTACACTTGATATTGCAACAAACAAGTTTTCAATGGGTAATAAAAAGATTGACTTTAAACGTGAAGATATCGTTGCAGTAGGAAAAGATGGGGGCAGGAAGAATGTTATTGCTCAGTACAAAGGCACACCAGGATTATATGAATTGGTATTTAAAAAGGAGCCTGTAGGATATACAAGAAGAAGGAAGAACAATATTCAGATTTAGTAAATCGAACTAATGCGCATAGGAAAAATTACAATTCATACGAAACAAGTAAGTGGCAATCCGGAAAAAAATATACAAAAGTTATCCGACCCCTCGTAGTTGAAAAAGGGAAAAAAACTCCCAAGCCAGTTCGAAGTGGTAGAGGTTTTCTCAGCTTAAACAATAAACGTGTCGAGTTTTATCCTTGGAAAAATTTTAACAAGCTAGTGGATAGATTAAAAATTTTAATAGCTCCTCAACTGGCGGGAAATACAAGTCACAACAACGAAATTGTGTATATTATCGATGAATTGAAACAAGCAAAAATTATTAAATAGAGCAGACAAACCTACTTTAAGTCATATTGTTGTAGATATTAGAATAGTAAACATGCCGATCGATAAATTTGGCAGACATTTTCATAGTCAGCACTCCCTCACTTATCCTAAACATTTTTTGATGGAAGTAAAAGATATATCGCAAGTGTTTTACTACACCATTTTGAAGCTAGTTGGAATAAAAACTGTAACCGAAAACAACGTTTGGCTATTACAAGGCCACCAAAAAGAGTACGTAATTAAAATGGAGTCGGCAATAATTAAATATTGAACTCAGTATTCCAAACATAGGTGTATATAAAAACAGTTCCTTAATTAGAGCTAACGAATTGATTGGTATGCAACTAAAAAAAGGATATTCTCCAATTCGCAAGCAAGGATGGACCCAAGAACAATAGGTACGTAGAAATAGAAATGCTCCTTAAATGTCCCATTCTAGTAGAAGATGTCGCATAACAATATGAGCATTAGGAAGGAATTAATCGAAGAATTACACAAACCGACCCGAAAAAATTTTAAACGAAGGCGTGTAATATTGAAAGGGTTAAATGATTTATTCCAAGCGGACTTGGTTGAAATGATACCGTATGCTAAATTTAATAATGGATTCCGATACATTCTGGTTGTGATTAATGCGTTTTCAAAATATGTTTGGGCCTACCCAGTGAAACGAAAAACGGGTCAAGCAGTAGCAGAAGCAATGAAAAAAGTGTTTTTAGCACCAAAAAACATACCTAAAAATGTACAAACCGATATGGGAAAAGAATTTTATTCAACGGATTTCCAGGACCTGATGAAGAAATTTGGCATAAATCACTACAGCAGTTATTCAAATTTAAAAAGCAGTATAGTAGAAAGGTGCAACCGCACTCTAAAGAACATGATGTGGAAACAGTTCAGTTTGCAAGGAAACTATAAATGCTTAGATCTTTTACCGATAATTGTTAAGCAATATAATTCAACGAAACATCGCACTACCGGTTTTAAACCGGAAAAAGTTAATAAATATAATGCTAACAAGATATTGAAAACAGCGTACAGTCATATGAAAACTGTTGACCCTAAAAAAAAATTTAATTTAGGAGACTACGTAAGAGTTAGCAAGTATCGTGAAACGTTTACTAAGGGCTACACTCCTAATTGGAGCAATGAAAATTTTAAAATAACAAAAATCCATCTTACTAACCCTACAACTTATATTTTCGAAGATATAAATAATCAGAAAATAATGGGAGGATTTTACAAATACGAACTTCAAAAAACAAAACATCCTGATGTTTATCTAGCGGAAAAAATTCTTAAAAAAAAGGAAATCAAGTCTTTGTTAAATGGTTAGGCTTTGATAATAGTCATAACTCATGGATATCTAAAAATGTTATTGTATAGTTGTGAATTGTATTTTGATAAATAAAATGTTTTTTATAAATTTTTTGTTTTCTTGACTGACGTCACAATCTAAGATATAAACCTATTACTATGATGGAAATATATTAGTTTCCTTGTGATCTTGAGAGAGTGATGACTTTAAGAACGGTGAGAAAAATATTTAAAAAAAAATTAAATCTCTATGTAAAAAATTTAGAACAACTAAAACAAGCGATCGATGTTTATTACAGAAACAAGCAACTGAATATCGCTTTCCAAAATTTAACACTGCATGAGATAATATCATGCTTGTTATCGATGTGCAAGGTTTCAAAATTTCAACGAAAACATTTATACCAAAAGAATTAGCAGCGTATGATGGTAACTGCATTTCACATCACATCTTTCGGGCACCATTTTCATTTCCAAATTTGCCTACAGATTTCCAAAAACAGGCAAACTGGTTGATGCGTAATCATCATTGCATAGACTGGAATGAAGGATTTACACCAAACTTTAAGTTACGGGATATTGTAGAACGATTAGTTCAATATGTTGACATAGTTTATGTGAAAGGAAATGAAAAAATCAGATTCTTGAAGCAGTATACTACAAAACCAATCATTGAAATTGAAGAACACCCCGCACTAAGCAGGACAGAACCCGCATGCATGTATCATTTAAAATCACCATGTTATTGCGCTTTATCAAATGTATATCACTTATACAATAACTATGTATTAAAATAATTTTACAAATAAATTTCTCTACAAGTTTTTATTTCATACAAGGTATATTTTATTACTATAATAATATAATTAATTTAATAGAATACATATGTAATTCCTACAAGCGTTATTACAACAACGGATTTATTCAAAACGTTCAGTATAGATGCGATGCCTATGCTGGGAACTTAAAATTACTGCGAGCAATGCTTCCTGCTGCCGAATTCTTCTTTGAAATCGAAACCTTTCTAATGCAAAAATTTCCCAATGACATTTTCTAGCTTGTTGATATGCGTGGTTCCAAACTATCATGTGATGAATTTTATTCTTTGCGAGATCGAATTTTACGCATCTATTCGACCCATTGGTCATAATTATCGTTTTCGTCTTCACTGCTACTTATGTCATCCAAAAAGTTCTGAATATTAAAAATAAATTCTTGCAAACCAATACTCGTCAGTCTTTTCTTTAGGCAGTAAACACACAACTCATTATTTAAGTACTCGTTACAAAATGCGACTCCTTTCCTAAATTTCTCTTCCATTTCTTTAAGTATTTCGTCACTTGCCTCATCAAAACGATAAATTCGTTCGTGAAATGCATCAAATTCAAGATCCTGTAATTGTTGACTAAGGTGCTCAACTGCACTACGTAGATCTGTCGGCGCTGGCCGCGACTCGTTAGCATAGTGCATCCACATGACTACAACTACTTTTGCGAATACTGCCGTTGTTATATGTTGTAGCCCCCACTTTTATTTCAGCGATTGACCAATTTCTTCGATTTCAACGTCTGCTCGTATTATATCAGATGTAAATTTTATCATCTCAAACATACAAAGTGCGTTTTCAGATTTACTCTCTATTAGTGGAGCAAGTATGTCACAAACATTATTTAGAAGATCTCCAGGTAAATTTACAACGCCTTTTATAACATTATTATAGAATGTTTGAAATTCTAAGGCTTTAAGAAAGCAACATTTATATTTTATCAAAGGTATCAGTTCCCACAATTCAGTAATGGATTCTACTCCTAGATAAATGTCCACACCATTATGATCCTGGATTTGTATGACTCGGTTGCCACCAATGAGTTGGAATTTAATGATTTTTGTTTGACTTAAAGTTATGGGCTGTAGTAGAACATCTTTATTGAAAAAATAATTTGTTCCTCGTGTTTCCAAAAACTTAATCCACTCCCATTCTTCAAAATGGACCCAATCGTTTTTAAACCCAAACCATTGAATGGCTGGTGCAAACGTTGACTGAGAATTTAATCCTAGAGATACCCATTTACTTTTAGACTTGTTTAAAGAATACGTTGTTCGGCTTAGTAGTACAGGGAGAGGGATATCTTTTTTAGAGAAAAAGTTCGGTGAGGTAGGCGTGTTCTGTTTAAATTGGTGCCTGACTGTTTCAATTGACTTGAATAAAGAGTTCACTGTAAACAGATATGCAATTGAGAAAAAAATTTTACACCAAAAAATAACTTACTTGCTTCGTTTGTAACGTATTCTTGAACTAAAGTATTATTGAACTCACGTATAGAAATGTATGCAGGGCTTATAAATGAAACGTTCGAGGTTATACGTAGGAGTATCTAAGGTTGTTGGTAGTGGTAGACCTTCAATCAAGGTTGAAGGAATGGTGGTGGCAAGCAGTATATAGGTGCAAATACGGCTTCACGCATTCAGACAGTACTACAAATGGCAGATTCGACTCAAGATATCCTGTGTGATGACGAATTTGATCGATTTTTTTGGGAGTGAAAAAATCGTTAAGGATAACAATTACATAGAGAAGAGTGGTGAAATGATGGCTCAAGCTGTGATATGTTACACGCTAGAACTACATCATTCGGAAAAATTGCACAGCGAAATAAAATTTGAAACAAATGCAAAACCGTTGAGGCTACCTCTGTTGTCGTGGCACGTCACCAACATTGAACTTCCGATAATAACCTTCATGAATCAGCTCCAAGATAAGCCAAATACATGATATTTGGACTTCGCCTACTGAACCATCCTGTTAATTTAGTTAGAAAGTATATTATAAAAATGAAATAAAATAAAATAAATGTTGCATTTAAAAGAAGTTTTATTTTCACGGTTATGAGGGAGGGGGAGTTTTATTTACATAATAAACATAAATGATACGATGAAAATAGGTTAGTAGTAAAAGTGTATTTAAGCAATGACAATGTCTTGCATCACATTTCCCGAATGGTTTCATACGAGTGATTTAGAGAAAAATCCTGTAAACCGTCCTAACATACAGCGTTTAACCAAACTTCAACAGAAAGCATTTATAACCATAGTAACAACTCCCGAAGCTCAACGAACATCTCAACAACTACTGGATGCTGGCATCGTTAGACCTGATTTCTCAATAAACACTTTTGCCAAGCATTGGTTGCATCATACGTATGAGATTGATAAGACGTACTATCTTTCCGATAAATTTCTTTGTACATGGTTGAAATCTGGATATGTTTCCCACCGCGATTTGCCATCAAACAATCAACCTTTGAACAGCAAATTAGCGGATTTACCAGTAAGTCGCTACTACAGTCCAAATCCTATTGTTGACGACTGCGATACGCGTTGCATTCTTAACATGTCATGTGCTGTAGTAGAAGATAGATTTTGCATCTTCAATGATTGCTACTTACCTTATGCTAATTTTGATAATGTAAATTTTTTTAAGGCTATAATCAAGAATTGTGTACTAGACAACGCTACGGCATATAACAGTTTTTTTTTGATTGCTGCAACGATACTCGATACGAGAACATATTAGCAGCAAAAGATGTAAAAGAACAAGGCATGTTAGGTATAGATTTAAACGAATATGCTAATTGTTATTCATATTAATAAATCTGTTTGAAATAATTTTCTGAGTTCTGTATCCTTGTAACCTTGTTAAAAAAAATTTTCACAGCCAATTTAATTATATTCAATATAAAGTAACTGACCTTTAGTCAAAGTAATTACAACCAGTCATTTTCTGACCTTGTAAGGCTCTTACCTTGCGAAGCTCAAACATTGAGAAGCTTTAACATTGAAAGACTCTGACCTTGTAAGGCTCTGACCTTGGTAAGGCTCTGACCTTGTGAGGCTCTCACCTTGTGAGGCTCTGGAACTGTCCATTTTCCCCTACTAATAATAATTTTAATAATAATTTTGATGGTTGCGGATTTGAATGTATATTATTTTTTTTTTGAAAATCTGGTAAACGTGTCAATTTTCTAATGTTTGTTTTAATTCCTTCTGATAATTTTTGGTGGGATTACTAGTTAAAAGTTTTGAAATTTGAATTAGTTATAAGATCATTAATTTTTTGTCAGTAAATCTCATTAGGTAATATAACAGACGTGCTTCCTTTATCTGCTTTAACAGAAATCAGGTTACTTACTGAATTTTTTTCTTTAATTGATTTAAGTAATATATCATTGTGATTATTTATTTTACTTTTGAACTTATTGCTTTTTGAAAACATCTCATTTAATAAATTGGCAATTTGAAATTTCGCATAATTGAAATGTCTGCCGCTAAGAATCATTTCAGAACTGACTACTGAAATTTCTTTAAAATATTGCATACAATTATGGTTATAATACTCAAGTTATAGATACACTAATTAAAGAGAAAGATTATAAATTAGCTATTCCGAAAATTTATCCAACTACATTAGATAAAATAAAATACGCTTCAATTCCAAATTTTGGCGATAAATCAGAAAATAATGCCAAAATAATAAAGAAAACAAAAAATATAAAATCGCTTTTAAAACAACAAAAAACATTCTAAACACATTGTTTAATGCTAAATACAAAACAGGCAATTTACTAAAATCAGGTATTTACACATTAAATTGCTCCCACTGTAATTCAGTTTATATATGACATACAATCAGAAACTTTGATATCAGGTACAAGAAACACGTACGTGCCTGAGGGGCGGTTCCCTACCAGGCGCGTCCCCAGGTGGCGGATAGGGGAACGACCTTTGTGGATGATCGTATATGACGCAAAGGCCAGTGCTGATGATAGGTCGCTCGTCAAGTGTAAAACTATGACTGGTAGCGACTAAAGCGGCACCGCGGACCAAACCACCCCAGCCCAACTGTCATGTCGTGGTTAAGGGCCTGCACTGGGTTGAAACGGCGTCGGACAGTGCTTGCACTTCCGTCATACCGGGCACTCCTTCCGCTGTCGTGGTCATGTCTCGCGGGCAGAAGGACGTGCGTGGGGGTCTTGGCTTAACCGCCTGGACCAAGAGGAGACAACCTCAATAAAAATCAGCCTCCATGGCCAAACAACCCCGTCTGGTTACCGGGGTAAGAATAGTCCCAGGGAACCCCCTGCCGGTCGTAGAAGGCGACTATCTGGGGCACTGGTCCCAATCTTATCCATCATACCTTTACTATCCCGTCTCTCCTTATTTCATTATTTATCATATCCTATATCCACATCCTCTTCTATCTAGAGGAGTAAACCTCGTAAATAAATCCCAAAGTTAAGGTGGAAGCCATCGTGCTGAGAACTGAATGGCACTAGGGTTATAGTGTCTCGAACGATGCCCTTGGGGAACCAGGCGAAACCCCATTGTATTTAGCCTTACACCTGTGTAGGGGCTCCGCAGGTGCTGACCACCCTTTCCCCATTACTCGTGGGACTAACATGGACCAAAGTAAAAACAATTTTGAAATTTTAGGGGAACTTCCAACCGAAGAAAACCCTACAACCATAGGACCAGCTACGGAGGAGGTGCCACCAGTTGGACCAAACCCTTCTGTTCCCATGGAACTTGGAGAGGAAGCCTCGGCCAGCCTCCCAAAAACAGCCTCTCCAAAACCCCAGAAAGACAAGAGACTATCTGGGGCTCAAAGGAGGAAAATGAGAATCCAGGAAGCGATAGCTGCTGGGGAACCGGTAAGACCCAGGATTCGAAAAACTAAAACAAAAGATCATAAGGGTAAAGTGCAAACTGAAGCTGGGAGTAGCCAATCTCCCGCGACAGGGAGCACTCCAACCCCTTATGTAAAGAGAAATCGCTCCGATGGCAGTACACCCTCTAGCAGTGGGGCCCAAACCATCAAAAAACCTAGAACTGATGCTGACAGAGGGAAGGGTGTGCCAGCAATGGCAGAAACTTTCAGTGAAACTCTGAAGGCAATGAAGATGGCAGTAGTTCTAGAAAACTTTCCTGATGAAAAACTCACGGAAGAACAGGCTCAAAAAATCCAAACGGAGCTATTGGGTCAAGTGCTCAAATGTGCGGAGGGAACTGGACCACAGTTCAAGAACTCCCATCTGGAAAAGGGCGCACTAACAATCACCTGCGCCAATGAGATGTCGTCAGCTTGGCTAACAAACCAACTGGCTAACCTCAGACCATTACAAGGATTAAATCTCAGGGTGGGGACCGCAAAGGAAATCCTACGCACTACGAAAGTTCTGCTGTGGGTGCCCAAGCTGCTCTCCAAAACAAACCCTGCAGAATTACTCAACTTCCTAAAGACCCAAAATCAGGGGCTAAAAACACAGGAATGGCGAGTCGTGAGCAACCGAGTGGAGTCATCTGGACAGACACTGGTGCTGGAAATCGACGAAGAGTCTTTAGCGTCTCTAAAGGGCAGCAAATACCAGGCTTTTCTGGGACTATCCCAAGTGACGTTCAAGCCACTAAACCTGCCTAAGGATGCTCCAACTCCTTCAGGCCAACCTACAGCACAGTAGGGGAGCTTCGGCGACCCTCTCACGTCTGCTAGCTTCTGGCAAAGTCAACATAGCCCTAATCCAAGAACCCTGGGTCTCCAAGGGCAGGATAATGGGGCTTGGCCAAACCGGAGGTAAGTTAATCTATGATAGATCAGTAGAAACACCTAGAACCTGCATCTATGTGGGGAATGGAGTTAACACCTTACCCATGACGGATTTCTGTTCCAGAGATCTAACTACGATAAGTACGAAATTTCAGTCAGAAGGGAGCACAGTGAAGCTTATCCTAACTTCCGCCTATCTCCCTTATGACTCGCCAACACCTCCACCATCACCTGAGTTGGAACGACTAGTGAATTACTGCAATGAAACCAAGACCGAACTTTTGATAGGAGCGGACTCAAACTCTCATCATATAGTCTGGGGCAGCAGCAACACGAATAACAGAGGTGAGTCTTTATTAACCTTTATTTGTAGTAATAACTTACATGTAATAAATGTGGGCAACGAACCTACCTTTGTAACAACTGTTAGGAGGGAGGTCATAGACCTAACCCTAGGTTCCTCCAAAATATGTAGGAAAATAACAAAATGGAATGTTTCTAGTGAGCCATCTCTCTCAGATCACAGGCACATTCATTTTGAAATATCCGACGTGGAAAAAACAGTGCTTACGTACAGGGACCCCAGGAAGACCGATTGGGAAGCCTATAGGGAAGACCTAAGGGCAAATATTGAAGCCAACATCAGCACTGTTCATAATAATAGCTTTGAAATTGAGGCTGTAGCAGATCAACTACAAAAATCTATTCTAACCTCATACCAAAATAACTGTCCACCAAAAACTAAATCCACTAATAAGGTGGGGTGGTGGAACAATGACCTCGCCAAAAGGAGGAACAATGCTAGGAAACTCTTTAATAGAGCTAAAGCAACAGGCGATTGGGACAGATATTCAGAAGCCCTCACCGTATACAATAAAATGGTAAGAAAAGCTAAGAGAGATTCGTGGAGGAGGCTCTGTCAAGATGTTGAAAACACATCTGAAGGAGCAAGACTCCACCGCATCTTGGCTAAAGAACCTTTAAATCCTGTAGGCACTTTAAAAAACCCTACAGGAAACTTTACTACCACTGGTAAGGAGACCGTGGAGCTTTTGCTCCAAAGTCACTTTCCGGGATCGGTAATAATAACTCAGCCAAACCCAATTCAAAACCCTAATAACTCTTTTTCTAGAGCTGTACGGGAAAATTGGAAGATAGCTAACTGCGTGATAAATCACGAAAGAATAAACTGGGCTATTAACTCTTTTAAACCCTATAAATCTCCGGGACCCGATGACATCCTCCCTGTAATGCTACAAGAGGGGAAGCAAGTTCTGATACCAGTGTTATGCAGGCTGTATCGAGCCAGTTTGGCCTTAGGTCATGTACCTCAAGCCTGGAAACCTGTTAAAGTGGTCTTCATACCAAAACCGGGTCGTAACTCCTACGCCCAAGCCAAGGCATTTAGACCAATAAGTCTATCGTCGTTCATTCTGAAAACGATGGAAAAACTGGTAGAAAGGCATATAAGGGAAGGGGCACTCATAGAGAAACCCCTACACCAAAACCAACACGCCTACCAACCAGGCAAATCTTGTGAAAGTGCTCTTCATAACCTTGTTAATAGGATAGAGCGCTGCTTACAAAACAAGGAAATCGCCCTAGGTGTTTTTCTTGACATACAGGGGGCTTTTGACAACACCTCCTTTGAATCAATGATTCAAGCGGCTAAAAGACATGGTATTGACGACACCTCGTGTAGGTGGATAAAAAACATGTTAAAAAGTCGACAAGTACAGGCCACAATATGCGGTGAAAAGATGGAGGTGTCAGTAACTAGGGGATGTCCACAAGGAGGGGTACTATCCCCCTTACTTTGGGATCTGGTTATAAACGAACTCCTCACAAATCTGAATACCGAGGGCTACTTCACCCTTGGTTATGCAGATGACATAGTCGTTCTTATAGAAGGTAAGTACGGCACCATAATCTCAGAAATAATGCAAAATGTTCTGCTTAAGGTGGAGACATGGTGTAACAAGGAAAACCTTACGGTAAATCCTGCAAAAACCAGTCTCCTACCATTTACTAGAAAAAGAAACCACGGAGGCATAAACCCACCGAAACTCTTTGGAGAAACTCTACAAATTAAGGGGGAAGTCAAATACTTGGGTGTAATTTTAGATACCAAGCTGACTTGGAACCAGCATTTACAGAGAACTACCAATAAGGCAAAAACATCCCTGATGATGGCAAGAAGAACCTTTGGAAATAAATGGGGACTAAAACCCAAAATGGTCCACTGGCTATACACAACAGTGATAAGACCAACAATAACCTACGGATCACTGGTATGGTAGCCAAAAGTAAATCAAAGACAGACAATTAACCAGCTTCTTGGTGTTCAAAGACTGGCCTGTCTATGTATAACTGGAGCATTCAGGAGTACTCCGACAGCAGCACTGGAAGCTCTTCTGCAACTTCCTCCCCTAGAGCTAATAATCAAGGGCGAGGCACGCATGGGAGCATACCGCTTAAACTGCACGGGCAATTGGAGAAGCAGCCAACAGATATGGGGACACTCCAAAATAACAACTGTAGTATCCGACCCAATGCTAGACATGGGTACGGACTACATGTTAACAAAATACTCCTTTCATAAACCATTTGAAGTACGGATAAACCGTGAAGAGTGGCAACAAGGAGAACCACCAGACTTACAAAAAAGCCTAGTATGGTATACAGACGGTTCACGCACAGACAACGGAACCGGAGCTGGAATATACGGTAGCAACCCAAGATATAGTACCTCTATTCCATTGGGCCAATCTACCACAATATTCCAAGCAGAAACATATGCAATTTTAGCAGCAATAGAAGAGAACATAAGAAGGGGGTATATGAACAAAACCATCCTTATCATCTCTGACAGTCAGGCAACTCTAAAAGCACTGAACTCAAACCGGATCAAGTCAAAGCTTGTCTGGAACTGCCTTTGTAGCCTCTTGAAACTGGCAAACTCTAACAAGGTAAAACTTGTGTGGGTGCCGGGACACAGAGGCATAGAAGGAAATGAAAATGCAGATAAACTAGCAAAGCAGGGATCTGAAACACCATTCACAGGGCCTGAACCTGTGGTTGGCACAACTAAAAAGACAGCGAGAGGAGCAGTTAAAGAATGGATGTCAACAAAACACTCGAAACACTGGAGACTCTCACCTCGACAGAGACAAAGCAAAGCTATGATGGGCAACCATCCCCATAAGCTGACTAAACCAGTCCTGCAACTTAGCAGGACTCACATCAGAATAGTGACAGGACTCCTAACGGGACACTGGCACTTCAGAAAACATCTGCATAACATAGGGCTATATAATGAAGATCCAATATGCAGACTATGTGGTGAGGAAGAAGAAACAGCCTCCCATATAATATTCGAATGCGAAGCCCTAGCTCGCAGAAGATTCCAAATCTTTGAGGGCATCAAACCCAATGAGATACAACCGCCAGCCAGTCTGATCAACAAACTCCTAGACCTGCTAAAGGGGACGGATCTACTTGACAGTGACTAGCGACCGAAGGGGATACACAATAGGCCCAAGAGGCCGCAGTGTTATAGGGCATATCAAACCCTCCCCGTTTTAAATCAATCAATCAATCAAACACGTACGTTGTTACAAATATAAACAGCCACATAAATCCAATTACGCTAAACACTTCTTAAAACAAAACCATTCAATGCCATCTAATAACACTATAAAATGTTTACACTTTTGTGATAATAAACGTAAGTCAGATATACTAAAAGTATTTGAAATTTACAAACATTTCAAAACTGTACCGTTAATGAATGAGCAATTTGATCTCTTAAATTCACCATTATTGGACGTTTTGGAATGAGAAATCAAGTCAACTAGACGCAGACATAGAAAACCAAGATCAACTGGACACATATAAAAAACCAAGATGAAGTTTTAAGGATTTATTGTTCCTATCGCAACACCAACTGTTTACTTTCAATCTTGTCTCTGAAAATGACGTGTGAACATGAAACGCGTATAAGGCTTAAATAGAAACATCTGTTAAAGTTAAGATTTCTTTTATTTATAATAAAAATATACCTAATAAATAATAAGGATTTATGCAAACCGTAACCAGACTGAATTTCAATTGCAAATAAAAAATATATATAGCGTAACTACGTGTGGGGAATGAGTAAGGCCCCCATGAGTTAGGAACCTATGTTTTTGATTTTACGAACTTATAGATAGCTTATTGATGGAAACTATCGAATAAAATGAATCAAATTATTCGATTGTTGGCCACTATTCGAATGCAACAAATAAATTTAGTAAGTTTACTAATTGAAAACAGAGGTTTCGCTCTCATTTTTAAAAGAATTTCCGCAATGTATATTTTGCTTATATTAAATTATAATTTTACAACTGAAGAGTACAGGGAAAAAACGTGCAGCATTCTTTTTCGCAAAATGAGATACCTGCGCCATCTTATAGTTTAAGCCATGTACTATCCACTAAATTTATGTCCAGGAATAGAACGCTATAGGTCAAGAGATATTGACGGTTTTCTAAAACCTATACAGGGAAAGAACGTGCTTAGTCCGCGCGAAACCGTAATAAAACGTGTTAAGTGTAAATTATAGTCATGGTCATGTGATTACATTACTGAGTTTTAGTTGATGTTTTACGTGCTATCGCAACATAGTGTTGTAAAATTGTGGTTATGGCGTCGTCAGAAGGCGAAGAACAACCACGTTTGGGGTTATCATTAACTAAGAAACGGAAGAAGACGGGCAGATTGTCGGAAGTAGCTACAAAACTTCGTCTTCAGGGCTATGAAGAAGGTCCGGATTGCCAGTGCAAACGATTTCAGTGTTTTAGTGTTGTTTCTGCAACAGAAAGATTAAGAATACTTAGAAACTTTAACAACATGGAGTCTTGGAATGCGCAAAGCTTATACCTTACTGGATTAATAACAATTACTCCAGTTACGCAGAGACGAAATCGACTCGCTGTTGAAGATGCGCGATATCGAACTGCTTCTTATTTTTATAAAGTGCGTGTTATGAGAGATAATTCTCTTGTAGACGTTCCTGTGTGCTTAAAAGCATTCACTTCAATACATGGTGTAACTAGAAGAAGGATTCAAACTATACATAGCTCTTTAAAAATGAAAGGTGAAGCGCCAGTGGACAGAAGAGGGAAGCATGCTTCACAGCATCGTAAGCTACCAGAAGAATTTCAAAAAACGGTGTGCAAGCACATAAGATCCTATAAAGGAAGAACAAGGCCATTATAGCATAGAAAAATCCAAAAAAGTCTATCTCCCAGAGGAACTTAATGTCAGGAAAATGCACGAAATGTATAAAGAAAAATATCTTCATAACCGCGTATCTTATGAAACTTATAGGATGATTTTCAATACCAAGTTCAATATTTCATTTGGGTATCCTAGAAGCGATACGTGCAGCACTTGTGACGAATTTGATGCTACATCTAAGGCACTTAATTTAAACCTTCAAGAGAAAGACGACATTCACACTGAATTACGCAATCTGACGATTGCAAACCAAGTGCATAAGAAAAAGGCTAATGTGTTTTATACAAGAAAAAGAGCTGCCCGCAATGAGAGTTTGAAAACATTTACTACTGAAGCAATTTCAATGGATTTCCAAAAAAATCTACCGATTCCGAACATTCCCACCGGTGAAGTTTACTATAAACGGCAATTATCCTTCATTTCTTTTAATATACACAGACTTTGCAATGCTGATTCTGTGTTCTACACTTATACCGAAGATGTTGCCAGAAAATGAGCAAATGAAGTGTGTTCGTTTGTACATAACTATGTGATGAATCACCTATCACAAGACATTAAAACTTTTATCATATTCTGTGATTCTTGTGGAGGGCAGGATAAAAACTATACATTTTTTCGATACCTCCACTACCTCGTTCATACGATGCGACGATTTGAAAAAGTTACGGTTCTTTTTCCACTCTTATTTAGAGTGCGATAAAAATATGGGTTTAATCAACTGCAAAAGCAGGACCGAGTTACCAGATGATTGGGTTCAAATATTTAAAGAAGCTAGACACCGACCATCGACATTTAAAATAGAACAGGTCGACCACAGCATTGTAAGAGATTGGGAAAATCTTTTGGCACCATTCTATTTAAAAGTGTGTCCATTTTTATCGCGGCCAATAAGGGAACTTGAAATTAGCCAAGAGAATCCAAGAATAATTAGACACCGTGACACTTACAATGGAATGTGGGTATCATCTCTGGTAACCCAAGTTAAAGAGAAACTCATTCCAAATTCACTACCTGCACTCAACGAATTTCTTTATCCAGCAAGAGTATATAATGGTAGGTTGTCGTACATTATTCAAAAGTACTTAATTAATTTATGTTCCATATACTTACAGAAAGGATACCCATTTCAGGAGAAAAATATCTTAATCTGCAGGAATTAGAATCTTTTTGCGGACTGGCTGCAAAGGAATTTTTCACAAATTTGCCGAAATTACCATTAAAGAAAAAAAAAGAAACAGAAACCAAAAACTACAAAAGTGACGAAATAAAATATACTAGAAAGTATTAAGTATTCCAAAATCTTGTTCTTGAGTTTTCTGTTTGTAATAGATTAGTTATTTTGAGTTAGCACGTTTTTACCCTGTATTTACTGTAGTTTTGTTATAGTTAATTTATATAATAAAAACAAAAAAAAAATAACACATTTTTATAAAGCGAAATAGAACCCTTAATCATATAAGACTGCAATAAGCAAGTCCGTTTTGTTCAAAACAAAGAATTATGGCAGATTCGGGGTTTTTAACTTTAAAACGGCTCTCCTGAAAATTTAACAAAAATGACATTGCACGTTTTTTCCCTGTACTCTTCAATTATGTATCTATCTATCTACCTATCCATATAGTAAATCCGTAACTGTCTCAACTTTGCGCGATGACAGGTTTTGTTCTTATTTCGATACAGCTTATTTATTAGTTTGTTTGGAGCGAATGTTTACGTTACGGTCACGTAGGGCGGACGACGCGGCACTTAAAAGCTTGGGTATCTTAAAAGAAGTGATCATTAAAAGCGTGGGACGTAGACCACAGGTTCAGCTTGTTATTACTTTTCTTTGACAGTTGAATTGTTTTGTTTCTTTTACTAATTTATACCTTCTATAATAATCCTTTTTGGTTCGTTTAATTAGTCGCCTTTGTTATTTTACTTTAATGACATTGAATGCAATACGTAGCTACAAACTTAAGCTATTTTGATGATTTTTCTTTTATTTATTTGGCAATTTAGAATATTTTAATTTTTAAGGTTTATATTTACATTAGAACGAGAAGCTGAAAAGCGGTTCTACTGGACTTTTTAAATTGCCGGTTGTGCACTAATTAATCGGTACAGTTAATTCAGCTATCTTAATAAATTATGACATTTTATGTTGAACTACTATAAATAAACAATTACGTTTATAATTCACACCTTAACCAATATTTTGTTCTTATACTAATCAGTAAACTAAACTGAAAAAATGTATCTTCCTGGGAGAAATTCAGCTGTGTAGTTATAGTGACATTCATTGCTTTAATGATGACGTTGAAAACTATTGCATACTATTATCATAGTTCTGAAATTACAACTTATTTTTGTGTACTTACCAACCATCTTGATAAATACGGCGTTTTGATCGGTAGTGTCGATGGTTACTCCTTCGGTGTTCTGAAAAACAAGTAAAACTTCAATAAACTGCTAGAAGCAACGAATTTAACAAATTATCTGTTATTTGAGGTATAGTTGTGCGGTTACTGATAATAGTAGCTACTTCATACAAGACATCAAAACCAGAAACAATCGATTTCTATTTTCGAAAAACTATATTCTTTTCTGAATAAATAATACCAGAAACTAGAAAGTAAAAACTATTTCGGAAAGTAAAAGAACTACTGATCCTTAAAACATTAGCGCATTTACGTAATGAGCTGGTCTTATTCTACTATTTAGATAGCTTAATTTTTATTGTAACTCGTTTACTGACCCAATAATAATTTCAAAAATGTGAAAGTCCATAGAGGGCATTTAAGAGGTCTGGGAAAACCAAAATTTAGGCCATCCTTAATTCCTGTTAAAATGCAAAGTTGAAAAACAATGGTTATGATTCGCTGATTTTGTGGTAAATTATTTTTAAAAATATTCAAAATTTTAGTAAGCATTCATCTTGGCAATTTATGGTGTTCCAGATTTTCACTTTCCCATACTTCTATTGAAGTAAGGAAAGTTATGATTTCATGCAAATTTTCGAAATCCATATTTTAACAGAAATACGTGTTTTGCGGTCCAAGAAACCCAAAAAAGTGGTTTTAAAAAAATGTCTGTGTGTGGGTGGATTTAAAACGTAAAAAGTATGGGACCCAGCGACTGTTTTGCCCATTTTTTTGATATTCTAACAATTGACATCTATAACTATTGTGAGATGGGACATTCAAT
This sequence comes from Ctenicera cuprea, assembly GCA_958336395.1. Classification (NCBI taxonomy): domain Eukaryota; kingdom Metazoa; phylum Arthropoda; class Insecta; order Coleoptera; family Elateridae; genus Ctenicera; species Ctenicera cuprea. The sequence goes on from OY284492.1 coordinate 31,434,336, forward strand.
GTCAGTTTGCTAACATGATTATATTGAAAATCAGGTATTAACATTAAATTTGTTAAAAAATTGTAGCCTGCGAATAGGGTAAAGTTTGGATAGATGCCCTAGGAGTATAGACGCCGCACTTTTAAAAGTTCGCGCATCTTACGACATATGGCGAAAGACGTTGTTAACAGTTTTAGCATTGTATGTTACCAGTAGTTTACAATAGTTATAGGGGATAGATGCCGCATAGTTTGTGAATTAAAAATATACTAGTGTTACCCCGTCGAAATACGACGGCAGGCATATTTGAAAATGGAAGTAAGGTTTCATATGTTAGAGCACCTCCTTAAATACTACATTGAGAGTGCTATTCCCTTTTGAAATTGTCGAACGATCGCACTCGAGACATTGCTACGTACAACTGGCCATGGCTAAATACAGGCTGGGGTAAATAAATACCAACACGATCAAGAGTTTGCCCTTGCGCTTTGTTTATAGTCATACAAAACGCAAGACGAATAGGAAATTGGCGTATTTTGAAAGAAAAAGGAAGCGTTGTATCTGATGGCGTTAAGTCGATTCTAGGAATCAAAACTCTTTGCCCCAATCTTTCGCCAGTGATAATTTCCAAATCCAAACAATTGTCGTACATATTTCGAACAATTAATCTGGTACCATTTAAGAGCCCCTGGGAGGCATTTAGGTTTCTTAACAGCATGACAATAGCTCCAGTTTTCAATTTGAGGATATGTGGAGGCAAACCACTTAACTGTAAACTATTTAGAAATTCAATAGGAAACTGAAGAATTTCATTCTCCTTCTCCGTTATCAAATTATTTACACTGATATATGTTCTACACGTTCCGGGTATAAGGTCTATAACTTTAGAATTTATCTCATCGCAGTGTTCATTTTTTGGGGCTAAAATAGCATATTTTGAAAAATTACTAACGGCATTTGGTGACACAAATTCTTTCCCAAAAATTTCAGAAGCAATGTCTTCTTTCGCAATTATACTGGACGGCAAATCAATAATAGCTGATAATGGTGATGATTCGTCATTTACGGAAGGATAATTTCCATTACCAATTTTAAGCAGGAAATTAGCAAATTCCAATTCCTCTGGTCTTGCTCGCATGTTTCTAAACAACTTAATTACCCTAAATTCTGACCATAGGAGAGAAAACTTTATGCAGTTTTGAATTATTGTTTCTCTTGAAGCATGTGGAACTACTGGTAAGACCTGCCTGAAATCTCCCCCAAGTACAATAATTTTTCCTCCAAAAGGTATGTCATTACCCATAATGTCTTTCAGAAGTCTATGAACGCACATTAATGCATATATATTGGCCATGGGTGCTTCATCCCATATAATCAGTCTTGCTGACTTGATATCAGCTGCTGCTTTACTGTTGACTTTTAAAGATGATATAGAAGTCTCATGCAGTTTTAGGGGTAACTTAAACCTACTATGTACCGTACGACCATTTGGTAACAGCATAGCAGCAATACCAGTCCATGCTACAGATATAACTTCCAAACCTAAATTGAAGCACTTTCGTATAAGACAGTGGTATACAAAAGTCTTTCCGGTACCGCCCGGGCCATCTATAAAATAGGCATTGCATTTGCCTGTATGATTCTGTTGCATTACATGAATAATTTCATTGATGATCAAAAGTTGCTCATCATTAGCTTGTTGTATCATCGAGTCATAATCCGAATTCGGAATTATGGGATACTCTATGCTTGAAGTTGCTATTGGTAAATCATCTATACTGGGTAAGTTGAATGTTGAAAGAGGGAACCCATGTAATTTTAACGTTTCATTTATATCTCTGAGACTCAATTGATAAGCTATATCCTGGCTGTGAAGACGTACATAATCTTCGCTGAAAGAGTCTTTAAAAACATCCCATAACTGAAGTGCATTGGATGGTTGTTGAAATATGCAAATAAACGAAAATAATTGCCTTAATTGAAACGGCATTTGAATGACTGATGATTCAAGTAGACAACGATGCCACTCATTGTCGTCCTGAAGTAACCCATGATGCATTGCTGCTTGCTTAAAAGTACAATAAGTAACATTACGGTATGTCCTCAAATCTTCAAAACTGGTTGCACCCACAACATGAAGCAACAGCAAGCGAAGATGATATCGTTCAGATTCAACGGGGGAAACATTAAACATTCTACCAATAATTTTACAAAATTTAACACGTTTTTTCCAAATTCGGTTATTTTTGTCCCAAACATAATAATTCGGCGTTTCTGGATAAATGTAAGGGCTTCTTTTTGACAAATCCTTATTTAAGTTAAACCATGCAATCAGTTCTGTGTTTCTTAATTCTGCTTTAAGTAAGGCTTCAGCGGCATTGTCGTCATGAAAATACACTTGTTGGTCTTGTGGTAAATGAACAGGTAAGCGAATTACAGAATGAGATTGTTCATGCATAGGATAGGAAAAAATTCTATACGCAGCCTCACTCGGACTGACATATCGGGTGTTTAAGAAATCTGATACTTCATCATGATGAAGCATGTCACCTTCGGCAGTTATCTGCAAATTGGCGCAGTCATGTCCTTTGTAGACATATTTATGAATGTATTTTATGCTGTGGACACTTGCACAAATTTCTACATTAATATGGGCTTGAAAGTGAAGTAAGAGAAAGGAATTATAAGGAATATAACGATTGTCAACTTCCACATAACTACCTTGTCCATGTTTAGTAATCGTTCTACCATTATTCCTTCTTCGATAATTGGGATAGCCATTTACATTATCTCTTGTCTCAGGAATAAAATCTTTTGGGAACCCCTTTTGACAATTACCGTCGACCATACAAATCGACTTTGGATTAAGAATACCGCAAGGCCCGTGCACCATATGAGATTTGACTAAATTGTATAAGGCCGTATTACTGTTGGGGTCTGGTATTTCTGCGGAAATAACGTTGTCAATATCTGAGATTTCCCTAAATTTGCAAGTATCTTTAAGACATAATAATAGGTGAACATGAGGTAAACCTCTCTTTTGGAATTCAACAGTGTACAAAAATGTTAGTACATCGCCAAAAATTTGTTTTTGGTTTATCAAACGTAAGAGTTCCTTTACTTTTGCATGAAACACGCGAACAGTAACATCTGGCCTATTATTAGCAGTTTCATAAGAATGTATGCTGTTTGTAATTTCAGGCCATAAAGAATTACATGTAAACGTCAAAAAAATTTCTGGCTTACCAAATTTTCTTACAATGGCCATTGCGTCCTGATAATTTTGCATCATGTTTCTAGGACTGCCAGTAAAAGATGAGGGTAAAATAACAACGCGTCCAGCCTTTAAGTTTCCGTTGTCGGCCCTTATATGTAAAGCGTCTGCGAGACCAGCGTATGTATCTACTCGCAATTTCACCTGTTGGTTACGGATGAATTTAAATCTGTCGCCTTCGATGCGACAGTAATAGTCAACAATTAACTGCTGCGTTAACTTCCCAGCATTAATTATTGGGTTGAAGGAGGATAGAAATGTTTTGGCGAATTTTAGTTTTGCGCTCTCCTCCAGTTACATAGAAATATACCATCCTGGTTCCCCGCACGACCAGATCAATACATATAACATCGGATCGCAATGCATACTGTCAAAGTCTATATTTTTTATTCCACCGTCATGTGCATAAACAGCAATATGTCTATGAGAAGGTGGAGTACCGTCGGCTGATTCAAAAACAGCTGCAACTTCAGAACATGTAGGATCATTATACCGTCTAGGATCTGATTTGGGTTCGTGATAAAAACGCATTACCAAATTAATAGGTACACGATTTTCTTTTAAAGCCAACTCCTTTTCTTCACATATCTTCTGATGCATTGTCTTATATGACATCACATAAGGATTACATTGATTTAAGATACGATTTAGTATTTCTAGAATGTCTTTTCTCAAGGAACTGTTCGCAGCATGTTTAAGTCTAATTTGATTGGCTTCAGAAAAGTCTAAAATGTATAATTGTCCATAAGAAGCATATCCTGCATTTTGAGGGTATAATGACGAAATTTTATGATGCACGACACCGAGAATTTTTAAACAATGCGGACCATATCCGGGAGGTAATTGTATATTTGCACCAAATGACACGAACGACAAAGCATTATTATATTGTCGAATATTATCTCGAAATTTTTTCGATATCTCGTTATTCCCTGCAAATAATTCTTTTATTTCATCAGGAATCCGAAATTCCGGTAATTTGAACTTTTTATTACAACAACAAAGCCCAAAGTAGCCAGCCGAATTTTTTTCACATGAAAAGTACCGAGCTGAACAATAACTACATATGTTGTTTAAGTTACCCAAATTGAATGGAGTTACATTTGAAATACTATCAGAAACGGCACATCTATATCGAATCGTAAAGCATGTTTTTTCTTCGTATTTTATACGTTTTTGTGTGCGTTTACGTCTCCTTTCCCTGCCGCCAGTTAACGTCTTTTTTATTTTCCTTTTTTTTGAAACATTATGTTGCACAACATTGCAGATTGCGTTTTCCACATCCGCATCATTAGTGACTGAATTGGACTGAACTGGACGAAATTCCAAAACACTATAATGCCCTGCATCAACATTACCAGAAAAAAGTAAATTAGAAATAATATTTCCAGTACCATAGTCAAGAGTTTCGTTATTGTCATTTCTATACACTCTGAACAGATGATCAGGAAACAGCTCACTAATACAGTGCAATTCGACATGTCCGGCGAACTCACCATCTAAAGATAACAAATTTTCATAATCAGTGGAATTAGTAATCGGCAACCTATACGATGAATCTCCAACAATAAAACCTTCATAATATTCCCATTCATTTTTAATTTTTTCGGTGACTTGCATGCGTATTTCGCGATGATGTTCGTCATTATTAAATACACAATGCGAAACAGAGCGAAATAAACAGTTTCCGTCACCTATAATAGGAACAATATGTCGCTCCATACTCAAAACCGCACAATTCACTGACAGACAGCGTTGACAGAACCGGCGAAATGTCAAGTCACGTGATGCATTAGTTCCAATAAGGACACGCGACGTTATTGTAGAGGGCGCCCCAAGTGACGCGCGTCTAGCCGACCTTCATATATATTATAAATCAAAATAATTATTATTAAAAAATCGACGTAGAATAAAAATATAAAAATGTTTCATGTTCCATCTGTGGATAAAGACCTTCCATTTAAAAAAAAATGGTCCAAATTGGTGAAGCGGTAGCCGCTGGAGGAAGGGGAGAAAAAACCCTTTGTGCTATTATATATGTATGGATAATTATTATTAAAAAATCGACGTAGAATAAAAATATAAAAATGTTTCATGTTCCATCTGTGGATAAAGACCTTCCATTTAAAAAAAAATGGTCCAAATTGGTGAAGCGGTATCCGCTGGAGGAAGGGGAGAAAAAACCCTTTGTGCTTTTATATATGTATGGATTTAAGTGAGTACACGTGTAACTGCATGTAAATGGAGAATCGGGTTGTCGGTATTTAAGGTTTAACTATTAGTCAATAAAAAAAGGTCGTTTATAACATCAGACTTATTCATGAAATGGTCAAAAGAACATTTTGTGTCCCAAAAAGGTGAAGGCAAAGTGATACTACTATTGGACGGCCACTGCTTCGACATGCTACAGTTTGCTGATGAGAACGATATCATTATGATTTGTATGCCAAGTCATACTACTCAGGCTCTACAACCCCTTGATAGGCCTTTTTTTAAACCTACTAAAGGACTATTTTCGACAAGAGGTTGAGTCACGAATGCTGATCCACAAGGACAGGAAAATTGGACGGCAATAAATTGGTAAACTAATCACTAAACACTGCTTGACAAAGAGCAGCTACTGTTGGCAATGGCATATCTGGGTTTGAGGCTTCAGGAATATATCCTCTCAACCGCACTAGAATCCCTGACCACTGTTTTCAAATATCCCACTATTCCATTAACTTGCAAGTCGAAACGGAAGCTAAAAATAATAATATAACTGATGATGTTCAAAGTTCAAGCGCCACCAATTCTACATCCTATGTGGAAATTCTTGATGTAATTAATTTACCCCAAGACTTTTTTGAGAATGAAGAAAATCATATAATTGATTTACAAGAACTAAATACAGTGCTAGAACTACAACCAATTGAGGAATGCCAAAGACAAGCCTACTCCATCGAAATGTTTAAACGAAATAGCCCCTGTTCCTACTATGCCTCTACAAACCGCCAAGAGAAATCAATCTGCCACTATTCTTACAGAAAATTTAGAACAGAAGAAAGCTAGAGCCGAAGAGAAGAAAGTTTTAGCCGAAGAGAAGAAAGCTAGAGCTCAAGAGAAGAAAGTCTTAGCCGAAGAGAAGAAAGCTTTAGCCCAAAAAAAAACTATAGCCATTGATACTTCACAAAAGAAGAAAGATGGAGGAAAATGTATGAATAAAAACAAGAACACGAATTTTCCGAGTACTTCTAAACTAACCAAGAAAATACCTGGAAATACCTCCAACTGCACTTAATGTCTTGAAAATTATTACCAAACTAAAGATACGGTGGATTGGATTCAGTGTGTGGAATGCCAAAATTGGCTTTATGAATCTTGTACCATGTATGAGATAAGATGCAACGACTGTGGAAAGAAACTTAAAAGACTCGAAAAATGTAGGAAACGATTGTAAATACTCATTTACTTCAAATATATATTTTCTTCTTTAAGTTTCCTGTTGAGATTTATTGTACATTATAATAAAATATAGATATTTTAATTGAGTTACCCATTTGTGCCATGTTATGTTAAAACTTCAAATATTGATTTATTTCTATTATATAGGGTGATTCTAAATATATGCGACAAACTTTAAGGGCTGATTCCTGGGGTTATTTTAATCATAAAAGTTCATATGAATAACTGTCCAAAACGGCTTAGTTTTCAAGTTATAAGATGTTTAATAATAAATTAAGACTACAATAAAGGGTAGGTAATAAACAAAATGAACTTATAGAAATTGTCTCAAATGATCGCCGCCAACTGCAATACAGGCTTCTGTCCTCCGTCGTACTGAATGGCGAACACGTTCAAAAATATCGGGGGTGTTCTGAATTGTCTCAAATGATGGAACAATGCGATTTCTCAGTACATCAACATTTTCAATGGGAGTCGTATAAACTAGTGATTTAAGGTGGCCCCAGAGAAAAAAAATCTAGAGAATTTAAGTCTGGAGACCGAGGAGGCCACGGTTGTGGACCTCCTCGCCCTATCCACCGATTTGGATATGCACCGTCCAAAAACTCACGAGCAACTAAACTGAAATGTGCTGGAGCACCATCGTGCATAAAATACATTTGGAATCTTAATTGATATGGCACTTCTTCCAACAGTAGTGGCAGTTCCTCTTCAAGAAAATGGCGGTATACTTCTCCATTTAACCTCATCGGCAAAAAATCTGGACCTATCAAGTGATCTCCAACAATTCCGGCCCACGCATTAACAGAGAATTGGTGTTGATGACGGCCATCCATTGTTTCGTGCGGGTTTTCTTCGGCCCATATGTGATTATTATGGAAATTAATAATAGCGTTTCTAGAGAAAATAGCCTCGACGGTGTAGAATACTTGCGCCAAAAACTGAGGATTTTGTGCGATTTTTTGCTGCATCCATTGACACAAACTGTGGGCTGACTTGTTTAAGGCAGAGGCAAGTGCTTGTAGTAGGATGTTCCTCGATTTCATTTAGCACCACTTCTTCCACTTGTGGAGTTCTAACTATGCGAGGGTGTCCGTTATCAGCCGTATGTTTTTTAAAACTTCCCGTTTCACTAAGACGTTGGTGAAGACGGGCAAATATCGAATGATGCGGGATTACACGGTTCGGGTATCGTTCTTCATAAAGACGTCTAGCTGCACGTGAATTGCCATTGGCAAGACCGTAAACATAATGCATATCGCACATCTCAGCATTTGTGTAATTCATTTTAAAGAACAGAAGCTGACAATAAACTTTAATGAAACAATGCTTTGACACAATAATATGCAATGACAAATAAATGTTTTCACTTCAAAACGATTGTTTTTGCTGAGCCAAATATATTAGATTTTGTAAGACGTGTAAGTTATACATACAAACTCTTAATTTATTATTAAACATCCTATAACTTTAAAACTAAGCCGTTTTGGACAGTTATTCATATGAACTTTTATGATTAAAATAACCCAGGAATCAGCCCTTAAAGTTTGTCGCATATATTTAGAATCACCCTGTATATACGTTTTTGAAATAAAATTTCCTGAGATCCAGTTTAGATATAAATTATGTTTACCCTTATAAATATTCATTTGTATTTATCTAATCCTATGTTATTTTAAAATAAAAGATATTATTTAATGTATATTTTATTTTATCGACTTTATTTAATTTTCAATAACGGCGAAAACATGGAAAAATAAATAATTAAATACCTCCTTACATAGATAAAAGGTAGTTTTCTACTTTTATGGCGTCTATCCCCTAGCTAAGGCGTTTATCCCATATGGCGTGACATAAATCCCATATGTATGGGATATATGGCAAAAAACTGAGTTTTTTATATATGACCGAATATGTATGTGATTTCTTATGTTAAGTCATGTAAAGCTTTATTTATATTAAGAAGTTAACTACAAAAGTCCCTAAACAATTTGTATTTATAAAAGTTATCAGATACAAGTTTTATATAGAAAATCTCTTAAGTGGGGCAACTATCCCAACTTTACCCTACAAGAGTTTAAAAAATAACGTATGTTTTGATGTAGTTTATCATACTTGTAAATTTTCATATTTGAAAAACAAAATTTACCAAAAAATACGATAACATTTCGTGCAGGACTAGGAAGTTTTTGAAAGCCTATTTCCTCAAGTCATTTTTGACATATCTCGGACGCTGTCAGCAGAGCTTTGAGTATTCAGCGCTGTTATAATTTATAAGATGCATTTAAATTGTCCCATAAGGTTTCAACGGTGTAGACAACAATGGGTTAGATACGACTTTCATGTCACCCTATTGTCTTATTATAAATCCATAAACTTATTGTTTCTTATACAGAGTGGCCGGTATATCACGACGACCAAGCCCGTGTTACCATCAAAGGTCTTTGATTTATATATTCTCATCAAAGGTTTTATAAAATGTAACAGCACGACACTACATATTCCAACAATTTTGGCATAGTCAACTTTCACAAAAAATACTCAATTACACTGTAAAATATTTTATAAAAGATCTTACGGGCCTTAGTTATATACACGGTATACAGCTTGGGATATACGATAGGTATCTTTTACTTTCCCATACTTCTACTGAAGTAAGGACAGTTATGATTTCATGCAAACTTTCAAATTTCAGATTTTACCGGAAATACGCGTTTTGGGGTCCAAAGAAGCCAGAAAAGTGTTTTTTTACAAAATGTCTGTCTGTAGGTGGGTGCCTAGGTGCGTTCGTTTCCCTATATGTCCGGAACCCCATGTATGATGTTTATAAGATTTAGTATGTAGAAGTTTTTTAGTTGCAGGTAGTTCTTCTGTAAGGTCGTTAATCGCAACCGGAACCGGAAATTAGACCTGTTCTTCTGGTATAGATTATTTTCTGAACACCTTTTTTTGAAATTTTGAATACATAGCGTTGTAGTGCATCTAAAGACAAATCAAATGCTTTGTTTTCCAAATGCTGTATCTTCAAAATGAAGCCCGATACGAATTTCTGAAAATTTGAACTATAATTTTATTTATAAATTCTAGCTTTACCTAGTTAACTTTAATGCCCGATTACTCAAAAACAAAATATATAATTAATACAAATTGTCATATTAATATTTTTTTAAATATAAAAATTGTAAACATACTAACGGCTCAAAATTTTGAACATTTTCAAAAAAATGTTCCTCAAAAACTGCCCACAACATTTTTTTTAAACATTCTGAGCCAATAGAGCTCCAATAAACTACAAATTTGTTTTTATGCTAATCTCCCATTATAAACTTTTATCAGTTCGATAGACTATTTAAAGTACTTTATTAGGATCAGCGAAAATTTTCTATATTAAAAATGAAGAATAAAAACGATACTTTTTAATATCAACAACGTGTTTTCCGGCAGTTATGTAAATTTAACTACGCCTATCAATTAGCTCTAATAAAATAAAATTATTTTTTGCATATTTTTGATAACTATAAATAAAGTTGTTATAACCATTTTCGTGAGCGCATTAACTATCTTAGCGCCTTTTACGTAGTAGCGCGCGCGCCGCTCGTACGTAACAAACGCCTGGAGTCTGCGGCGAGCTTGTACCAGCTTGAAATGACTAGATGTAAGTTTCCATCACTTCTTGACGCGAGTATATTAAAAACGTAAAAAGTGTGGAAAAGTGTCAGCGGCCTGTTTAGCACATTTTTACTTTCCCATACTTCTTAGTTGCAAGTAGTTCTTTGTAAGGTCGCTAATCGAAACCTGAACAGGAAACAAAAAGTAGACCTGTTTTGAGGTATAGATTTTTCCAAATACAATTTTGAAATTTTGAATATATAGCAATGTAGTGCATCTAAAGACAAATAAAATGCTTTTTTGGCAAATGCTGTATCTTCATAATGAAGGCTGCTATGAATTTTTGAAAATTTTAAGTTTAATGCCCGATTACTCAAAAACAAAATATTCAATCAAAACAAATTTCATATTATTTGATAGCCCTTAATAAGCACAATAAAGTAATTTAAAAATACTTTTGTAAATATGGAAGTTGTAAACATAATAGCGGCCCAAAGTTATAGACACATGAAAAAAATTTTCTTTAAAAACTGCCTACGCCATTTTTTTAACTTTCTGAGCCGATAGAACTTGCAATGAACTGCAAGTTTTTTTTTACTAATCCGCCAAATTACACTCTGACGCGACGCCCTCCAGAATTTTTGAAGATTTTGAAAATGACGCGTTTTCCAGAAGTTACGTGATTTTAACTACGCCTATCAATTAGCTCTAATAAAAAAATATTTTTCAGTCTTTGCATATTTTTGATAACTTAATAAATAAAGTTGTTATAACCATTTCGATCCGTACATTACGTATCGCCTTTACTACGTAGTCGGCGAGCGCGTACGTAACCAACGCCTCGAGTCGGGAGTGGGCGGCTTGTACCGGCTGGAGACGGAATGGGCCGTTTCGCCGTCACCGTTTCAGCGTGGGCCGTTTGGCCGTCAAAGATTTCTTGTTTCGGCCTCTTCCAGTTAATAATTTTATAGATTTCTTCAAATATCAAAAAACCACTTATAACATTAAGTGCTCTGTGCGAAGATATTAAACAATTGTCTTTAGTTTAAATAGTTCTGTAGTGATTGATTCTAGAATTAAAATTTCCTGAAAAAAATTCACGGAATAATGGAAATGTATTGTATATAAAGAAAAAACAATTAATTAAATATGCATATTTGGTCATTTTTGTGATATTGTGATTAATTGTTAAGTTAATAAATGTCCTAGACCGCCAGGTTTGGGATCCTGTAATCGAAAACTAAACTATGATCTTTAATCCGATACTAAAAGTAGACCTTAAGAAGCTTAATATAATTACTTAATATCTAAGGGTTACTAAATTCTAGAAATTTTGTACTTACTTCATTTAAATCTGCTATATTAGGGGATTTCTGCTTTACAAAATATTAGAACAGTGTTATATTCCAATACGTACGCATCACTTAGTGAATTGTGGAGCCAAGCATTCTTAGCAAACGAGGAAAAAGCAAATTTTCTTTCGACTGGTATACATACGTTTTTTGACAGAGTTTCGAAAAGTGACGAGCATGTTAAGTTTTGGCGTTGTGAAGAACGTGATCGCTGTAAAGCAAGAATTCATACGTAAACATCCATTCTCATGATGCCTCTGCCGCAAACGCTGAAGTTAGTTCAGTAGTAACAAAAATTAAAAAACGTGCCATGGAGTCAATAGAACAGAAAAGCCAAATAATCAATGCTTGTACTGTAGATGTTACTCGAGCTTCGCAGGCATCATTACCCAATAGATTTTTCTTAAAAAAAAATGGTTAGGCGAAAGCGAAATCAAATGAAGAAAGCACCGCCCCACCCCGTGAGCATTGATGAATTGGTGATATCAGAAGAATACAAGACATACCAACCAGCACCAGGAATAACTGAAATTTTTTTACTTTACACGAAGGATATGCTAGTTATGCTAGTTATGCTAGTTATGCTAGTTTTCGGCCGCGAAAGTTGCTGCAGCATTTGACATCAGATAGTGGTTTGTCGATGATACTTTTAAAATATCGCCCTTGTTATACACCCAAGTCTTTGTTATTATGGGGAGAAAGTACAACGGCGTACACCCAGTAATATATGCTTTGCTTCCCAATAAGCAAAAAAGTTACATACGTGCGATTGTTCGAAATTGTAAAAAATTTGCAACCAAATGCAAATCCAAATTCTATATATTGCGATTATGAACAAGCTGCTTATCTAGCAATGAAAGAGTGTTTTCCCTGTGTTATTAAAAGGTTGCTTTTTCCATCTGGGCCAAAATAGGCGGAAAAAATTGGGCAGCTGGGTTTAATTAGATTATATAATGAAGATCCAGATTTTGCACTAAAATCAAAAATGGTGATGGTCTGTCATTTGATGCCAGTCGATAATTTAGACGAAGCTATCGACACTCGCTGAGGAAGACCGAACCAACAACCATGCAGAAGCAGCGCATCGGAGGCTACACACTGAATTAGGTATGTATTATGAACCGCCTTTCTTCTAAATTTTCTATTTATTTTATTTATCTATATAACAAAAAACATTTTTTTCAGGTGTTCAGCGCCCCACATTGCAGAAATTTATCAATGGCCTTGGTTCGGTACAGAAAGGTCGGGACATTTACTATGAGCACCTTGTAGCTGGAAACAACCCGCCTGTAAATTAAAAAAATAGCCAGACACGGATACCAGAATTTTACAAATAGTTCGTAATTTTCTACAGTATGACTATGTAGCCGAATATCTCCGTGGTATTGCTCATAATTACCAAATGGTTTAATAAATATGTATTTCGATAATGTGTAACTTATACGTAAGTTTTTTGTGCAATAAAATACAAACGTTTATTTTTGTCACAATTTTAAATTATTTAATTTTCCTACTAAACTGTACGTCAATTGACAAATATTATAGTCGTAAAAATAGTTTTAGATAATGCACAAACTTTTATAGAGTAAAATTTTTTGAGAAACTAATAATAAAAAACTTCCCCATTTGTTGTATACTTTTTGGGAAACATTGTATATTGGGTTGACGGTGAAACGGTGACGACGAAACGGTCGACAGCGAAACGGGGATGGTGAAACGAAACGAATATAAAAAGTATAGGAAAGTACCAGCGACCTGTTTTGCCCATCTCTACTAAAATATTTAAAAAACTTTATTATTTAAATATTTTCTACGGGTATCTTTTCAGAACTGTCTTAGGTACTTATTGGAAGTATCTTTCCCAGCTCTGTCCTAGGGGAATACTATATGTACGAGAAACTTTAAAAGCTAAGCGTATACATTTTCAAAGTTTTATTTGAAATTTAAAAAAATAATATTGCTCACAAACTGGTTTCAGGTTTCTTTCTTAATTTTGTAGGCTCATATCATCTCAATTTCGTTGAACAACCCAATCGCTTAATGTTTTTGTGACACCTACAATTTTTTTAAATTATGAAATCCAGGCATTTATTTTATAAACGGGGAACGCTAACAAATTTATGTTAAAGCTAAATTGCTCATGAGTGATAGTAAATCAAATTCTAAACTTTTAGGTGCGGCAAACTAAATGGAGGGGGGGATAATTCTCCCCCTCACCCAATGAACTTATAAATTTGTTTTTTTGCCTCTAGTGTTCTTTAATTCCAAGAAATATTTTTTCTAATAAAATACGAATTTCTTTTTTCAAAAGCAACATAACTAGTGGTCCTGATTTTCGATAAACTTACGCTGATTGTTAACCAGTGCTTCTCAACACAGTAATTGCCTTAAATTAATTAGTACCAGTTAACTATCGACCCAAGTTTATCACAGAAAAATTGCGGTCACGTATTGTATTTGCAATAATTGTATATACACAGTTAATTACGATGTACTCCGATTACAATCAACAGCAATACCACAAGTGAATTAAAATTATCGATAATTCTGTCGCTTTGTTGACAACGAAATAGTGTTGTTGCTAGGAAGTATTACGACACCGAAGGAGGAGTGATATTGCCATGCTTCAACACAATTGAGTTGCTCAATAGAAAACAGAAATTTTAATTCACGAGCAGAATTTTTTAGTATATTCCACGAACTAAATATTAAAACACTTAGTTGGTATCAGTATTTATTACTTACACGAACAACCGCCTTATTTACTTATTAAATAAAAAAAATGAAAAAAAAAGTTTTTTGATGTAATTGCTATGGTTACAACAGCGAAAACACCGGCGCTTCCTAAAAAAATGCCGAAACAGGTAGCTGGTACTTTTCCATACGTTTAAGTTTCAAATATTCTCGCGTCAAGAAGTGAAATTTACATCTAGTCATCTCCAGCGGATGAGCCGCTCGCTCCAGACCGAAGGCGTTGTTGGTTACGGCGCGCTCACCAACTACGTAAATGCGATAGGTAATGCGGTCACGACCTCGGATCAAAAATGGTTATAACTACTCTATTTATAGAGTTATCAAAAATATGCAGAGAATAAAAAATATTTTTTATTAGAGCTAATTGATAAGTGTAGTTAAAATTCAGTAACTTCCAGAAAAAGCGTGTATTTCAAAATTTTCAAAAATTCCTGGAGGGCGTCAGAGAGTACAAAACAAATTTTGTAGTTCATTGCAAGCTCTATCAGCTCAGAAAGTTTTAAAAAAATGGCGTGGCCAGGGTCTGTGGAATAATTTTTTGAAAATGTCCAAAATTTTGAGCCGCTACTATATTTACAATTTTCGTATTTCCAAAAATATTTTTACATCACTTGTTTATTTTATTAAGAGCTATCAAATAATATGACAATTTGTATTGTTTGGATATTTTGTTTTTGAGTAATCGTGCATTGAAGTTAAAATATTCAAAAATTCGTAACGACCTTCATTTTAAAGATACAGCATTTGGTAAAAAAATCATTTGATTTGTCTTTAGATAAACGACAACGCTATGTAACCAAAAGAAAATCGGCCAAGGGTTCCGGAGATATAGAGAAACGAAGGCACCTACCTACAGACAGACATTTTTTTAAAAAGCACTTATTTGGGTTCCTTGGATCCCAAAACGCATATTTTCGTTGAAATCTGAAACTCGAAAACTTGCATGAAATCATAACTGTCATTACTTCAGTAGAATTATGGAAAAGTAAAAAGTATTATCTTGGCCAGTCTTGGTTAAGAGCCTGAAAATAAATGTCTACCGTTGGCTATTACAATGTGAGTGGAATATTCAATAACAACGAATTATTATTGGAAATGATGGTTGCTTTTCGCGTATTGTAGCGCAGCTATGATGATCGTCGCATGTCGCCCTTATCACTAGTGGTTTTCACTGCTTTCATTTTACTTGTGACGCACCTAAAAGCAAAAGTACTGGACCAATTTTGATGTAATTTTAAATAAAGAGGTATAAGAAAAATTGTAGTTCTAGTTAGCTTTTCAAAAAAATCCGAAACCGTAAGCGGAAGTTAGACATGTTCTTTAATAGCGTTTTCTTTTTAAATTTTTTTAAAATTTAAGCAAGGGATCTGAGAGAAGCACTTAAGGCAAATCTAAAACTGTTTTACTGAACTCTCTAGCTTTAAAATGGCCGCTATGACTTTTTGAAAATCTCGACACTAACACACATTTACACAAAAACTAGTCATCAACTACAACTTGTTTGCGAGCCGTTTGTGGGTAGTATACGATGAAACAAAATTAGTTTCAAAAATCTGATAACGATATCAACGAGCACTTCTCTACAATTTTGAAAAAATCGCTTTCAAAAACTGCCCACACGATTTTTTTTTAACTTTGTATGCTGCTAGAACAGAAGATTAGCTACAATTTGATTTTTCGATGAAAGCTACAATTTCACTGTGGCGCTTTCTATGAATTCTTGAAAATCGAAAATGGGTAGGGGCATTATTATATTTATTTATAAATTCTAGCTTTACCTCGTTGAAGCCCATATTTTTTCCATAATCAATTTTTATATTTATTAAGCGGAGTCCGATAAGAAATATTTTCTTAAGCAGAATTGCTCATCATGACTAGTAGAACCACAACTTAACGTTATTTTTTAGACAGTTTCATACTTGGTGGGGCTACTGCAGAAAATGTAAACCCAAATATTTGAAATTTTCAAAATAATGTTTCTTTAAAACTGGCCATACATTTATTTAGCTTTGTAGTCTTATGGAGTCGAAGATGGGCTACAATATAGATTTTTGCTGAATACCACAATTCCACTTTGGCACCCTCTATGAATTTTTATTAATCAGAAATTAGCACTCCTTTATTTATTAAACGGAAAACAATAAATTAGTTCTGCTTAAGAAGAATTATTCATTTTGACTTAGAACCAAAATCTATTGTTACTTTAAAAAAAAATTATATTTAGTGAGGCTACACGTCCCCCCCTTTAATTTTTTGGCTGGCATATTTAGGATTTGGTTGGCTACTGTAGAAAATGTAAATTCCAAATATTTGTAACTAAAAAAAATTTTATTACAAAATTTTTTGATTTTTGAGTTTTCCAATGCTATTAAAAATTTTCAAAACATTAGCAAAAATCGAAATAACTTTTCCGAACCCACCGATACAAAAAGATTTTGGAAAACCTAAAAGATCAAATTAAAACGATTGTAATTAAGAAAATTTTAAAATAATGCCTATTTAATTTTATTAGTAAATTGGATACAATAAAAAATTTCGTGTGTAAGCTCAGCGGCTTTTCGGTTCAAGTAGAATGAAACAATATACTTATTTTTAAGATGTAGTAATATTAATAGGTATAGTCC
The DNA here is from genome assembly GCA_958336395.1 of Ctenicera cuprea. Lineage (NCBI taxonomy): Eukaryota > Metazoa > Arthropoda > Insecta > Coleoptera > Elateridae > Ctenicera > Ctenicera cuprea. Next base: position 31,451,372 of record OY284492.1, read on the forward strand.
CCTACCTACTATTGCAGCTACTTTATTGCTGGCGAATTTTGTTTGCCTGGTGTTCCTAAATCTCAATTTGCTTCCGCTGACAATTTAAAATCAATATTCTCTCCGTAATAATGTCTTGCCCATGGCTTTTCGGCCTTTAACTACACTTGTATTCTTAAAGGCTTTCCAAGTAGGTAAGTGATAAACAACTTGTACAGCTCAGAATGCCAAGTTACATTTTATCACAGCGGTGATAAAAAACAAAAAAATGAGCGAAACACTTCGCCTGGACTTTCCTATACTTATAAATTAACATTGTTTTATATTTTCCAACACTTTTGATGTACACCTGTCTAGACCCGGCTAGTAAAAGTAAACAGCGTTTATAAAAACTTCAAGCGTGAAGAGCGTAACTTAAACGTACCATTACCATGCTGGCTCCGCCTGCAACTGAGTACATGTAAAACAACCAAACTGAAATAAACCGGAGGCACGAGTAAGGAAGCGTGTTGATGTTTGAAAATGTATTAATAACTCGAGAAGTAGTATTTTTAGCAAGAAATTACTCTTATTAATTTGTATTTAGAATTTCTAAACCTTTCTGATTTTAAAGCCAAAATGCCACGTTTCCATTTTAAAAAAGTTATTTTTTACCGTGGCCGCCATATTAAAATTGGAAACTCAAGTTTTTTTTCTTAAAAACAATCGAGAAGAATTTGCTCTACAACTTTGCTCTGTGGTTTGCGAATCTATCTATTAAAATAAAAAAGTTAGCCTACACTGAACATTAAACGACTAGTACAAGAATACAACTGCTGTAGAAAGTATGTGAAATTCTTCTAAGGACAAAAGATTATTAAGGGGCAAAAAATTCGATTTTTTGATTTTTTGTACAAAGATTCTCTTAGAGCAAACAAAAGAAGAAATCAATTTTTTAATTTTGTAGCGAAAATTTTGGGGGGGAGGGGGAACAGTAGCCCACCTAAATATTAAAGTATCAAAAAAATATTATGATATTCGGATTTTGCTATCAATGATGAGCTATTTCACATTAACAGAAATATTTTATTGCCCCCCGTTAAATAAATAAATGGATACCAATTTTCAATTTTCAAAAATTCATAGAGGGCGTCACAGTGAAATTATAGCAATGCGCAAAAAACAAATTGTAGAAGATTCCCAGCTCTACCAGCTTAAAAAGTTTAAATAAAAACGTGTGGGCAGTTTTTGAGAAATTTTTTTGAAAAATTCCAAAATTTTGGAGTGATGTCATTGCGATCGTTTTTATATTTTAAAAATTAGTTATATTTCATAGTATAGTACCCTTGAAGGGCTACCAAACAAGATGTAGTTGATTCAAATCAGATAACTGGTTTTTGAGTAAATGGGCGTTAAAGTCGAAATGTTCAAAAATTCGTAGCGGCCGCCATTTTGAAGATAGACATGTCTAACTTCCGATTCCGGTTTCGTTTTTTTTTTAAAAGCTTATTTTGTCGGTGAATTTTTGATATACCCCCTCATTCCAAAGCACATCAAAATCGGTCCAGCCGTTCCGGAGATATGGAGCGTAACCCACCCACCCACAGACAGACATTTTTTAAAAATTACTTTTTTTGGGTCCATGGACCCCCCCCCCCCCCCTCCCGACTATTTCCGTCAAAATCTCGATTTTGAAAATTTGCATGAAATCAATACTTCCCTATACTGAAAGTATAGGAAAGTAAAAATCTTATTGCCTTATTTACGTATGTTGCGTTGGTAACCTCCTTACGACCGTAGCAACTACAATAAAATGACATAAAATTTTGGTTAGCCATAATCTTTAATTTATTATCACAGATTTCTAATAACTAGAAATGTGTTCATTATATTCTCTTACTAACTATAACTCGTTAATATTAATTATCGACGATTTCTTCTCGTTAAAATCAAAGCAGCACATTCAACTCGTGGACTCGCACTCGTTAAATCTGCAGCTCGGTTCAAACTTGAAAGTATGAAAGCATCATCGATTATTTTATGCATGCACATTACAGTCAATAAAAATGTCGCACTAACCTACCTACAGAAAAGTGAGACCGCTAAAATAGATGAAATTTCGTGTAGGTTATTTAAAGTCGATTACCTGAAAAACGCCTAGTTGCGCCCTAGTTACTTCATGGTAACGCTATTAAACAATGTTCGAGATTTTAATTTGGTGTTCATAATATAATCTTGCGAATACCACTTAAGCTTTTGAATTTTTCTCGGTTAATTAACACAAATTTCCTGCAAATCAACTCAAATCAAATTTGTAAGTAAGAACCCTCCAAAGCTACGCTCTGACGGGTTTTTATTGCTCGCCAAATTTGCACTCTTTTCGTCGATCTGCAACAAACTATTGTAATTAACCGATAAATTCAAAGCTTATGTGCAATATTCTGATCGTACAGCAGCTACTACGACTAGATACTGTGATATTACACATTTTTGATAATATAAAAAGAAAATTTATGGATATTTGTTAGCTAGTTTAAGAAATGTTAGAACACACACCCTGTCTTTTACCGTCTATATTAATTACAGTTTTTTGCAAAACATCTAAGTGGCAAAATATTATTAAGATGAACGCACTAGAAGACAATATATATCTAAACATAAAATTCGTTACGAAGTCAACGATCTCTGAGTAAATTACGAGGTGTGCGTCAGAGGCACGGGCGCCAGTGACGCGTTGTGACGTCTAAAGACGCCACAACGCACGTGACTTTGTCTGGGCATGGGGTATGCCAAACCACGAAGGTGGACGAGTACGGATGGAGAATAGGAAAGTTGTCATACCTTTCGTGTAAATATGTTTATTTATTACTACATGCGTATGTTATGACAGTGGGAGGTAAATTCATTATTATAGCTTTATGTTTTATAATGTGGCCAAATACTAAATAATATTGTTCTTAGACTCAGCTAAGTTAGTCGAAACGAGGCAACCCCGGTTAGATTCCGGGGCAACTCTAGACAAACTGGGGTCAAATTTGGAGAAAACACTTCGTGGCCCAAGAGTCTCTCGAATCTCAAAATGAACACGCTATTGGCAACAATTGGTTCAGTGGGTCCAAATTCACCTAAAATTGTAGGTTCTCTATGTTTAGTTATTTTATTACTGTTACGCACAAATAAGATAGAGGCTAAAGACGCTGCAAACGGCATCAGCTACAGGAAACAGACATATACATCTGTTATCTTCGTCTTACACAAAATAATAAAAATCTTCTGATTTTTACTTAAGGTTAAGTTATTGCCACGTCACGGCACGCCATCTGGGGCATGATATAAATATAAATAAGATTAATTGTGGGACAGTGGCAGTTTACCTAACCAATAAAAAAAGAATTAAAAAATAAAACCTGTGTACTATAGTTCAATACATTTTCTTACAGGAATATCGGTAGAAAAACCTTCGAGAGCAACGTTTTACTGTTTATATCAAACTGAACAATTTCAAAATAAAGCAAAAGTGAAAAAGTGACATAAATAGTATTCTAATTTCAGTAACTCGTACATGACCCCTAAAAAGATTGTTGGTGTCTTTCTCACCAAAATCGGTTTTACACGCGCGAAAATTGAAAAATTTTAATAAATATTTAAAAATCGTTTTTACTCTTCTCAAAGTATTGCAAAACAAATTTCCCTACAGAAATAATTTACGGCAACTTAAGTATACATACCTTCAGAGATTCGTTTGCTGAAAAGTGGTTAAGTTTTCTTTTACATTTCCGCACCAAAAAGGAGCAAAATAATAAATTAAATGATTATTGTAAAATAATTATATAATGTGAACTCCGGTCTATAATTTATGTAGCAATAAACAAGGGCAAGAAAACGCATGGACTTTGGTATTTTGGCAGAACTAAACGCGTGCATAACTAATTCATATTCTCACGTTGCCAATATTCTATTCAAAATAGCATTTTCAGACTGTTAAATAAATTAAACCAAATTACTAAATCAAATTCCTGAATATTATTTTTCATAGCCATAATACAAAAATCGCAAAACATTACATCTGCATTTCTCTATTAATTTTTAACATGTTACTATAGTACACAATACGATGTACATAACGAGTTAAGAGCTATTCATCTTAGACAAATCGCGGGTTGGATAGGTATTCAACTATTGATTGATTTTAAATTTTCGAGGCCAGCTTCAACATTTGTCTTTTCAAGGATTTACTGCATCCATACCATATCAGTTTGTTAGTTATGTAGTTTATTATAGTAATAAAGAACCTGCTTTGTATCATTTACGGTTTTTCATGATTATACCCTATCATTTCAAGAGCAAGAAATTATCAATAATATATCTTGATCTTGAAAATTCTCGATCAAGTAAGTCTTGATCTTGTCTTGATTTCAATAAAGCAGTCTTGTCTCGATCTTGTTTTAATTCGAGACAAGATCAAGACAAGTAATATTGAAAATCGAGTCTCGTTAAACCCTAGTCTCCCGTCCCCACGAGCGAGTTTACGAGTTTTAGTCCTACGAAACATGTATGCGCCGATAAAAAACTTTCACTTCAAAAATTAAAAGCAAAGATAATAACTGATGCAACTACATCCAAACCTTCTTTGTATTAAAAATTAGTATGTATTTATGAAAAGTGCTACACCGATTAAGATTTAAAAAGTTTATAAAAACATACATATAAGAAATGTATCGAGCAAGAAATAACAAAATAAATGATATTCTGAGAGTTTTATGCCACATTTAACTGCTGATCGGGAAACTCTGGAAACAAGTCAATTTGGCGAGACATTCATTGGAAGTTTTCCAAAATAGATATGAACCAGAAAAAATACACCGTGACACATATACGACTCGTTTATGCTTTGCGACATTTATTTATTTGATTGTTTTGAATGTAGAGCGTAGGATACAGTGAGAAAAATCAAATAAAGTTTGGTGAGTATTTTAAGGCAACTTTATAGTTCTGCGTGTATATCTGCCAACTCCAGGCGTTGTAGCCGACAATAGACAGCAGGAAGCGATAGCTAACAGCAAGCTCTCCCACAAAATAATAAATGAGGACGGTTCATACGTTTTCTGAAGTTTATAGAATTTTTCTCGATTAATGGTTGTCTTTTTATTCTTTTTTTAAGAAACTAAATGTAGAAAAGTAAAAATATTTCTACAACAGAATGTTCTACGGTGTCAAATTAAAATTTTACTTATGGAGTAATTACGAAATTTCGTTCTAAAACAATTAAGACAAAAAATATACTGAGTGTTTTTTTAAACCAGACCACTTTAATTACGTTCTTTATTATTTTAGAACAGACGAAAACTTTAAAGCTTTTTCTTTGTGTTTCCCAAATTTTTAATAAATGGCAAAGATAGTCAAAAAAGCAAGAGATAAATTTTGTATTCGTCTCTATATGAAGACAGCTCTTACGATAAACAACGAACTATGTCATTTCAAATATTCTTACAAAGGGTCAAAATATACACATAATAAAAATAAAGGTCTGATATAATAGGTTCCTGTAAAACACACAACCTCAAATAATTTGCATCACTTTACGTCAAGAAATGATCTTCATACGCAATGTAAAAAATTATAAATAAAAGCAATAATTTAAAAACACGACATGAAGAACACGACCTCTTTTTTACCTGGTTAATTATAACCGAAAATATTTGTTGTTAAAATACGACAGTTTGCTTGGCAAAAATTCTTTTTATTGGGCACTACAAAAAAAGTGAGGATATATTATAGGTTATAAAATATAATAGATATGTTCCATTCTAGCGTATCAATTTTAAATATACAGAGCCAACATTCCAACAATTTTGTAACGTTTTGGCAATTAATCTATTAAAGTGTAGTGATTGAAGAATTAAGGATAATTAATATTGTATTAGACAATCACACGCCACAGGCTGTAGCTTGTGGTACACAAAGGACTATTGTATAATCTTTGTTAGAGAAAAACTAATTTGTTTTTTTTTTAATTTGAAGAGTTGTGAATTGTGATACGACACTATTAAAATCAGTATTCATCCAACACAAACCGTACAAAATATAGTTGTTTCTTGGGACCACCACATTTCTATTTAAAGAAACAAAACACGTTTCTAAGTCCACAAGAAGCTTATTGCAAAGCTCCATTGGATCTAATAAGCGAACTTAAAGTAGTAGAGCCTGGTCACGTACAAAATCAATTAATAACGAAAAACAAGACGTTCTTGCACTGTTGAAAGTCTTCATTTTATTTAGTGTTGCTCAGAACAATAATGAAATCAAAAATAGTAGATGTTGCAGATTTAGCAACAACGCGCATTTAACAATAAACAGTTTTAAATAAAAATTAATAATAAAATGAACTACAATTCGCTGTTATCATTTACTCTTAATTGCAAATTCTATTGCAAAACACGCCGCTTGGAGAAGCAAATTACTTTATTATAGTGTATTCTTTACACTGTATTATAAATTTTTGAAAATTTTCAAAATTTTGACGCAGCGCCATTGCATTCGTTTTCGGATTTTCAAAATTAATATTACTTCATCGTATACTTGCCTACAAAAGGCTCTCAAACAAGTTGTAGCTGATTCCGATCAGACAACTACTTCTTTAATAAATGGGCGTTCATTCGAGATTTTCAAAAAGTTGTAGCGGCCACCATTTTGAAGCCAGAGTTCGGTAAACAAGTTTTCGATTTGTCTTAAGTTCTTCTATCAGATATCCTGCTCAAATTTCCAAAATTTAGTTTTAAAAAAAAACGCTACCAAAAAAACCTGTCTAACTTCCGATTCCGGTTTCTTAAAGCTTAACTAAAACTACAATTTTTAATATACCTCTTGATTTCAAATTTCATCAAAATCGGTCCAGTACTTTCGCCTTTAGTGGCGTCACCCACCCACACACCTACCCACCCACAGACAAATTTAAAAACACACACTTTTTTGGGTTCCTTGAGCCCCAAAACGTGTATTTCCGTTGAAATCTAGATTTCGAAAGATTTCATGAAATCAATACTTCCCTATACCGAAGTTATGGGAAAGTAATTATAACTTACCCTGCTTTTTACATCACTTTAACAAACCATTATTGGTATACCCATAGTTACAGTCACAGTTTACATACTAAACGAAAACGTATGTTGATATGTTTTATCTAGCTCCGCATATTTTCGTTAATCGTCGACTTATTTTCATTGATTACCGTTGTATTGCCGCGATTGCCGAGCGTTTGCTCTGTTTGTCGAGTTATTGCCGTGTTTGCCGAATTAATGCCGTTATTGCCGAGTGATTAACCAAGTACCTACTGCCGAAAATTTGTACACCTATTGCCGCTAGTGCCCTCGGGAATTAATGTTCCCCCTTATACTAATTTGTTGGGGGACGAATTTGACCTGTTGTTTATGGTTTCTAGTCAACACTTAAATACTCTTGAAAACATGATGTAATTATTTCTAAAGTGTAGAAAAGGCCAGGCGAAAAGCTTTACTCATTTTTCTTCGCGGCAATATCAATGCTTTATTGGCAACCCTAATAATGGCAGAAGTTATTAAATTAGTCTCAGTCAACAAGCAGCAAAAGGCGCGGGTACAGCTAGTATCTCAATATTTTATTAACATTGTATGACTTTTTGTAACACATTTTTATAGGTGCCTGTACGTGTTCTTAGAAAAATTGTTTGCTGCTTGCCGGCAGAGCGTGTTCTTTTCCCACTAGCGTCTAATAAGTTCGTGCAATAGCCGTTCCTACTTCTTATTGGAGCTTTCATGAGTTGCGCACCCTCAGCATACAGCTGGCACGTCTGTAAAGCTACCGCCCGAACTCGCCGTCGGCAGAGATCGCAACATTCCCTAATCACACGCGCGTTTTCAACATTTAAAACGTCAGCGCACGGTGTTTTGCTTATATGTTGCCTTAGAAGTTAAATAAAACAACATAAAAAAGACGTACAATATAAAATAAAAATTATTATTTAATACTTTTTTTTTAAAAAGCTCTATAAAACAAATTAATTAGGAAACGGTGTTTTTAATTTCGGATTTCTAACTTTTGGAATTACTTAATATTTAATCTATTATCAACAAAAAAATTAAAAAAATTGCAAAAAAAATTGAACATTAATACGTTTGGTATTCCGGGTATAAACTTTTTGACCGTACGTTGTAGCACCGCTGGTAGTCAAAGAGTAAAAAATCTTTTAACATTCCGTCTTGTAAAAAATGAAAATCAGAAATTACTTTTATTTTGTATTTTCTACGCAGTTACGCATGTTATAAATTAAAAAAAAGGATAAACCACATAACCATCAACCAACCACAACCACCCGCAAGCGTAAAAATTGCATAATATTACCCAATTTTATTGCGTGGATACCCTTGTTTTAAAATGTCACTTAATGCGGGGGATTTCTAATTATAAAATAAGTTTCTTAATTAAAAAAAAACTCTTAGAGCACAGATAAAGGTAACTAACCTTATCTGTGCTTAGAGTAAGTTACCTAACTAAATCGATTGATTCTATATTTCTTTATTGTTTGAAGGTAACCTGTGAGATAAATCTTGTATTTTTATAATATTCCTGTAATGTTCAAAAACACAAAAATATTTGTAAATCATTTTACTGAAAATTTTTTGTACACTCACCACTATGTGATTGTTCTTCGATTGGAGGCTCGTCATTTTTTCTAGACTTTGCAAGTATGTGGATATGCTTGCTTATGTTACATTTAATTTAACATTAAAGGGGAATTACACTAGTAACGCCCTCTATTATGTGCGGCGAGGAAAAGTTGCAAAGCAACAAACCGGCAACGTTGCGATCGGAACCTGCTAAGCAGGTATCTGCGATCGCACCGGCCTCTAAGCACAAAACACAGAAACACCCGTGTGGCAAGAAATAAGAAAGAAGAGTTCAAATAAGAACGAAACATGTAGTGGTCTATTCTAGCCATAATTGAAACCAAATCTCTTCTTTCTTATTTCTTGCCACACGGGTGTTTCTGTGTTTTGTGCTTAGAGGCCGGTGCGATCGCAGATACCTGCTTAGCAGGTTCCGATCGCAACGTTGCCGGTTTGTTGCTTTGCAACTTTTCCTCGCCGCACATAATAGAGGGCGTTACTAGTGTAATTCCCCTTTAATGTTATACTTTCTGGCATATATCTGCTTGTTTGCTTTTGGTTTCAATTGTGGTTAGAATTATGTCCACCTGATGAGTTCAAATAAGAACGAAACATGTAGTGGTCTATTCTAGCCATAATTGAAACCAAATCTCTTCTTTCTTACATTTAATTGATGACTTTAAACATGAACAACAATATTGATGTATACCAATTTGACAACCCTTACAGATTAATTGACAAGTACAGTTTTTATTAATTTCTTGAAGAAAATACATTTCATGATTACTTTTCGAGGGTGCTTTCCACAGTGTTCAACTTGAATAATTAAAAAAGGATCCAAATCTTGCATATTCTTATGTTGATAACGAATATCTTTTAATTTACTACTAATTTTTCCTTAATTTACCACAACTAGCCTACCTATTAGCTTGTCTCTTTGGATGTAAAAATCACACTCCCGCAAACAACCAGATTGACAAGCTAACAGTGCACCAAGCGCGCCAATATTAAACGAGGTTGTGCAAGTCATGAAAGCTCCAATAAGAAGTAGGAACGGCTGTTGCTCGAACTCGCCAGACGCTAGTGTCCTTCCCTCTATGTCTGCGTCGCAAATGAATGTCAGCTAAGAGCGACAGGAAAGCAGAAGCCTCCCGGCACTAAAAGCTAACACTTAACACATTCATTACTGCGTGTAAACAAAATATGCTCCCCCTGCATTTTTTTTCCTTTATTTATTAAGATAGACGAATGAAATATGGTATGGGTAATACACACTGTCTATAAAGTACCCCCCCCCCCCAACTAATTTTTAAACGACTTGATATTTTACCACAAAATTTTGTGTGCTGTAATGGGAAATTAAATACTATTTTTCGGCCCATATTAAAATTTTGTACCATCCAAAATGGCGACTGGGGGCCATTTTGAATGTTTTTTTAATGGCCGAGTGACACCTCATTGGAAAGGTCTTTTAGTTCTGCGCCTGATCCTAGAGTTTCAAAGAAAAATATTCAGCCGTAACAAAATGACAATGTTTGAAGATAAAGAAGTCTATTTAAAAAAACTAAGAATTAAAGCAAAAAGAAATTAAATTAAGTGTTCGAAATGTTTACCATTCACTTCTTGGCACATAAAAAGTCGGTTATGAAATTTCTGCCTTACATTTTCATAAGCTTTTGGAGTGATATTTCTGCAAACTTCTGTAATGCGTTGCTCCAGTTCTTCAATTGTTTCTGAACGGGTTGTGTACACTTTCAATTTCAGATATCCCCATAGAAAAAAATCTATGGGGGTTCAATCTGGGCTATTCTACAGGCCCCCGCCTATCCATCCATCTTCCAAGAAAATCTCCGTTGAAAAAGTCAGAAACAGGCCTATAATAATAAGGCGGCGCACCGTCTTGTTGGAACGCCAATTTTTTACCACTTCCGGTTTCGCCAGAATTGACTATAATATTTTTATTTTAAATGCAACATCCTATATATTTTTACGTATCTGGAATGAGAATAAATTCTGCATACGATTGTCGACTTAAATTGTTTTTTTGATAACCGTAAAATATTTATTTTTTTTTTGTTTTGCGCCTAGAGCGCTATGACGGGCATAAAACTGCTCCTCTGCAGCCAGTCGTTACCATAAAACTGTTTATTATTGCTTGCTGTACGTATTCGTCGATCCCAGGCGCTTTAAAAATTCGGCAAACAGTTTTTTGAGAAAAAGTCAAAAATTTCAAATAGAACAATATTGGTTCATATTGTTTTTCGGAAAGAGCACTTCCTAACGGTTGCAACGATACACATAACTCGATACTTTATTGCATTTTTAACCAGAAAAATTAAGTTTTAATTATTTGTTAAATAAGGACGTAACTACGGTCAACTACAGTCGTTATACTTTCAAACAAAAGAACATTAGAAACATTCAAAACAAAAAAGAAAAGCAGTTTAATGACAAAAACAAATTAAAATTAAGTAGAGAGTAAATAAACAACTATTGATACTGTTTTATTTGAAATATAGATTAAATTTATAATTTCGCGCGAATCAGTTTACAACGATTGAACGAACAAAAGTGTAACTATAAACTTCCGTTGTTGTAGTAGAATTCGATTGCTTATAATAGTCCTAATCACAAACCTTGAAATAGTAGACTAATTATGCATACAGTCCCCACTCCCAAAAAATGTACCTAAAAAGCTGCCATCTTATGAGTCTTACTATTTTTTTGGTGAATAAGTTTCTAAAAATTGCCTTCTTGAGCACGTTGGTAACAAAAATTAGCTGAGACACAAACTATAGTCTACATGTCAAATTGTCCAACATGATTATGTAATCAATCAGCAAGTAAGTAAATGCCCTTTTTGCAGTATTGTCTAGTTAACTATTATTATGCAATGTATTTCTTACACGTCTTGTAGGAGCGTACGAAAAGCTGGGATAACGAATTAAGATTTGACATGTAGTAAAGATACAAACCATTTTACTTGTTTTAAGGAGAAGCAATGTGTTGGGAGGGGAGTACGAGACTCGTAAGATGGCCGACTTGGGTACACATATTTAAGCAAGCATACTCAGTCTATTGCTTTTCTACGTTCGTGGTCCTAATGCACATATAAGCTATTTTTCGCCTTTTGTTCGCTCAAATGTTTTAAATTGATTTGTGCTAAATGTAAATCTGAATTATATCTGCTTTAAAAAAGTAATTGCAGAACATATTCTCACAAGCTGCGTCAGTCAGCTTAAACGTACAGACTAGATCCATGTTGATCAATAATAATAATAATAATAATAATAATTTATTTTAGTGTTAGAAAGAGTACATCTTTATACACTCGTCAAAAAATCGTACATGTAGTAACTAGTAACAAATATAATATAAAAATAAGTAAAAAGTAAAGACAACTTACATAGATCAATCAGATCAATCACAGTACCCACATTAGACAATGCACGTTCGATAATGTAATCTGCTAATCGTGTACTAATAAATATTCCTCTACTGAGTAGTAGGTTTTATCCATAAGTAAAAGTTTCAAGTTTTGCTTAAATTTACAGACTGGTAATTGTTTTATGTTTTCAGGTAGTTTATTGTAGATATTAATACACTTGTGGTTGATGCTACGTTGGGTTGTTTTGATCCTATGGTAGGTTATCACAAAGTCACTTTTTTTTTCGAGTATTATATGAGTGGAAGTCCACGTGTTGCTTAAAGTTTATTTTATTTTCATGAATAAAAGTGGCACATTCAATTATATGTATAGACACTAAGGTGAGTATTTTTAATTCTTTAAATAAGTTTCTACAACTTGTTCGGTGGCTAACACTACTGATTATTCGAACGCAGGTTTTTTGTTGTTTAAACATTATTTGGGTTTTTGGTGAATCTCCCCATATGAGAATGGCGTAAGAAATCAAGCTATGGAAACTGGCGTAATAAGCTAGTTTTGCTGCTTCTTTTGTAGCAATGTTCATTATTCTTCTCATGCAATAAATTGAACTTGAAAGTTTCTTGCTTAGTGTGTTAATATGTTGATCAAAATGTAGGTCTGGTTCGAAGATCACTCCCAAAAATTTAATTGGTTCGTTTTTTTGGTTTTTATTTGCTGCAAACGTTGACACTTGCGTTTTCTTAACGTTAATTTTTAGTTTATTTGCGTTAAACCAGTTTTGTGCTTCGTTTAGTGTATTGCTAGTTTTCTGTGATAGTTCCATTTCAAGTTGTCCAGTATTCATAAAAGTTGTATCGTCAGCAAAGAGACATGCGGCATCTGCTGTTACGTTTGCAATTAAGTCGTTGATATAGATGATAAATAGAATTGGCCCCAACACCGAACCCTGTGGTACTCCATGTGTAATATGTTTAAGTAGGGAATTTTTGTGTTCGTAGGTAACCATTTCATATCGATCTTGTAAGTATGACTCGAGAAGTTGTAAACAGATACCACGAATTCCGTAATATTGTAATTTGCGTAGTAGTGTTTGATGGTGTACGCTATCGAAAGCTTTACTAAGGTCGCAGCTTGCTAGTTGTACCAGCTGTTTCTTGTCAATCGCCTCTAGAATGTGTTCCATCATGGTTACCATTGCAGTAATAGTTGATTTGTTATTTCTGTATCCGTGTTGATGAGTGGTGAGAAGGCCGTTTTTTTCAAAATATCTTACTAACCTATTTTTCAGTATAGACTCGAACACTTTAGACAGGCATGAAAGTACTGAAATCGGTCGATAGTTTTCAGCATGGTTTATTTCTCCTTTCCCCTTAAAAATTGGCATGACTCTAGCAATTTTGAGTTTTTTAGCAAATGTTCCACTGAGGAAACATTTGTTTAGAAGGTAAATGAGTGGTACAGCTATCGGTTTAATTGTGGCTTTTAAGAGAACCGCTGATTGCCCATAAATATCTTTGGTCCTTTTGTTCTTCATTTTTTTAATGATTTTAAACACTTCATCTTCTGTGACATCAAACATGTAGAAAGAATTGGTTGTATTTCTATTTTGTAACTGAAGGTAGGTTTCAGAGCTTACGTTAGATGATGTAATTTTATCTGCTATGATTTTTCCAACTTCCGAGAAGCAGTTATTAAAATCATTTGCTGTTAATGTTGTGTTTATAAGTTTTTTAGAGTTTTTTCCTCTTTCTTTATTTATGACTTCCCAGAGGGCTTTTTGTTTGTTATCGCTTGTTGTTATGAAGTTTGCATTGGCTGCTTTTTTGGCTTTTACTATTTCTTTTCTGTAGTAATTTCTGCATGTGATATATGAATTTTGTGATTCATGATCTTTTTTAACTTCTGCTTTGGTAGCTAAAGCATCCAATATATTTTTTATCCTTTTTAATTCTTCAGTGTACCATTTTCTTATATTTACATTTTCTTTCCTTGCCTTTCTTCTTTTTTCTGGACAGGCGGTGTGGAATTCCGCTTGAATAATTTCAAAGAATTTTTCAAAAGCGTATTCGGCCGATTTCTCTTTGTAAACTATTGACCAGTTCACTTTGTCCAATTTGTTAATAAGAATTGCTAAATTGTATGTAGTTATTTTCCGATATTCTACTGTTTCCGTTGTTACATTGCAAATAGAAACCCTTGGTAAGAAAAAGCATCTCTGAAAGGTTAGCTTGTGTAAGTTGTAGGTTATTTTAAACCCAAAACATTTATATAAAAACAATTTGCAAAACCTGGTCTCTCATTTCACCTGCGTTTAATATCTACCTTCTTTTTTAAAGCGGCCGTAGCTCAGCGGATTTTGATTTTTTGATTTTTCGGTAAAATATTCTTCAAGATTAAGAATAACCAAAAACGGAAAGACCAATTTATTAGCGATAATTAGGGAAGGAGAGGGAAAATTACCGCCCCCACCCCTAAATATTGATGCACCTAAAAATTTAGTTCTAATTCGTATTCTAGAATTACTAACGACCGGGGGAAGACATCCGGATTTAGTATAGATGAGACATGTAACTGAATGCGCGGTAACTAGAAGTTTTGACGGGAGAAAAAGTTGTGGATTTAATATAGAACATAGGCTAAGACTTCGATCAGCAGCCCGCTGCGCTACCAACAAAATAAAGTTAATCTAATGTAACTAGGTGATGGAATAATAACTTAGAACTACAACTTAGATACAAAAAAATTGTTAAAATAAAGATAAGCAACCATTTCTAAAATTTAGGATAGCTAAGTGTTCCGCCGATTTTTATATCTGTGGGTGTGTGCGATGGTATGTTCGGTATCCTCCTATATCTTAAAGACCTGATTTTGATGAAATATAAAATCCGCAATATAGGCATTAAAAAACATTTAAAACAATCCAAAACTAGAAGCGGAAGTAAGAGCTGCTTTTTCATATAGTTTTTCTACAACAAAATTTTGTATATCTGAACGGGATCTAAAAAACCGTAAGGTTATTTCAACACTTTTTACCTTCCTCGCCATACGAAGTATGGCTATACATACAGTAAGGTATTGTGATCGTTTTGTTGGATTTAGAGCAAATGCGTTCATTCAGCAAAGTTTCTTTCTCGCTTTGAGTTTACTGGCCGATATACGAGTTACGCCTAAAAGAAAAATATTTTTACGCCATTTTTAACCTAAACATTTTAACTAATAGCAGGTTCAAGGGCCTTGGAAACCGATAAAGCGGACGCTGCAGAGGTGTTTGTGTGTGTGCTTGTCTGTGTGTCTGTATACACTTTACAGTCCCCACGCCTTAACGCAGAAAACCCAAATTTGGTTTAAAGATTGGTAATTGCAGTCAGATGAAACCGCAAGAAAATGAGGCTAGTCCGCAACAAAAAGGGGAGGAAGAAGAAGGGTGCTCTATTTCGCGATCGAAAAGGAACCTAAGATTCGTATTATATGCATTGCCCACCCGCATTAATTTTTTTGTATTTTCAAAAATTAACGAAATTCGACTTTAAAATTGGAATGAGCACGGTAAATGACAACAGGAACAAGTTTCCATTAGGAAAACCTCACTAAGAAATTTCCTTTTGGTGATTGCAAATAGAAAATATCATAAAAGCGGGCGATTGCATTAAAAATGGGGAAGGGGGAGAGGTGCTCTACTTCAATATAGACGAGCTCGGTAAATAACTTTAGATTAGTATTCTACACATGTCGAATTGCGGATCTGCGCAAACGCGTAATCCCTCGCAATCAATTTTTTGTTTTTTCAAAGTATTTATTAATTTTAGTTTCAAAATGCAGCATGTTGGAATCCAAATGGCAACAGCAGCCACTTTCCACTAGATCACCAAATTATGAAATCGATTTTGAGATTTTAAGGGATAAACTTTGGTTACGACTAGAACACACAAAATATCATAAAACCACTCGACTACTAAAAAAATGGGACAAGAGAGGGGAGGGGTGCCTACTTCAAAATAGATGCACTTGGAAAATAACCTTAGATTCGTATTCTACGCATGTCGAATAGCCGATCTGCGCAATCCCGACCTTCCTACCGCCTCTAGTGCCCCCCCCCCCCAAACAAACTTCGATATTTAAAAAATAAACAAATATCGGCTTTAAAATCGGTATGAACATGTTAAATGCCAATAGGAACAATCTTTCATTGAGAAAACACCTCTGGGAGGTTTCCTTTTGGTTGTTTACCAAAACAGTTTAATTGGATAATCGCCAAAATAAAGACTGTAACCAAATAATCGATTTTGGATTTCAACGAATAAATATTGTTTACAATTAACATATACTAAAAACAAAAAGAAATTCAAAAAATTTCATAAATTGTCCTACTCATACGTTTAAATTTTCACACATTTTTAAACTTTCCAAACATAATTTTAAAAAATTTCAAAAATTTAAAAAATATTTAAAAAATTTCACTGCAAATGTTTTTAAATTTTAGAAATATTCAAAATTTTTCAAAATTTTCAGATATTCAAAATGACAAATTATTTTCAAATTTACAAAATTTTTCAAAATTTTCAATAATTTTCCTTTTTTTTATGGATTTTTAAACCTTTTCATAATTTTCAAGATTCACCAAAATTTTACCCGTTTTTAATTTTTATTAATTTTCACAATTTCTGAACTTTTCAAAATTTCATAAAACAATTTTTTTTTTATTTACTATAATTTTTAAAAATGTTTTATTTTTTTAATTTTCAAACATTCAAAAACTAAAGCTAAATTTTTCAAAAAATTCCCACTAAAAAATTTTCAACTCAGATTTTTCAAAAACTTTACGATTTCCTCTAATTTTCAAAATGTCAAAATGTATTAAAAATTTTCTCGCAATTTTCTAAATTTCAAAAGTATTTTTTAATTTTAAAATTAGAGGATTTTCAAAACTCTAATTTGCAAATATCTTCAGTTCTCAAAAATTTTCAATATAAAATTTTCAAGAATGTTCAAAATCCAACATGTTTTAATTTTCGAAACTGTCAACATTTTCGAAAAACATTAAATATTTCAAAAATTTCAATAAATGCGAGGAAAGTTCCGTGACGGTTACCCGACAGATTTTTCCTGAACTCTTGTACTGTCAAAATAACGACCGTTACAATTTTTTTTTCTAAATTTTGACTTTAATGCTTCTATTCAAAAACGAGTTAGCTTGTTTAATTCAAATGGACTATTTTCTGTTTGAGCAAAACCAGTAATCTATGATAGCAAAATAAGATTCTAAAGATAACTTTTAAATGCAGTAGTATTTGGAAGTAGTAACCCCCCCCCCCCAACTACTTTTTTGTGTAATTTTTTTCTATGTTACGAAAATAATCTAAAAATCCATTTTAGTAAAAAGTTTAGGTTAGTACTATCTCTCAGTATAACAGTAGTTATTGTATGAAAATTATACAATAACTACTTATAACAACGACGATAAGCGCTTTGTTGCAATATGCGAGTGGAGTAGGTACTCGTAAGGAGCGACTAGCCACATATCATCACAAATATTCTTTTTCCTAGTAGTAGCTGATAGAAAATATAAAAGGTATAATTGTTTCGTATAAAAAAGTCTAACCTTTGGAGTGTGAGGGTATATCACAAATTCATCGGGAAAATAAACTTTTGAAAGAGTCCAAAACGGAAAACCAAAGTTAGACATTTTTTTGTTAGCATGTTTTGAAAATGAATTTTTCAAATTTGGAAATACAATTTGATAGAAGACTTCGGTGCTAATCCAAAACTTTTTTCTGAACCTTGTAGCCTGGTGCCCGCTACAATGTTTTAAAAAATGTCCACTTAGCGCCTTATTATTACTCAGATCAGACAGATCTGAATCAAATTTTCTATCGTAATAAAGACAGAATGTTACTATATACAAAAATTTTCGATAAGATAGAAACTATGAAATGAAAAATATTTATTTATTTTGTAAATTTTCAAAAAAATATTGCTCGAAAACTGAAGACGGTTTTTTTTTAATTTTGTAGATTCATATAGCACTGTAGATGAGTTAGAATATGGTTCGTTTCCCAGTCCGCTTATTTCTCTGGGTCACCTTCTATTATCTTGAAAAACGAAAGCTTTTGAAATCGAAATTTTGACGAAAATACATGTTTTTCACTTCCAGAAAACCAAAAAAAGTTTTTAAAAAATGTCTGTCTGTGGGTGAGTGGGTGGGTATGTATGTATGTGTATGGTGCATCATAACTCCCAAACGGGTAGTCCGATTTTGATAAGCTTTGGAATGTGGGGTATACCAAAAATTAACCGACAAATAAGCCTTTAAGAAAATCCGAAATCGAAAACGGAAGTTAGACATGTTTTCTTGGTATCATTGTTTTCCAAAACCAAATTTTATAAATTTGAAAACAGACTCCAAGACTTTAGAGCAAATCTAACACTTTTCATCACAACTTTCTATATCCAAAATGGCGGACGATATAATTTTTTTGCAAATTTTGACTTTAGCGCCTTAATACTTTAAAATAGGTGACAGATCGAGTTCAAATATTTTATCGTAATAACCCTATAGAGATACAATGTTACCGTTACAAAAAGTTGAGAAAGGTTAAAAGCTATCAAGTATAAAAAATTTTTCAAAATTTCGATATTTTCAAAAACTTATTACTTACAAACTGACCACACGATTTCTTTTAAATATTGTAATCTCATAGAGTTGAAAATGAGCTACAATTGATTTGTGTCCCAGCTCGTAAATTCTTCTCTGGCGCCTTCAATGAATTTTTGATAATTTCAGTTTTAACGCCTATTTACTCAAAAACGAGTAATGAGATCGGGATGAAGTCTGATATTGAAAATGCTAAACGGGTACACAATTATGAAACAATACTGGAATTGTGAAACGAAAAAAATATCAAAATTTTTACTTTTTCAGAAACATACTGCTCAAAAATTGGCCATGCGATTTCTTTTAAATTTTATAGGTTAATAGAGCTACAATTTGATTCTTGTATCAGTCCACTAATTTCTCTGAGACGCCTTTTATGAATTTTTGAAAACCGAAAATTCATGCCTCTCTCTTTAATAAACGGAGGACGATAAAAAAAAATTTACTTGAGCTAAGTTGCTCTTGACTAATAGTAGAATCAGAATCAGAACTAAATTTTTAGATGCAGCAATATGTAGGGGCGTTAATGTTCCCCTCTTTCCCTAATTTTAGTAAAGGAATTTTTCCTTCCGTTTTTCGTTCTTGTTTAATTTCGAGAAATTATTTTCCAAAACATCAAAAAATCTAAATTGTCTAAAAAAAATCCGTCGTAACATAGCTTAGAAGCACCAATGATTATTTCAGAATAGGTGAGGTGGATTGCGAAACATGTAGTGCATAAGAGATAAACATTGTATAATCCCGTGATAATAGTCAAAAGCTGACCTTGTAGCGTTGTAGCTTTGTACCGCATGAGCCTAAAATTTTACCCAGCAGGTGGTTTAGTTTTTGAAATGAGGGATTAGCAGGTTTTTATATTTATATACCCTACAACTGAAAACAGACATAAGTTAGATGTGATGTTATTATTGTGATTAGATATATAAAAGTAATTATTTTGTATAACAGTATAGGAAAATCCAGGCAAAGTGCTTCGCTCATTTTTAAAGATGAATTGAAGGTGTTGAGGCAAATCTCAAAAATATTGTAAACATCTCTATTCTACTTTTTTACAGTTCGTATTATTTCTTGACGCAAAATCGTGTCTTATGCTTTCTGTAAACGTATAAAATCTTAAATCCATCTCTGAGGGAGTTGGGTATAGCAGTAAACAACATTTCGTTACTGAACATCCTTTTTCCATTTGTTCCCGGCTAGCAACCAATCTGGTTCCAGCTGCGAAATCCCTTTAGTTATTGAGCTTTTACCCCACACTAAACGCTCTGCAGCCTACTGTTTTATACGATATAGTAACTTGGTAATTTCTTAAACTCTTCAAATATTGTGTGGGAGCAAGGCGATTCCCAGATTGAAATATTTTGTGATATCTTAAAACGCTTGTGCTGCTTTCAATAAAATTGGGCGTATATCTGAAAATGACATTGGTTATTCATTTCTGCCCAAATAAAAATCGCTGTTTTTATTGTTATCAGATTATATGGTAATATAGACGCACGCGGTGTAAAAAGCTTTGTATTTTAGTTTTTGAAGTTCTCTGCGAAACGTAGTAAAATTTTTGTTTGAAAAATATTGTACTTCGCTGTTGCAAGCAGCGTAATGAAATGAAAAATAAAAACAGACTACATACCACCCACTGCAGTTCGCTGTTGCTGGAATTGTTACCGTAATAATGAAATGCAGTACAACGCTGCATAGCTTCCGGGCAAAAACAAGCTACCAAGTTATTTGATAACTCTGCTCGGAATTTATAAGCATCTAAATAAATTTACAACATACCGGGTGGCCGCAAGAACAGGGAACAACTGGCCATTTACTCAATTTTTAAATTAATAATTTCAAATTTTTTCTGGTTAATATACACAAAAATTCACATTACGACATAAAACGGTGTTAACTTGGACTTCATGTTTAACCGGAAGTGATAGCAATTTTTGTATTTTTAATGAACACCCTGTATAGTTTTGCATATTTGGATAGACGTTTTAATTCCCTTTACAGCTACGTATAATACCAACCCATTAGCTGCTAATTTTGGCCGCTAGAGGGCGTTTTTAAAAAACCTTAAATGCCTAATGATACTCATAATTATGTTTTTTTTAAATTGGCTTTGAAAACAAAAGAATAATAAATGTTAAATGGGTTTATTATTAATTTCTTTAATCATTTTATTGCGGCAAGAAAATAGCAAAAAAATTTTTAAAAAATTCTTAATTTTTAAACCATCATAACTTATTTTTTTAAATTTCCCTACTTGAGTTTTATTGCATTTTTTCTATTGCCATTTTGTTTTCCTTAATTTAATACCAATAACACACCTTATTATTTTAAAAATAGCAAGAAAAAATAAAATTATGTATTATTAACGGATATTAAAAATAGCGACGTTTTTGCAACTAAGTAGGCTTCGAAAACAAAATACCAACAAGGTATGGTATTGATATTAAATTAAAGCAAATAAAATGGCAATTTAAAAAGTGCAATAAAATTCAAGGATTTTAAAATTTAAAAAAAATTAATTCTTATGACCGCTTAAAATTTAAGGTTTTTTTTTAAATTTTTTTAATATCTTCTTGACACAATAAAACGTTTTAACAAATTTATCAAAAAACCACTTAAAGTTCGTTATGCTTTTGTTTTCAAAACCAACTTAAAAAAATTAATTACGATATCATTATTAGGCATTTAAGGTTTTTCAAAAACGCCCCCTATCGGCCAAAATTAAAAGTTAATGGACAACAATTATACATAGCTGTGAAAAAATTAAAAAGTCTATCCAAGTATGCAAAAATATACTGGGTGTTCCATTAAAAATAAAAACATTACTATCACTTCCGGTTAAACTGGAAGTCCAAATTATCACCGTTTTATGTCGTATTATGCATTTTTATGTGAATATTACCCAGACAAAGTTTGCAATTAATAATTTAAAAATTGAGTAAATGGCCGGTTGTTACCTGTTCTCGCGGCCACCCGGTATATGCAGATAAAAACGGCGCTGTATATAAAAATAGTAATAGTAATAAGCAACGTCCAAAATTTCAGCACTTTTTTAAATCAGTGATTTCAGTCAAGATTTATTTCACGTGGTTTTTGTTATCACTATCACTAGTGTTGAGTTTTTTTTTTTTTTTTGTGGTAAGTTTACTATGTAATCTGTTTTTTTACAAACAATAAACATATATGCTAATTGTACACATCGCATGGAGAGGTGTGTTCCAACGAACCACACACTCTATATGAAAATTTTTAATATTAGTTACCTAGTATTATTTTCTGTTATAACTTAAAGCTACAATATGCAACTTAAGGACTATACACCAAATCCAGTGCCGTTTTTCGTTTTAAGCGTTTTGTTTGCTGGCTATTATCGAGTAGATTTATTGCTAACACATTTGGATGCGCTTCTAAACGTTTAATGTATTTTTCACTGTGGTGCATTATCACTTCACTAATTTTTGACACTTCGAGGTCACTGTATATATCGATGTTTGCGACAAACCAGGGAGCGTCAGTTATGACTCGCAGTATCTTCGATTGGAATCTCTCGAGGATTGAAGTGTTGAATAAGATACATTTTGTTTGCATGTAAATCCAAATAAAAAACTTATAAAACAGTACATCAAAAATATTATTAGAGAACACTTTATTAGAAGTACCTCACTTGTTAAATTTGTATAATATAAAAAAATATGTGTTATAATACTGTATCGTATACCAAGAGACTGAAGTGCTTCATTTAATCCCGATTGTGGAAGTTTATTGCCTGAGCGTAGTGTAGCTGAGCGAACGCAATAATCACACGAAGGATTGAATGAAGCCCCTCAGTCCTGTGGTGTATACGCTATTTTGACACTTCCAAATAATTTGAAATTTTAAAATATGAGGCCAACGTGACAATCCAGCTTTTTAAAACATCGAAATTAAAATCGTACTTTCTGATGGTAACAAAATATACTTGGTAACTTAGCAATTTATAAAATAAACATCGGTAGCGTCGGTAACCATACTTAAAAATAAGGCAGCAGTTTGAAATTTTACGCTCCTGAAATATTTATTTTATTGTGTTATTGTGAGAAGATAAAATACTTAAACTGATATTGGATGAAATTGAAGAGGCTGTCGACAAAGCAAGTGCAAAGCTAATAACATCAAAATCAAGAACGGTATATGAAAAATAGTTCTATAGATTAGGCGTAGTTAAAATCACGTAGCTGCCGGGAAACACGTTGCTGATATTAAAAAGTATTTTTTTTCTTAATTCTTAAAATAGTTGAAAATTCTTGCTGATCTGAATGAAATACTTCAAATAATCTATCAAAGTGATAATAGTATATTAAAAGTTGCATAAGGCATTGTCTTAACGTACCAGTCCAAGATTGAAAAACGAGGGAGCGTAGCGACCAAGTTTTTTAATCTTGAAACGAGTTGTTTATACCATTTTTTCTATTGAGGAGAATTAATAAAAAAACGTTATAAAGAATTGCTGCGATCAAATTTGGTAAATTTAGTATGTATGTATATATATGTTGGCATACATACTAAATTTACCAAATTTGATCATGAATATATCATGAATACCAATCTTTGTTGGTGAAATTTTACTAAAAACAATGCTTTAAAATACTCTCTTAAAACACTGTTTTGTAGCTAAAACGGTGCTTTAAGAATAACCTTAAACAACCGAAATACAAAAAAGTTTATAACGATCGGCGTTTGCGTTTTTTAATAAAAAATTAATCAATTTCAAAATTTTCCAAAATTCCTAGACCAGTGAAATTTGAGAAACTAGTAAATAACAAGTTTTGTAGTTTATTGCAAGCTCTATTGGCTCAAAAAGTTAAAAAAAAATTCTGGGTAGTTTTTGAAAATAACCACTATTTTGAGGCGCTAGTATATTTAAAATTTTTAAATTAAAAAATATTTTTACATCACTTGATTATAACTTATTAAGGGTTATAAAATAAAATGATAATTTGTTTTCAGAGAGAGAGAGAGCGAGTGATATTGTGAAGTATAAAGTATTGTATCTCGATATTTTTCAAAGTTTTGTGTTAGAAAATCAATGTTCTTGATTTCTAGGAAAAAAATTCCTTGAAGTTCCTTGTAATTAAAGAAATTGAAAAACGGAAGGAAAAATTCATCCACCAAAAAATTTGGTAGAAGGGGGATAATTAACTTCCCCTGTGGTATGTAAAAATTAAGTTTAGAACTATATTCTAATATCACTGAGCAATTTAGCCTAAACGGAAATTTTTATCGGCCCTCGTGTATTAAACAAGGGGGTAGAAAATTTCAACTTTCAGAAATTCATAGAAGGTGTCACAAAAAAGTTAGCGGACTGGCTCATGAACCAACTTGTAGCTGATCCATAAGTCACTAAAATTTAAAAAAAATCGTGTGGTCAGTTTTTGAGCAGTATCTTTTTGAAAAAGAAAATTTTTGATATTATTTTCAATTTACAGTTTTAGTAGTTCCAAATGTTCTAGTAGCTTGTAACATTGTGTCCCTTGTAGCATTTCGACTATCAAATTTCATCCCGATCTGACAACTCATTTTACAGGCGTTAAAACTCAAATTTTTAAAAATTCATAGAAGGCGTTAGAGAGAAATTTACGAGACACAAACCAAATAGTAGCTCATCCTCCGAACATACATTTTTTTTAAATCATTTGGTTAGATTTTTAGTAATATATTTCTTTGAAATAATCAGAGATTTTGGAAATTCTTTCATTTCATAGCTTTCAACTTTTTGAAAAATTTTGTGCACAGTAACATTATGTCTCTATAGGGCTATTACGATAAAGTATTTGAACCAGATCTGTCAACTTGTTTTTCAGTAATAAGGCGCTAAATTCAAAATTTTCAAAAAATACCAGTAGCCAACATTTTGAGGATAGAAGGTTCGAAAAAAAGCGTTGGATTTGCCCTAAAGTCTTCTATGGGATTCAGTATTTAAATTTATAAAATTTGGTTTAGGAAAAAATTCCACCAAAAAACATTTCCAACTTCTGGTTTGGATTTCTTTTAAAGCTGAAATTTGTTGGTGAATTTTTGATATACCCCCAGATTTCAAAGCTTACCGAAAGCCGGCCATCCGTTCGATAGTTATGATGCACCATACACATACATAACCACAGACAGATAACTTTTTAAAAACCGCTTATTTTGGTTCCCGGAGGACCAAAAAATTGTATTTCGTCTTAATCTCGAATTCGAAGTTTTTCATACTGAAAGTATAGGAAAGTGAAAACGCTTCATCGTTATTTTGCGTCGTAGACCACAATGGCATACTTTTTCCAAACCAGCTAATTTAAATTAACTGATAAATGGTTCGCAGTAGTGACATCTGATATATTACACGCGAATTCCTTTTGAAAAAAGTTCATTTGGCAAACCTGAAATAAACGTCCCTTATAAAACATCCTGGATACGCTATTTTGACATATGTATATTGGCATGCTTGGCTGCTTGAAGTTAAATTTTTTTATGAGTGCATGTGTACCACCATTGACTATAAAAGTATATAATCAAAGGTACCACGTTGCTTCTTCCGTTTTTAGTCTCTGAATATTTTAATATTCAATGTATACCGGCGTTGCAGGATGCTTACACACGTTCTACTCTGACTTGCAAATGCTTTATGCTTCTGCATCTGGAGCGACAATGATGTGGTTATGAATTTCCCGGATTTGTAATGTTAGATACTATAAAGATGTTGATTTTGATTTTTGATCGACTAGGAATAAACAAATTTGACGTTTAAGTTTAAAACTAAAAAAGCTGAAGCGTGAACTTCGAGTGGACTTTGCCATACTAGATATTAATACTTACTTGCCATATTTGCAAAAGGATGCACGAAGAAGAAGAAGTAAATTTTATAATTATAACGTGCATTTCGCCGACTGTCAGATTTCTAAGAAACCAAGCTGTAAGGCAACCCCCATTCCATACATCCAAATTTATAGAAAGCACCACAGTGAAATTATAGCTTTCAGAAAAGAATCAAATTGTAGCCAATCTTCCGTTCTAACAGCCTACAAAGTTTAAAAAAAAAACAGGTAGGCAGGTTTTGAATAATACTTTGTTAAAAATTTTCAAAATTGTGAAGAAGCGCGATCGTTACAGATTTACTTGAGTTTGTTTCAGCGTCTACCACCCACAAAGGGCTCTCTAACAAGTTATAGCTGATGCCGGTCAGACGACTACTTTTTTAGTAAGTGGGCGTTATATGTATAGGCAACCCTACGATGTCACATATCGCATAAAATTAGTAGGAACAGAACCGCCCGCCCTACAGCAAAATTAGATGCGCTTCAGATTTCGGACTAAAAGTCGATATAAATGGTTTATTTAAACAGTTATCAAAAATATATCTTTTAACTAGAGCTAACTGATAGGAGTAGTTAAAATCACGTAACTGTCGGAAAACGCGTTGTTGATAATAAAATAGTTATTTATTGTACAAGATGATAAAATTGCACTTTATCTTCGAGAGCGATTTTAGCGTCGAGGCGTCAGCCGAGACGCTAATAAGCATCGAGAAGATAATGAAATTTTATCGTCGTGTGGAATACAAAATTTTTTTCTATATCAATTGTAAAAGAAGACCAAAAAATGAAGAAAAATCAATGATAAATTTAATTTAAAAGTGTCAGGAAAAAAAAGTTTCACGAAAAAATGAGTAGGTGGCTATAATAACTTTTTAATATTTGTATTTAGTGTATTTAATGTAGAAAACAAAATACTTTATCTATCCTTGCTGTTAAAGTACTACTTTATCTACCCTTGATGGTAAAGTGCTACTTTTCCCTCTAATTTTAGTTAATAATAGCACGTTTTAACAGTTGCTATAGAAAAAAGTATGTTTTTTTCTTAATTTTAAAAATAATCAAAAATTCTTGCACATCCTAATAGTCTATCGAACTGATATAAGTTTATAACGATCGGCTTTTGCGTTTTTGAATAAATAATAATTAATCAATTTCAAATTTTTCAAAAATTCCTAGAAGGCGTCAGAGTAAAATTTGGGAGATAAGTAAAAAATAAATTTGTAGTTAAATCGTGTGGGAAGGTTTTGAAAAAATTTTTTGAAAGCGAGATATTTATCGGATTTTTAAAATTATTTTATTTTATCGTATACTACGCATGAAGGGCTCTCAAACAAGTGGTAATTGATCCCGATCAGACAACTACTTTTTGAGTAAATGGGCGTTAAAATCGATATTTTCAAAAAGCTGTAGCGGCCGCCATTTTGAAGCTAGAGAGTTCGGTAAGAAAGTTTTCGATTTGCCTTAAGTTCTTTTCTCAGATTCTGTGCTCAAATGCTCAAAATTGTGTTTTTGAAAATAAAACGCTATCAAAAAAACATGTCTAACTTCCATTTCCGGTTTCGGATTTTTATGAAAAGCTTAGCTACAACTACAATTTTCAATACACCTCTTGATTTAAAATTTCATCAAAATCGGTCTAGTACTTTCTCCTGTAGAGGCGTCACCCCCACACACACCCACAGACAGACATTTTTTTTAAACCCCTTTTTAGGTTCCTTGAGCCCCAAAACGCGTATTTCCGTTAAAATCTAGATTTCGAAGATTTTCATGAAATCAATACTTCCCTATACCGAAGGTATGGGAAAGTAAAAAACAAGAACTGGATGATCGTATTATACTTTGGGTTTGAATCCACGGCCTACTAGACCGCCAACTGTTCGTGCTTTTCTAAGAAATTGTTTAAAGCAATAGTATAATACGATTAAGAGAACATTATTCTACACCAGATTCTGCAGAAAGATCCATATAATACTATTGAAAAAATGTTGATAACTTTATTGCCCCGAAACAATTGAAGGTAGAAAATAGTTGAGATGGTATCAACATAGAATGTTGTCAAAAATAGAGATCCTTTAAAATACGAAAGTTGTAAGGTGTAGGTGTTTATAAGTTTTTATCGCTTCAAAATACAGCAATTTATCTATTTTAAAATTTTAGCGTATCTCTAACGAGTATAAGCCGGTGCAAAATGAAAACTCTCGTAGCAAGATCAAAGAACTTTGGCTATGTAAACATTTAAGCCAAGTTATATCCAATATGCCCAGTTTACAAATCACAGTTCTGTTTCGTAATTTTATTGAGTTCGTCCTTGCTTTCTTTAAAGAAAACGATAGATTTTACTGCCAAACTGAAAAAATAATCACAAGAGGTTACATACATAATCGTTTTTATGTGTTAGTCTACACGTAAGCAAATATTTTCTCGTCGAATTAACTGTTATTCCTGGCTCTAGAGGGCTGTAATCGATTTACCTTGTAGTTTATATAAAGCGTGATCAGAATATTCTGTACATGAATGTTTTATGCGCAACGATGCAAAAATTCCCTGTAGAATAGTTTCCCTCATATCGCATCATATCGTGGGTTAGGAAATAGTTCATACTTTTGTACCTTCCCATACTTTCAGTATTCTTTGAAAGTATGTATTAAAGATGTAGTAGTAAACACTATAACGACTATTAAAGCGGTATTCGAGGCAGCGAAAACTCACCGGTAATGCATGAAGCCATTGGCTCATTTACACTAAAGTTCCTCAGGAGAAGTAAAAATATGCTAGCCTGAGGCTGTAACAAGTTAACGCCGAAGCATATAGGTTAGGCTTTAATAGATTATTATAACTCGGCTTAATAAACTTAATATAAATTACATGGTCTCCTAAGGTTACAAAAAATATATCGACTTGCATCTCGGAAACACGTAATTAGTTTGCTAACTGTACCTGTGATTAATTAAGTGGTTTGTATGTTTTTGAGAACTTTAACTAAGCGGGTTATTTGGAAAACAACACTTCATTTAATAAACATGTTTAGAGAAAATTCAGTGGACGGAGATAAAAAATTTCATCAAAGTGTTATGATGCAACCTTATTTCCTTCCATTTCATTAGTTATTCAGGGCACAAATGCGAGTTGAGGCATATATGATCTCATTTTTTTCTTTCTTTTAAATATTGTGATTAAACTATAGTCGGTCTGCACTTAAGCTCTGAGCGATGAGAAGAGAGTTTAGGAAAGCTTTTAGAGTAATGTAAGGATCACAACGCAGTAACTTTTGCGGATTTTTAATTAATGTAACGCAGTTTGTATATAAGCCTGACGAAAAATTATAATTTAAAAGTTAGAGTCCTGAGTGATGAACGAAAGAGAATGCAGAGTACGTTAATTGTGTCGTTTGTATTCAACATGTCTACACAACGCCGACTGATCTCTGTATAAAGCGCCCAACCGCGCGTTCTTTGTAGTTGAAGAAGTAATTTTATCATTTTATATAATGCATTTCAGAAAGGCTCGCCATGGTCTGCCCCACATTGCTAAAACAAGCTATTGTGCTTTAACGAGTGGTACCTGAAGAAAACTCTTGCCTCAAAAACTTCTAATTTACGCAATATTTCTATTACAAGGAATCACTTTATCAAACCTTGATGAATGAAAACAACCACCCCTTTATAAGTTTTAGGGGTTTCTAATTTAGAAGCTAAATTTTGCAATTTAAATATTTAGTACAGATCTTGAGGGTATTATCGGGATTTTTCTATCCCCCTTCTTTATACTGACTTTTTCAGAGCAACGAAAAAATAAATTCGTTTGGAAATGGTGGTCATTATACTTTGCTGCCCATCGGTGTCCGATTGCCACCACTTTATCATAATAGACGCATATACATACATTATATAATTGTAATTTAAACGAATTTTCTTAAAAATATTGCGTTATTAAAACCTTGGCACGATAATTGAGTTATATGGACTAGACCCTACCCTAGAGATCCTTCAACAAAGAGAATTAGAAATAAATATGGTTACACAGACATTTAAACACATAGACATTTAAACACTTAGGCACATAATCACATGGACATATAAACACACATTCTGCATGTAATCTGTACTTTCACTAAATATGATCTTTAACGTTAAGAAACTTAATTAATAAATTTCATTTTTACTTCGTTAAAGCCCATATTTAATGATTATCTGTATATAAAATACTTAATTACTTTAACAATATTTCTTTATTTTAACCTTATACGTATTTCGGCATGTTTATATTCCATTGTCAAAAGGTTATATTAGGAAGTAAATAGTTAGTGTTGTTATAGCAATAGAACTTGGTGACCTGATCTCGATAATCGTCTGCAGATGACCTGATTTCTTATTCCAAAATGTCCAACAGAGGAGAATTTAAGAGATCAATTTGCTCATTCATTAACGGTACAGTTCTTAAATGTTTGTGAATTTCAAAAGCTTCTAGTTCTTCTTCTAATTTACGCTTATCATCACAAAAGTGTAAACATTTTATGTTATTATATGTCATTGAATGATTGTGTTCTAGTAAGTATTTAGCGTAATTGGCTTTATGTGGGTGTTTGTATTTGTAACAACGTACGTGTTCTTTATACCTAATACCAAAATTTCTAATTATCTAGCCTATATAAACCGAATTAAAATGCGAACAATTTAATTTGTAAATGCCTGATTTTAGCTAATCGTCTGTTTTTGATTTTGCATTAAACAAAGTGTTTAAAATGTTTCTAGAAACTATATTGCAATGAAGCTTCATTTGCCATATTTTTTTTATATTTTAGTTTTACTGCAGTCATATAACAATTCAAACACAATGTGTGTATACGCCAGTGTGTTTATATGTCCATGTGATTATGTGCCTCAGTGTTTAACTGTCCGCGATTAAATGTCCTATGATTATGTGTCGCGTGTTTATGTGTCCTATAACCTTCCACCCCACGGCCTTAGAAATATTACTCAAAGGTCATTCCAATATCACTCCAAGTTAGCCGTGTTTTTTTAGCTCCAAACAAATAATCTAAGGTCTATAAAATGCAAATATAAGTTCCAAGATCATCCAGATATCTTTCTTAAGTTGGTGTTCTATGATTCCGTACATGGGGAACTTTTTTCCTCCTATAAAAAACCGTAAAAAGCAAATTTAAGGTCAAGGACATGGCATTTATACTTATTGATCTTGTCTTGTCTCCCAAAATAGTTAAATATTCTTTAATAAAAAATGAAGTTTCGAGGTCATCCTAAAGTGACTACATGTCGTAGTTCCAATGCGATCTAGGACGTTTTGGCGCGGCCGTTTGGGCGCAAGAACATTTGAGCGCAGGGTCGTATGGACGCGGGACCGTTTGGTCGGGGGGACGTTTGGGCGCAGAGACGTTTCGGCCTATTTATTCACATTTAACACGAGACTCAGAATTTTTCATAAACAGGATTAGCAAACCTAACAACTTATCTGACACAAAATAATATTTTAATTCCAAAAAACTGAAAATGTCTCACTGTCTCTCACTGTCCCCTACCTAACAGTTGACAATATTTTTTTCAAATTGGAGAGTTTAGCGGTTTTAATACAAATATTTGATATTTTTATAAAATAACCTACAACAGATTACGTTTGCGCCCAAACATGTCTGGGCCTAAACGGCTGGCGCCATAACCATTTCAAATTCAAGGCGATTTAAAGTTGGGAAAATTTCATTCAATCGATTATCTCTTACACGGCAACAGACATTATTTTAGCTCCATTTTATATTAACACGATTTCCAATTCGGAATCATGCAAAATGCACTCTCATATCGATTCGGAGTGTAAGGTCAATTTGTTTTTCTTATAATAATTGAATATTGACTTTGCGTTTAAAAAAAAGTGATGAAATAGTGGAAAATCCATACATAGTGACCACACAGTGTTTATAAAAACCAATAATTGCAATACAATCATTTTTTTCACATACACATTTTAAATATGAAAACAAAATTTAATGCTATAAAAACATATTTTTAGTTTTATTCGGTAACGACAAAAATCATTAAAACTAAAGCGATTCAAAATTTTGAAAAAAAATTAAATATTTAAAAAAATAGCCACAATGTTTCTCCATGATACAAACACAAAATTTAACACCTTTAACTTTAATAAACTGAAAAGAATAAAAATCCACCCTTCAATGAAAAAAAAAAAGAATTTCCAACCTATTCTATTCAGGCCTCAAGGATATATACAGATACATATTATGATATTTATACATCGATATATACAATGTGTCCTACTTTGCTTGGAAAAAATCCTATAAAGATCATTTGTGATCTGATCCCATTTTTTCATACTATGGAAGATAATTGAGCTGTATCTTAGGAAAATATGTTATAAGATGTAAAAGCCCAGCCTACTGCGATTTCCTTCTATGCCAAAAATCGAAAAGTTTCATTAGGGATTTTGTTTAAAAACTTATTACATAATCTTGCCCAGGACCCTCTGAAATGCCATTACACAAAACTTCAAAAAACCTTCGTATTTTAAAAATTTTATAAAATAATAAAAATTTGTAGTTAGTGCCTAAATAACCACTCATACCTATCAAGTGTACCGTGAAAAGCCAATAAAACAATTGTTTACCGTTTAAAAAATTAATTTAATTCATAAATAATTATTATTCCAAGAACAAATAACCAAACCTAATATAGGATAATTTATTCGTTTGTTTTTTATTAAAAAAAAATAACTTGACCCGGTGCCTACGCTCAAAACAAAGTTTTCTGATATTTTGGCATATCTAATGTATATAAAGGTCAAATTATATAAAAGTAGTGTTTTATTTTACTTCCATCAGTTCATAGCCTACTATAGATTTTTTCAAAATAGATTAAATGACAGTCTTATGAAATTTTAATATTCTGTAATAAAATGCTCAAAACTTACACAAAATGGAAAGTGTGACACATCGTTGAAATCAAAATTAAAAACTCCATTCAAATATGAAAAAAATCAAAATGCCGACCATAAGAAAAGAAAACGTGGACAGTCGAAAACGAGCAATGGTAGTAATTATGTCAAATCTGATAAAAAATTTAGATTCAGCATAATAAAGTGTTCTAATAATGCGTTAACTAGAAATATGTAATATAAATGACATATGAGTTATAGCCGAAAACAAAAAATCAAAAATTTCAGTTTCCTTCAGTTTATTTAGAAACTAAGCAAGGGAGCCCTATTTATTTTTAGATTATAAGTGGGCATAAAATTCCACAACTTTCCTCTAATTTAACCATAGTCGTATCTCTTCAAATAAGCGAGATCCCCATAGTTAACACGCAATGTGATACATCCTGTTTATATCCAATATTGCCTTTTATTTACAAAATAAGTAATAGTTGGTTGCCTGACTATCTTACGGAATTTCTCCAACGTAACAGTGAAATTCACATGTATAATACCCGCAACAATGGTGACTTTCGGATTGCTATATCATCTAAGAGTAGTACTCAAAAAACTGTTTTTTATGAGTGCTTAAAGCTATATAATGAACTGCCGATTCAAGTTAGAAATACTCAAACAATCGCTGCTTTTAAAAGGGAGTACCTAAAATTGCATAGAGCGGAATGTAATAGCTAATCTATATAATTCCAGGCTGTGTTTATACATTAATAGGTTTACAAGAGTAAGAGTTAATTGTAATGATGCATGTTTTTCCTTATATTACCTATTTTATATGTTTTCTGTATAATAGCATATAGCAAGCTAAATAAACTTACTTATTATTATATTTTAATATTTATACGGGCCGGCGCGGCGGGTGGTCTAGTGGTTAGAGTCCCAACCTGTAGAACTAGACTTCCAACGGCAGTAGGTTCGAATCCTCTACCGGTCGGAAATTTTTCTGAATAAGTTAAATCCGGCGTGTCCATGAATGGTGTGTGTGGTGTGTAGGTTGGGTTGCATGTCTTTTCGGGGTGGGGCATGTTAGCCCGGTGTATAACGCTAAGTGCGCTGAGCCCGGGTAAGGAAGTGGGATGGGAATCATGGAGTCGTGCTCACGCATGACTCTTTAATAAAAAAAAATATTTATATAAGTAGGTATTCTATTTTTGTGTCCTTATTCCATTACATTTTTGGTATATCACAAGTATACATCAAATTGGAACGCATTTTACATATACATTGCTACCACTTTTTAGGTAGCGTTATTTTAGCATCGGTGTTCCTGTCATTTCTTGTTTACAAATGTAGGCATGAAAATATTTTACAGCAATTACTATCGATGGCTATTTACGCTTTCCCGGTGGTTCCTTATTCGATGTAAAACAGAAATTAAACCTTCCAAAGTGACAAGGATGGTTAGGCGGAAAATTGGGAAATGTTCCTTTTGTAACACCCCTATACGGTGCTTTTTGACAGTTCCTGAGTAAAATCCTGGGCAAGGATAACACCTAGGCACTGTCCTCTTAAACTATGCACTTAATTTTAAAAGTTGTTTAAATCAAATTTATGGAAATATTATTTTTATGGTATGATTATTTGAGATTTCTCCCATAGCGTCAAAAAGTAGTTAAAATAAAGTAATAAAATAATTTTCCCTTAAGGGGACCTAAAAAGAGAACTAATAGTTGAAAATAAAACAAAAGAAATAAGGTAAAATATACTAGAGTTTATTGATAATTAGGGAGAAATTTGGTTTGTAGAACACAATGAGAAGCCTGATTGCTCCTAGCGACTTAAATTTAAATTGGAAATGAATTAGAACTAAACGCTGAATGATTAAATAAGGTTTTGACCAATCGGAAATATTTTAATTTGATTATCTATACTTCAATTTCTCTCTTCTTCTTCTAATCCTTCGTGCCCTTTCGAGCGTCGGATGGTGGTCTCTAGTCCTTTATCCATTTCCTCCACCTCTTCCTGTCTCTCGCTATTGTTCTAATCTCTTCCAATGTCACACCTTTTTTTGCTGCTACTTCTTTAATTTGGTCCAGCCATTTCTTCCTAGGTCGGCCTCTTCGTTTCTTAGGTGGCTTTCCTGCTTCCATTAGTCTCCTTGCAATTCTGCTTGGTTCCATTCTTGTCATGTGTGCGAACCAGTTCAGCTGCCTCTTTTTTATTTTTCTCTGTATTGGTTCCTGTTTGATAATTTCTCTAATGTCCTCGTTTCTCACTCTGTCCCACTTCGTCTTTCCTGCCATTCTCCTAAGGTGTTTTATCTCCATGGCATTTATTTTAATCTCGTCCTTTTTTCTAAGCGTCCATGATTCACTAGCATAGATAATTGTTGGAAGTGTTATCATATTATATATTTTCTTTTTTACCTCGAAGTCTATATCTTTGTGGCCTAGTATTGTTTTATTCATAGTGACGATTTGTTCGCTCGGTTTGCCAACTCGGCGTCGATTTTTCCGTCTTCTGTTATTATACTTCCAAGGAATTCAAACGTCGTTACTTTCTCCAGTTTCTTGTTTTTACATTTTATGTCCTTATTGTTTTGGTCTTCTTTTTGTTTCTCATTTACTATCATGGTTTTGGTCTTGTTTATGTTCACTTCCATTTTTATAATTTCTATTTCTGTCGTCCAAGCATTCACCAGCTTCTGCATTTTATTTCTAGTATTTGAGATTAGTACCACGTCGTCTGCATACAGTAGACTGTTTAGTTTTATTGCTTCTAAGTTTTTATATCCAATTACTGTGTCCAGGTGGGTGTATTTTTCTTTTATTCTCTTGGTTATCTTGTCCATAATAATTATGAATAATAGAGGGCTTAAGCTGTCGCCCTGCTTGATGCCTTTCTTCATTTCAAACACCTCCGATCTCTGCCCTTCCAATTGTACCCTCGCTTTAACTGTTCTATAAGAACTTCTTATTGCTTCTATCAGATTCTTATCCACTTTCAGTTCCTTTAAGGTCCTCCATATTTCACTTCTGTCTACTGTATCAAATGCAGCCTTCAGATCTACGAAAGTTAGATACAATTCTTCTCCTTCTTCTATTTTCCTTTCGATTATATTTCTGATTATGTACATATTGTCTCCTGTTTGTCTATTCTGTCTGAAGGCTGCCTGTTCTTCTTCTAATATTGGTTCTATATGGTTCCTTAATCTTTTGTCTAAGATTTTTGTGTAGATTTTAAAACTAGTTTGGGCTAAACATATTGGCCTGTAGTTTTCGCATTGCGATTGCAATCCTTTCTTGTAAATTGGTACTATTAAGTTGTTTTCCCAATCCCTCGGTATTTTCTGCTCTTCCCATACTTGACTGCAGATTTTCCAAAACCATTCTGTTCCTCTTTGGCCCATCCATTTTAGCATCTCTGGGGATAGGTCGTCATCCCCGCTGGCTTTACCTATTTTTATTTTTTGGATAGAGTCTTCTACTTCTTCCCTCTTGATTGTTTGTTCCCCATTTGTTTGTTGTATTACGTTTTCTTCCGGATCTACTGTCGTGTTGTACATATTTTCGTAGTAATTTTTCCATGTTTCTAGGATTTCCTTTGTGTCGGTTTGCATTTGTCCCTGGTTATTTTTTATGGCTCTTGTGTCCTTCCTTTTATCTCCTCTTAATCTCTTTATTCTCGTCCAGAACTCTCTAGTATTCATTTTATGGAGGAAATGTTAAGGGAAATAAAAGAGAAGCTGGACAGAATGGAGGAAAGAGACCAACGCACGGAAAACAAACTAGATGGGCTCCAAAAGGAAATGCAAGCAATCAAAGCAGTGAATGAGCAACTCACGAAAGAAAACCGATACCTAAAACTAAAGAATACACAGCATGAGAGGTTGATAGAAGAAATGAATAGAGAAATCAAGAAAAGGAACATAATAATACACGGATTAGAGGACCAAGAAGAGGAGAGTGAACTACAACTATCAGAAAAAATAAGAGTGGTCATTAGGGACATGGGTATAAAAATCGAAATGGAAAAAGAGACAGTAGAAACAAGAAGACTGGGTAAATACCGTACAGGAAAAACTAGACCCATACAAGTGGAATTTGGAAAATGGGAAAAGAAGATGGAAATATTGAAAGGAACCAAAAACCTGAGAGGAAAGAACATATACATAGAGGAAGACTACTCCAAAGCAATGCAGGAAATCAGAAAACAACTGATTAAACACAGAAATAAAATAAGAACGCAAGGCCACCATGTACTCTTGAGATACAACAAATTAATAATTAATGGAGAGGACTTCTACCTAGAACAACTAGAGGAAATTGGAAAAGAACTCGAACTAGAAAGCGAAAAGGAAGAAACACCAAAAGAAAAGACAGGAGGAAGAACGATCAGCGAGAGATCTCCTGATGAAGAAATACAGGAAAGGCTATGCAAAATAACCAAAACGAACAGAGGCACAGGTACAATTCCAAAAAACTTAAAAAGAAATTAACCAGACCACAAGTTACTACAAAGACACAGGCAACGGAACAAGGCATGAATAAGGACACGAATAAAAATAGTACAATAAATAATAAAGGAAAAGAAACACAAAATGAATGGATAGGCATAGGAATATGGAACATTGGAACACTATCAGGGGAAGAAATAGAACTAACGGAAGAAATGGACAAAAACAATATACAAATACTTGGGATTAGCGAAACAAAGAAGAAAGGCAAGGGAAGCACACGATTAACAAATAACTATACACTGCATTACTCAGGAGTGACACCGGAACAAAGAGCGAAGGAAGGCGTAGGCATAATAACAACTGAAGAAATAAACAAAAGAATAAGTGAGGTCAAGACCATAAACTCTCGAATAGTAGCAATAACTATAAAACTTGAAGAAACAATAAACATTATCCAGATCTATGCACCGGTAGAAGGAACAACTGAGGAGGAAATGGCAGACTTTTACTCGAACCTACAACAACTGCAAGATGAAATGAAAGAAGAGAATCAGAAAACAATGATAATGGGGGACTAGAATAGTAGGGTTGGAAAATATCAAAATAGAGGAATGGGGTGTATGGGATGCTACGGAGAAAACATTCAAAATAGAAATGGACTAAAAATGATCGACCTTTGTGTAAGATATGAACTTTTAATAGGAAACACGTTATGGAATCAACCTTTAGAGGACAAATATACTTTTGTTGCAGAAGAACGTGGAGCCAAAAGTATAATAGACTATATAACGTACACACAAGACTTAGCAGGGAAAATACAAATAACGGAAACAAAGAAAGAAGCGGAAATCGGTACGCAACACAGGTTAGTAACAACAAAATACCACACCAAACTAACCAATAAACAAGAAGGAAGAAACTATAGTAAGCTGGCAATAAACAAACTTAAAAACGCAGAAAGAAGAGAAAAATACCAGAAAGATATAGACGAAGAACTACAAAGAAAGGAAAACCTCCAAGCTACATGGACAATAGAGGAAAGATGGACAACCTTCAAGGAAACACTGAAGAAAGCAGCGGAAAAGACATGTGGGACAAGAAAACATAACAAACACACGAAAATGACAAGCTGGTGGACAGAAGAAATAAGAAGAATGGTAAAGGAAAAGAAGACAGCATGGAAAAGATACATCCAAACAAAAGAAATGGCAGATAAGGAAGAATACAAAAGAAGAAGAAATGTAGTGAAAGAATCAATTAAGGCAGAAAAAAGGAAATCCTGGAGGAAGATGGGTAAAGAGATAACAGAACTACAAAAAATGAATACTAGAGAGGTCTTCAATTTTTCAAGATACCAATTAGTTAATCTAATATGTAAAAAGTTCAACTAACTTTCCACGACACGAGTTCTGTATTATATTTAATTTTACTATTGAATTTAATATTTAAACCAATTTGATTTGGACAATTTCTTTCCCCTTAGCGGCTGCTACACTTTGCTAAACTAACAACCCAGTTTTCTATTAATACTGTACAGAGTTCATACACTATGAACATGAACACAGAATCATGCGTTATCGTATAGTCAAGCTCGAACAAAGTAACGTTGAGGAAAGTTCTTAATACCTGAGTAGATGTACCAAGCTGGAAGCTCTTTTCCTTTTCTCTTTGAAAGCAATCTTCCGAATAATATTTCACTGAAAACTGTAGAGAATAACATTGTTTTGCTAGAACTTTCTCTGAACTGTCGTATCTGACAACTCGCATTAATAAATCATTAGCTCCGAAATTTTCATGCACGCTGAGCTGGTTTTGTTCGGGTTAAATGAGTTGTACTCGTAGCCCAACGTTTCAAATTCTATACTTTCATTATTAAATAAGGACGATGAAAATGCTTACGAATATTAACTGTGGTTACAAAAAACTTGCAACTCTGTTTATTAATTTATTGCCACGAGTGAATTGAAATATATACAGGGTGGTTCACGATAACCGATCACAAAGTATAACTTTTGCATTTGTAGAGATACCCAAAATACGGTTAATATAATTTGTATAATGGAGAAGGTGCTTTGTATGGATACCATTAATGATTTTGTCATTTCCGGCTTACCCGGAAATTGTACAATTTAATTTATTAAATAGCACTGTATACTTTTGATATTAGAAAGCCGTAGCATTTTTTCTCCTCTTTTCAATCATGTACAACTTTATAAAAATTCTGAGAAAAACGTAGTTTTCTTAGAAAGGCGGAAAACATAACAATCATTAAAACAGCTTACTAAATCTTTTTTTTTATTTTAACAATAAATACTAAACAAAGCCTTTAGTTTAGTTGTTGATTAACATGACAAACTTTTTATTTTGTATAATCGGTTATACAGGGTGCTTCAACATGACCGCTCACGATGTAAAACTTTTAAATTTGTAAAAATATTCAAATAATTGTGAATGGCATTTTTATAACGAAGTGGGACCGTTCTGTAGACACCTGTTATTATAGCATTTCCGGTTTAACCGGAAATGGCATCAATTATATTTTTAAATAGCACCGTATACTTTTGATGTTGGAAATCGATAGCATCTTTCTTACTCTTTTCATTTTGCATTATTCAAAAAAAAATTAACAAAGACTGTAGGCGCTATGACGCGATCGTCAATTTTTTAAAACATCAACCTGGCAATTGTTTGTGCTTTTCTCTTTTCAACGATATAAAACTTGTATACACTTACATTATAAAATTTTCGAAAAAATGCGAAAAACTTCTTCATATTAGCAAGCCCTGAATTCAAAGAGCTCAACACAATGGCAGCAGTCTGCTTTGACATTCATTTATCTCTTAAAAATCAAAAACAGCAAAAAGAACAAAATACTATTGTGCTAGACTGTTTTTTGAATTCATGGACTACTAATATGAGAAAGACTTTTGCGTTTTAATCAAAAATTTAGTTATGTAAGAGTTTGTAAGCTTTATTCCATTTAAAAGAGAAAAAAAATCTCTATCACATGAACGCAAAAAATACGTAAAATGTTATTTATTTAAAATATATATTTAATATTAATATATATTTAAAAAAATGACGAACGCGTGACAGTCCTTACAGAATTCCTTTAAAAATGTTTGAAGTAGGCAGAACGGTGGACAAAAATGTAATAAAAAACTTTCAATTAAAGCATGATTTTGTAAAACAAATATTTACGCCACCAGAACCATTTGATGAACCGTGTATAATAACTTGTACTAATAGATTTTGTTGACAGCACTAGCATCTTGTTCTTTAAATTGTTTTAGATTGCTAGGTAGATAACAAATGAATTTCAAAGCACACTGTTGCGGTTATGGTAGGCTAATGTTTAGGTTGTCAGAAACCAAAAGTTTTCATCTCTGTGTATCAATATATGAATATGATCATATTGTATATATAGTTAGCATTTTAAATATTTCAGCTATGTTGTTTTATGCTCTAGCAATTATTTCTGTTCTATTTGTTTGTCTATATAACAGTTTGAGAATACAAACTTAAATTGTCTAAAAAATATACAAATTTAAAATGGCGTCATTTTTCCCTGTTGCTCCCTCGGACTAAGGGTAGATTTTAATATAGTAACCAATGAGTTAGTACATGAAGAAGGCAAATTCTTGTTGATTTTGTACAATTCCATCCTTAATTTTCCAGACTATCGTTAACACAA
Organism: Ctenicera cuprea; assembly: GCA_958336395.1. Taxonomy (NCBI): domain Eukaryota; kingdom Metazoa; phylum Arthropoda; class Insecta; order Coleoptera; family Elateridae; genus Ctenicera; species Ctenicera cuprea. The sequence goes on from OY284492.1 coordinate 31,491,886, forward strand.
GAATGTTTTCACTTTGAATACGTTTGGTCTCCGAACAAAGTTATCATCATATCAACGATATACATCTCTTTACCCTATATATAATGGTTTTGTTGAGAATTTAACGATTCTCGGAAGTCTATCATGACGAGAAATTGATTATTTATTTATTATAAATAATAATAATAATAATAATACTATATTATTATTATTATTTGTCATTTTAACGGAAAAGTAAACTAGACGATTTTGCTCCCATTTTGTTGACTATAGGTATGTTCCCTATATTTACATTTATTAGAAAAAATACAAAACCTTCCTTAGCAAATTATCGCTGTAAAACAGTCTTGTTACACTAGCAGCTAGTGGGTTAGTCATTTTTACGCACTCGCAAATGCATGGTAGCAAAACCAAACCAAATAAAACACAGAGCTCTCCCCACGAATTACTTTAAGAAAGTTGTTTTCTAGATGGTTTGCACAATGTTTTCTTTATTTATATACTCGTGTGTAATAAACACACACAGCCTCTGTTACATCTGACTATTCCATCGTCTTTACATTTTTGTTGTTACATGTATGTGATGCCTAAAACTCGTCACATATAATTCTGAGAAGTTTAAGGCTGTAAATTACTGGTATCCCTAGTTTATTTAAAATAAACAGGGAAAATACGAATTTTTACTTCGAGTAGGTAGTGTAGTTCTATATCGATAGATTCGGTAGGGGCGGTAGATAAAAGCACTGAAAAGGAAATACAGAAACATCTCGTTACTTTTAGCTTCCCTTATAATGTACAAAATAATATGGTTAGGTAAACGGTAAAGGCAGATATAGAAGGTGTAGAATACATTAACGAAATTTTAATTTACCTTGGAGCTTTATGAGGTATCTTATCCGTCTCACTTTAGTTGATTAAAAAATGTCTTTGGTATTAGGTCGCTTCTGTGAGAGACATACTAAGATAAGTATTTTATATATTTTTTTCTGCTAACGGCGAAAAGAGCTATTGTACCTGTGTATTTCAAAAAATTTAGAAAGTTTAGCTATTATCATAATGAACTGGGAGAGACACATATCAATCAATAGTAATAGTATTACTGTTAGAAACTGATATTTACTGAAATAACATTGCTTAGTAATAGAATATACCCAAGAGCAAATAACAAAATGTCAGCCAAAAGGGAGGACCCATAAATATTATTGGATATAAAAATTAAGTATGAATATCTTCCATTATTGAATATAACGGCATTAATATCCAGATTTCAAAAATCCATAGAAGACTTCACAGAGAAATTAAAATATTACAAAAACCATATTATAGTACCCCCTCCCCTATATTAGCTAAACATGAAAAAATATTTGACGCTAGAACGTATGGAAATTTAAGCTATAGCCGTTTTAGCGTTTTAGACAACAATGATACCAAATCATTAGATAAACTTCTGTGTTCGGTTCCGAGTCATTCTAAAAAACTTTTACACCTCATGAATTTTCGTTGTAGGTACCTGGATATTACAGATTTCATTAAACTCCGTCTACTGTTCCTGAAATTTCAGGTATGACACACACTACGGTTGCCATCTTTAAAAATGCTCGGCTACGACACATTTAAACCTCAAATTAAAACATAACGTGCAAAATATTTTTATATCAAAAATTATTTTAAACTAACGTTTCATCAACAACCAATCATCATTACACTTTGCAACGCGTTTACATTTTTTTGGCGGCGTGGCCATTACTAAAGGAAATATTTCAGATAATATTTGCAACAAAATAACTGCCAAAAACTTACTAATATCTCCATCAAGATGAAAAACACCGCTAAATTGTATTGCACAAGTGCATTACTGAATACCTAAAACTGAACTGGAAAACACAAGTCAGATTGTGCCAATGCCAAGGAAACCACGCAATGTCAACGTTTTAAGCGATTTTATCGGACTAGCGCTACGACCAGTGCGGTCCGTCAGTTTTAGGATAGGGTGTACTTGTTTCACGAGAACTTTTGGTTCAACACGAGAACAAGAAGACAAATTGTTAAAACGAGGACAATCCTTGTAAAACGAGGATAGGTGGCAACTCTAACACACACATAGACATCCTTTTTTAAAACTCTTTTTTAGGTTCCTAGAGATCAAAAACGCGTATCTCCGCCACAATCTTAAAATAATTTATTTCACGATATCGGTACAAAAAGTAAGAAAAACGAATACATTTCGATTTTATTTTACATCATAGTATTTGTGAAAAAATTAGAAAAGGCTTAAAAATATTATGCTTTCGCCATATGCGACATTGATGATCATGCTCTACGATATAATTCTGACTTGGCCACAGTGACTTATTTAACATATTTTACTCTTCTGTCTATATTGTGTGAAGAGAAGCATGTAGAACAAATCCGAGAAAAGCTATAGCAGGAGACAAAGATGAACATAAATGCTCTACAACAGAAGAGGAATATATGGTATATTAAGAAGTTCTAACTTTACTTTGTTGAAGTTCATAGTGATGTATGAATAAAATACATTCTTACTTCAACGATATTTATATATTTTAAAATAAATAAATATTGTTAAAGCAATAAAGTGTTTTATTCATACATCAATGGTACAGCCGTTTCATTATGACATCGATCAGTCTAGTTAGGCAGTCTTCGATTTATTGATCGCCAGCTAGACGCGACAGATTTTGATGGCATACACTATAGTTCATCTGAGCGCTAAATTCTCTCGAAGGATATCTGTCTCGAATATGGTATGTTAATTTCAGATTGAGAGTAATTTCAAAGCAATTCTCAAAACCGACTTGCTTAATTTACAAGCAAATAAAAGTTTCTGCTGATGAAGTACACATTTTTTCACATCCTTCTTACTCATCTAAATCGTTTTGGTATCACCAGTAATTATAACACTGATGTCAATATGTTAAGATTTGATACCGCGGTATTTAAAATAAAATAAATAATTTTGTAGATATTGCTGGTTAGTTTCTACATAATCATAAATCACTTACAAACAAATATGTACATTTTTAATTATAGATACATAAAATACTTTATTACTTCAACAAAATTTATTTATTTATTTTAACCTTATACGTATTTCAACATGTTCACATGCCATTGTCAAAGGTTATATTAAAAAGTAAACAGTTAGTGTTGTTACAGCAATAGAACTTGGTGACAGTAATCGTTTGCAGATGACTTGATTTCTTATTCCAAAATGTCCAATAAAGGAGAATTTACGAGATCCATTTGCGTATCCATCAATGGTACAGTTTTTTAATGTTTGTGAATTTTAAAAGCTTCTAGTATACCTAATTTACGTTTATCATCACAAAAGTGTAGACATTTTATAGTGTTATTATTCGGTTTATATAGAACAAATAATTCGAAAATTTTATATTAGGTATAAAGAACACGTACGTTGGTACAAATACAAACACCCACATCAATCCAATTACGCTAAACACTTACTAGAACCAAATCATTAAATTACATCTAATAGCACTATAAAGTGTTTACACTTTTGAGATAATAAACGTAAACTAGATTACTAAAAGCTTTTGAAATTCACAAACATTTAAAAACTGTACCGTTAATAAATGAGCAAATTGATCACTTAAATTCTATTCGAATTCTATTGGACATTTTGGAATAAGAAATCAAGTCATCTGTAGACGATTGCCGGGGTCAAGTCTCCAAGTTCTATTGCTGTAACAACACTAACTGTTTAGTTTTTAATATAACCGTGGACAATGGCATGTAAACATGTTGAAATAAGTATAAGGTTAAAATAAATAAATATTGTTGAAGTAATAAAGTATTTGATGTACCTATAATCAATAAATATGAACCTCAACGAAGTAAAGTTAGAATTTATAAATAATGTACATTTTTGTTTGTCATGGAATTTTTGTTCAAACCGCAAAATTATTGAACTACATATTCGAACAGAGGTGAAATGCATTCAGAGTTCTAACTATTTTTAATTTTGTATTTTAGTAAACTTTTCGCCAAAGTTGCAGATAAAGGATATGAAAGTTACACATCAATTCTATTGTTTGTTATAAGAAATATTTAACATGGGTAGAACTGTTCACTCCAGTAATTCTAAAATGTACGTCACATAAAAACTGTTTTTATTGTCACTAATTGAAGTAACTGATTCGAAACCCGCAACATGTTATGTATTTCTGAGTTATGTTATTAAGAAAGTAACCTGATGTTTAAACAAACATTAATAATTTAAAATAGTTGACTATATAAAAACTGTTCACTGTTCAACCGGTTCTCCTGTTTGATTAATGTAATAATTACTACACGTTTTAAGATTTTCACAGACAATTATGTGAAATAAAGAAGAATCTTTTGTTAAAAGAAATCAATAATATTGTGTCTTCAACAGCCTTTTTCAAAAGTTCAAACTCGTATTCCATGTCAATCTCTTTTTAATGTAGGTTCTAACAGAAAATTTTCTCAGGTATCTTTTAAGCAAAAGGCTTGTTTTTCTGAAATATGAGAGAGGCATAAGAATATTTTGTGGTTTGTATTAAAATGTCTTGCGTCTAAACAGCCTTGTTTCTAGCACAGAATTTTCATATCGTAAAAATGGATGACATTTTAGCCCCAACGGTTTTGGGAAAATGCAGCTATTTTTGACATACATACATAAATAAACGAATCTTCTTCTACACGAATACGTCGAGGATAATGCTTGCTTCATAGTTGTGCTTTCACGAAGTTGTGCCATTATTGTCGATGCCAGTTCTTTTGCTTCAGTCCATGTTTTCCCTATTATTCAAGAATTTTCTTAACACGACTCTCTCGACCATCCTCTTATAGTTTTTGCTATAATCTTGATTTCCCAAATTTTCTCTTCGTCTCTCAGTGCTCATTCTTAATAAGTGCGCCATTCATCTTAGCTTTTGCTCTTCTATAATGCCGTTCAGAGATTTGACATGTAGATTTTTCCCGATTTTTTCACTTATTATTCTGTCGACCATTTTTATCTCTAATATTTGCTTTAAACACTTCTCTCTGCTGCTTGCATCCCTTTGTTCTGACTTTTTTTTTGGTATCCAGTGTTCGGCAATTAATGTTGGTATATAAATTGTTTTCTATACCGTTCATTTATCGAAACTTTTTTGCTTAAAAAGTTTCTATATTTCTATATTCCTCCTCCAAGGTTCCCCTAATGATCCATTCCTTCCCCGTTTAGCATTATTGTTGCTTGAATATCACTATTAGACACCACAGATATTTTCGTTTTTTATTTTTACGTTACACTTAATTAGAAGTTGCTTCCATATTAACACGTTTTCTTGTAAATTTAGTATTTACTTAACATTCCGGACATGACACTAAATCAACGGCAAAGACGCACATTTCCATACTTACACTTCAAAGGTTCCTACAACCTAAATCAATATTTTAAGTAAAACTTCTTTATCATCAGTTCTCATACTATGTACATACTTTCTAGGTAAAGGTTCATATTGATCTAAATAATCTATAAATGAGTTTTCAGCGGGTTTAGCTGCTACTGCTGCTTGGGCCTTGTCATATTCATCTGTCGATTCAGATAAAGTTTCTTCTACAATAGATTGTTTAGAACTTGGTCCTATAAAAGATAAAGAAAGAATCCTCAACTTCCTTAGGTGCTGCTGCTTACGACGCTGCTCTGGTGTTTCAGTATACAACATATTACGTTTGTCACTACCTGCTGCTATTGTCGGTTCTGTTTTAAACTCAGGATATGAATTCTCAAAATTATGATTACTATCTTCATAATCTATATCGCTATAGTTATCACCTTTTAATCAAAGTTACCTATTTTCTTTTTATTTGGATTCTCTAATTTGCTTTCAATATTTTTAAATGTTTTGTAATAATCAAACCTGATTGTTTGATCAAGTTTGATCAGGTTTTTTATTAGATGTGATCAGCTTGAAGACCCGTTTCTGTCTATTTTATTTTTATATTAATCTAAGTACCGGGTGATCGTAAAAAACATGAATCAGAGCAGGCCATGACCGAAGTGTTAAAGTTGACAATACTTAATATAAGCCAATTGTCAAATGTTGACAGCTGTAAAAAAAATTTGTTAGATACATTAAGTTAAATGTATCTATCCAAAAATTTTTACAGCTATCAACATTTGACAATTGGCTTATATTAAGTATTGCCAACTTTAACACTTCGGTCATGGCCTGCTCTGAATCATTTTTTTTACGATCACCCGGTATATAATGATCAAATCCGTTTCTGTATCTACCTTCATTAATCTTGCAGTCTTTAAAAAATACATAAATATCCATACGGTTGTTCCCAGCATATTAAGCATATGTTTCTGAATTCTTCAGAATTCATATCCGAACCAACATGATTCTTATATATGTGTTCTAAATTTTAAACATCTTGCTTGAAGACAATTGGAGCGTTCGTGTTATCTCTTATCAATTGCTTAGTCACCTTCGAATACGTTTGGCAGAGATAAACGCAATCTATGTTATTGTGCCTCGACATGCTAAAATATACTTGAATTTTCTTCTGATTATGACAAGCAACATCATCAATGATAAATATTAAATTCAGTTTGCCTTCTGAAGGTTCTAAAACATTCTCGCAACTACTGAATGTATAAAATCCAATTTCTTCTATGGGTTTCAACAGTTTCCAAAATTCACATATTTGGACTGATTCAGAGATTTGCCATATATGGCAATGTTCTCAAATTCCCGAACATTATCGTGTTCGTAATCATCACATTAGTTTTACCGCAGTTTGAGGGACCAGTAATTAAACATCTTATAGTTGATGGTAGAAACAAACCATGTTTTGACTTTTTTACAAATTATGATTGCTTACTTCTAAGGTTATCGCTTCTTTTACTACCTTGATTGTTTGAAGACTCACACTAGGATAACTATAATAGCATGTGAAACAGTATTTATATTTAGTTTAGATATCGTAATTCTCACACATGAAAAAGAGCTGAAGTGTGGACTTTGAGTGGACTTTCCCATATTGGATATTAATACTTAACGTATTTGCAAAAGTGTAAATTTTATAATTATAACGTTGTACATTTCAGCGACTGTGGGATTTCTAAGAAAGCAAAATATATAGGCAACCCTCCATTCCATCCATCCAAATTCATAGAAAGCGCTACAGTGAAATTACAGCTTTCAGAAAAAAAAAACAAATTGTAGCCAATCTTCGGCTCTAACAGCATACAAAATTTAAAAAAAAATCATGTGGGCAGTTTTCTAATATTCTTTTTGTTTCAAAATTTATTTTGAGAAGCGCCATTGCGATCGTTGTCGGATTTTCGAAACTAATTTTACTTTATCGTATACTACCCATAAAGGGCTCTTGAACAAATTGTAGCTGATTTCGATCAGACTACTTTTTGGGTAAATGAGCAACAACGTCAAGAGTTTCAAAAAGTTGTAGCGACAGCCATCAAACAAACATGTCTTCCATTTCCGGTTTAGGATTTTTTGAAAAGCTTAACTAGAACTACAATTTTTGATATACCTCTTGATTTAAAATTTCATCAAAATCGGTCCAGTACTTTCGCCTTTAGAGCCGTCACCCACACAAAAAACGTGTTCTTGTAGATAATTTAATTGTTAATTCAGAGTATCATACTCATCAACCGTAAGGGGGTGAGGACATTGTTCAGGAACAGGTGATGTAAACATAGATGCCTTAAGGTCCAGAACCTCTCCCTGTTTAAGATCGTTGTACGTGGTGAAGAGCCACATCCTACTCGAGGTACCCCTGTTATAGCATAATACAACGGATCTAGACCAGAGAAAGTCGATAAAAAATCTTTCCAGCTAGGTTAGCACCCAGCTAGGAAGACATCAATTTATTGCTCATAGAACCGAAACACAGCCTCGGACCTGGACGGATAATTCGGAGACAACAACAGCGCGAAAATGGAAAAAACTATTATGGAAGAAAAACAATAATATTAGAATAGGAACCTGGAACATCAATCATGGAGAGGAAGAGACCAAGAAATAATTATCGAAATGAAAAATCATTCAATAGACCTCTGTACGTCAACAGAGACGAAGAAAAAAGGGGAAAGGAATTGCATCATATGACGACTACCTCCTAATATACAGCGTAGTAGGAAAGAATGAAAAGGCAAAACAAGGGGTAGGCCTCCTAATAAATAAAATATATGAAAACGCTATCATAGGATACAAAGCAGTCTCAGAACGAATACTAGTAACAACTATAAGAATTCAACACTCCAATCTAAACATATTTAGTGTGTATGCTCCAGTGAATGGCAAACCAAAGAACGAGAGAGAAAACTTTTATGAAACACTGCAAGACGAAATCGATGCTCTACCGCGCAATAAACCATTAAAAATATTAGGAGATCTCAATGGTAGAGTTGGAAACCATACAATTTTAGGAGTAAAACAACGATTTAACGAGGATACAGTAAACAGCAATGGCGAACTATTGATACAGTTCTGTGCTAACAATGAATTGAATTTTGATCACGAAATGCGATACAAGTACACATGGGAAGATACGGGAGAGCAACGTTCGACTATAGATTACATTGTAACAAATCGGGCTATACATCCGACGCAAATACTAGATGTAAGAACATTGAACTCATCAAACATAGACAGTGATCATAAATTAGTATTGGGAAAGTTACGTTTGCAAATACAACAAGCAAAGAAGAAAGAACGCGTCTACGAAACGCTACTAAAGAAAGAGTTTTTGGAAGATGAGACTGTAAGAAACCTATACAAGACAAGACTAGAACAACGAATTAATAATGAGACGATATTAGATAACTCAAATTTAAATGACATCTGGAGAGCACTAAAAAACAACATAATTGGTGCAGCCACCGAATCCCTAGGCACTAAGAAAGTAGACAGGAGTATCAGTACTAAGAAAACTCCTTGGTTTTGCAATGAAATAAAAATATTAGCCAACACAAAAAAGCAGGCGTACCTAAAATACAAGTCGAAGAAAACTCAAGAAGAATTTGAATGCTACAAAAGAATAATAAACGAGGTCAACGCGGAAATAAGAAGAATAAAACGAAACTACTGGGAGGCATATACTAAAAATTTAGAACGAGACTTCTATGGGTCACAGAAACAAATATGGCGAATGCTACGAAATCAGAAAGCCGAAACCCAAGAATACATAACAGCAAATCAGAAAATTAGTCAAGAAGAATGGATATGCCACTTCTCAAACCTATATTCCACATATACCATAGAAAATACTGAAGACAGAGAACCGATACTAACAGTAGTAGAAATAAATAAAGAAGAAGTAATGGAATCTATAAAGAGTCTAAAAAATAGAAAGTCTCCGGGAGAAGATGGCATTACCAACGAAATGATAAAATACGGAGGAAGTGCTTTGGAAGACAAAATAACATCCCTGATCCAACGAACATTTATTGAAGCACGAGTACCCGAAGAATGGAAAACCAACATCGTCATCCCAATTTTTAAAAAAGGAGACAAACAAGCTCCAAACAACTATAGAGGAATCAACCTACTTAGTACAGTTCTAAAACTGACAACCAGAATAATAGCACAAAAACTGTGGCAACTAATCCCATTATGCGATGAACAGCAAGGTTTTAGAAGGGGTCGATCCTGCACGGACGCGATATTTGTTACAAGGCAAATAGTTGAGAAAACACTACAATTCAACAGACCTGCCTTCTTTTGTTTTGTTGATATAGAGAAAGCGTTCGACAGCGTGCAACTAATAAATATAATAGAAGTACTGGATAAGTATGATCTCCCGGATAACTTACGGCTATTGATAAAAGACATATATACAGAGAACAAAGCTAGAATAAAAGTAAATGGTAAGCTAACCGAAACAATACCAGTAAATAAGGGAATTCGTCAAGGCGACTCACTAACCCCATTATTGTTCAATGTCATTATGAATGAGGTTATAAAAGAATTAAGAAATAGAAGAGGGTACAAAATGGGAAATACAAATTTTAACATAATCAGCTTTGCTGACGATGCAGTTTTAGTAAGTGACAACGAAGACGATCTACAGAGGCTATTATATCAATTCCATTGCACCTGTGAAAATTTTCACCTAAATTTATCGATTACAAAAACAAAAACAATGGTAATAAGTAAAGAACCTATAAGATGCAAATTGGAAATACAGGGCAAACTCATACAACAAGTTATGGAATTCAATTATCTTGGAGCGAATATAACGAGTACAGACAGCACACAGAAAGAGGTTATGACTCAAGCCAACAAAGCCGCCAAAATATCTGGGTGTCTCAATAGCACCATATGGTACAATCAGTTTTTAAGACGTGAACCCAAGGTTCGAATATATGAAAGTATTGTACGACCAATTCTGACGTAGGGTGTAGAAGCGAGAGCAGATAAAATGTTGGAAGCGACAGAAATGAAAACTCTACGGAAAGTAACTGGAAACACAAGATTGGATAGAATAAGAAGCGAATTTATAAGAGAGCAATGCCAAATTCAAAAGATCGGGGGCTGGGTAACTACGAGGTGAGAGGAATGGAACAGCCACATCACTAGAATGCATGAAAACCGCCTAGTAAAAAAAGCCAGGGATACGTCACCTAGAGGGAGACGAAGTATAGGCAGACCGCGGAAAAGATGGAGCTACTCCTAATCCGGTAACAACAGACCAAAGGCCTAACACCAAGAAGAAGAAGAATAAGATAAACCGTATGCAGCCACCATCTTTAATAACAACGATGAAATAGGGATACCACTACAAACTCAAAATCTCTACCTTCGCAGAGTTACCTTTACATAGAAAGTAAATTGGTTGATGCAGAAAACAAACCTAGTAAAACATCAAGTTTTGCTAACAAAAGCGTTACATTCTTGTTTGACGAGATTCGTTACGAAATTGGAGGAAGTGTTATTGATCGCGTAAAAAATCCAGGAATAGCTTTTACCACATAAGGAAACATTTCATATACAGACAATGAAAGCAAGCGACTACTAAATTCAGGATTCAAAATGCTTTTTAGATTAGCTGAAGATTTTAGAAAAATTGTTAAGAATATACGACAGGAACTTATATTAATTCGCAGCAATGCAGATTTGAATGCTATTCAAACAACTAATGCTAACGAAAAGCAACCCAAACTAATCTTAAATAAAATCTTATAGAAGATACCACATATATCAACAGCGGGTGTAAAAATATTAAAACTTTTTCAATATTGCATTGATATCTTGGAGCCCTGTTTGGACCCCTGAATGGAGTATTGTAATTTCCTGGAGACAGTTTTTGAGATGCTTGTTACTATTTAATCTACAATTGCAAATTTGTAAAGACTGTAAGTTTTTGGTATTCAAAGTATTAAACTCAGGGATGCGTATTCTTGCCATCTTTTCTTGTTCAAAATTCGAATAACGTGGTAATTTTTGTATCATTTACATTTTTTCACATTTGTGGTAACAGCGCGGGCTACCAATGCAGCGGACCCGGGTTCGACTCCCGGCGCCGTCGTTCTCCCTAGCAAGGCAACGGGAAACCAGCGAGGTAGATTTTTCCCCAGGAAAACCTATCTGGAGAAGATATTCTTATTGTAATCTTAGTTATAAATTGGTTTAGAAATGTTTAAATGGTTTAAGATATAAGCAGTTTTAAACTTACTTGTTTTATGCATCGTTAAATGTCATTTGTGGGGGTTATGGATGTGAATGTCACTTTGACACTTTTACAAGTGCAAGGTAGAACACTCATTGATCATGAGAATTATTAGTTTAACAATGTGAGATCAAGGGAAGACGAATAAAAGAAAGTGGAATTTATTACTTAGTTACGGCTCGTCTTGTAAATAGAGACAAAGAATTTTTAGACTCCTGAAAGAATCGAGAAAGAGAGCGAGTCTTATAGAATAAAAATAGTATTTTCTAGTAAGATAAAGTCGACAACAAAATAGATAGAAGTATATTAAATAATATTTAAAGTATTCAAAAGCGTGGCAGTGTAAAAAGGAATTGAATATACCAACAACTACATCTGCATATTGTCTCAATTTTCAAATGTAGTAAAAATGTTTTAAATAATGTTATCAATAATCTTGTGCCAACAGTTTGTGATAATCGTAAAGTAAATACATGAATGAAAAAATGTTCCAGTATTTTATTTTTGTAACAATAAAACAGCAAACATTTATAATAGTGGAGCATATAATAACAACTTACAAACCTGAAGAGTTACTTTTACATAAAACAAAAATTATTAAGGGGCAGGTTGGCAGGGTGGTCAAAGGCGTCAAATTTAAGGTTGAATAATGTTAATTATCATGGGTTCGAATCTCATACCTATTGATTTTTTTCTCTTAAAAACAGATAAGAAATAAAAAAATAGCTTTCATTCAACAATTACATCTAAAAAGTATAGGTTCAGCCAGGGTTGTAACTTTACACGTAGAAAATTATTTTCTACATTACACGTAGAAAAGTGTGTAGAATACGTCGAATATGTAGAATAATATGTAGAATGTGTATGTTAAATAAAACTAGTATATATTCACTTTTTTTTTACATATTATAAATGTAAAGTATGTAGAATATGTAAAATATGTACAGATTCCAGAAAAACATTGCATAAAATTATTGTGTTAACTTTACTATGTAGATGAACGCGTGTGTGCATAGTAGACGGCGCGCGGGAGATAGTAGACGGCGGGAGGGGCGGGTGAGACATATGGCTATACAACGGTATGAACGTTTCTCTATTCAAACGTACACCGCACTGCAAAATGTTTTTAATTGTCGGCAGTTATTAAACGACAGTTGGCTTCATAAAAAATTATACAATGGAATTGCGCTCTTTAAATATTTACGTCTGAGGCGGAAGTACCACTCTCCCCCACCATAACTCTGGCACTGGTCGCAATTATTTTACGTTTTTAGTTTTTTACTATTTTTTACACTTATTAAGTTATATATACGTGTTTATTTACGTTTAAAATCGAGAAAGGTGGCTCCGCGGTAAGCGCGTTCACATTTCATTCAAGAGACCTGTGTCCGATTCCCTGGCCCGATCTGCTGTATTGCATCAGGTTTTTACGTGGTTCTCCTGAACCACAAAGTAAATACTGGCACAGTACTATCCGCGGATTCACCCCTAATCCAAATTCCTTGCTCTAACCCATCCACACCATCTTTTCTCGGCTGAAGAAGGGCTTAGGACTCGAGTGCGGACTCTAGAAGACCTCCATAGCGGCCGCCCCTTCGCGAAGAATCCTCCGACAATGATGAGATTTCTTTTTTTTTACGTTTAAACTGTCTGATTTTGCATCGGTATTATTCTACATGTAGAATAATTATGTAGAAAAATAGCTTATTATTCTACATGTAAAATAACCATGTATAATAAGTATATTTTACATGTAATATTCTACATGCCCAACCCTGGGTACAGCTAACATAACCCAGGCGAGATAAAATACCTTCAACTTTACCTATGCACTCTTCATCTTTACAAAAAACATTTTAAGTTAGGCAACCACAAATACATCCTTCTGGACATTATCGATTCGTTCTTAGAACTATTTGAAAGGCCTTGAAAAGCTTCTGGTCACTGCAGACATTTAGAAGCTCTTGCTTAATCTTATTTTGAGAGACATTGAAAACCTTCTGGTCATTGACGACACCTTTTCAACAACCCCCTCGTTATGACGTCTCCAAGAAGCTTCTTTAAGAAGCTCCTGGATGATCTTGTAATGACCTAAGAACCTTTTATGTAGGTGCTTCGCATGGAACATACCATCCAACTGTCCCAGAAATCGTACACCTATACTGCTAATACCGTTGACCTAAAAAACAGCGCCGATAAAAATAGAGACAGAAAATAATGTCGCCGGTATATAATGTCGAAGCCAAAAATAACGAAATGAAAAACTTCGTCGACCAAAAATATCGCCGAGAAATACGTCACCGTCAAAAACAGTGAATGTATAAATGGCGCCAAGAAATAATGTCACCGCCACGGCGACTTTTTTTTGGCGCTATTTTTAAGCGACGAAATTTTTGATTTCGCTATTTTGGGCTTCTACATTATGTACCAGCGACATTATTTATTGGCGCCATTTTTAGCTTCGCTGTTAAAAAATGAATAACGTTTCAGTCCAAAACTCTTACGGCTAGGTATATTTTTAATTCTGGAGGGCACTGTATATTTGGAGGAAAGGGTAGTGCCCCCACCCACACACCGGTGGCGATGTTCTTATTTCCAAATGTTTCGGCTTTTCTGTTTTCTTGAAGTATTCAAAAGGACTCAAAAGCTTTTTAGGGTAAATATAGTGTCAAAAGAACGTGTTAAAATTGCATTAGTAGGTATAATTATTTTGATTTAGGTGATCGTTCAGTGACTGTTGTATGGTTTGTCTATAATAGTGGAGTTAAGTTTGAATTCTTATTTTATAAGAGAGAAATTTGAACGTTTTTTGAAACAATTGTGGCACCTCAGAGATTCTAATTTTGAAGTTAAAACATTGTGGCAGAAACCATCACACCAATCGCAAAGTTAAACTAATTTTAGAAAAGTCCTCCCGGATTTCTTTAGTAAAACCAAAATTTTGATGAATAATTACGTAGATGGTTAAATTTTAGTTTATTATTGTACTTTTAATGACTACCCATTTTTTGTGAAACTTGAAAGTGATTGTCACGCGGATGGTTGAAGGGAGGCCAACTTGACAAATTATTGTTTCTGCAGATAAAACTCGTGCACCAATTGTTTGTTTACACTTTTAGCCTTCAAATTTTTACTCAAAAATTTCAAATTAGGCGATCAGAAGTATTTGCATCCTTAATCGATGGTGTAAAGTAATTAAATCACAGTACCGAGATAAATGCAGGCTCGGGCATATTCTGCACTACAATTTGACAGCACATAATCATTTAATAAAAGCGACCTACGCTATCACCTCATTATTTCAATCAACGTTTTTACTAGTAAACGCAGCATTACCAAAAGGTCAGGTCTTATATATAATTATTTAATCAATTGTATTATTCTCAAATTCGACACATTTCATTAAAGGAATAATTTATTATTTGTAAAAGGGTAATTTGCATAAACTCAAAACTTTAAAAGCCGTAATTAATTTACTAGCGTTCTATAGGCTTAGGTTACGTGGTTGGAGTACAGCAGGCATTGTTATCGTTTATTTCATTTGTTTAAGAGTGATGCTTGGGAGAAGCGACGCAAGGCCTTGTACATTTGTACAGTTGTTGTATATTACACTGCGTTAAAACGCTTCTACGACAATTCCTCGCGGCCAATTTAGCGAACGCCAATTCATCGCCGATAGTTCCGCGCCGAACAATTTCTCGCACGGACAATACCTCGCGCGCGGCAATTAAGCGCCTAGATAAATATTGATCACAACTAATTAATGTTTTAAGGTATTATAATTTTAAAAAATCTTGTTTCGTACTTGCTTTATTGAATATAATGGACAATTATATTAAACAATATTTTAGTAATAAGAAATATATAAAATCGATGCATATACGTAATGTAAAACTATCATAATCCTAACTATTATTACAACAAATAAATATTGATCACAACTAACTAATCTTTCAAGTTTGCAGATTAAAATTATGGGCTATATCCCGAAGGTAATCTAAAAGTGGTCTATTGCCATAGTCTTCGACTATAACTTTTATTCGTTTAGCAGTGTCTGTGTACACCTTTCTTTGACACACTTCTATTAGGGGTCCTTATTGTGCAGTGTGTAATACTAATTACGAGTAATATATGCACTTTCTCCCTAATGACCGGAACTTAACTTAAGCGTAGTTAAATGCAAGAAAAATACCTTAAAGCATTTATGTTTTTCTCTAAAATAGGCGCGAAATTATCACACGCGAGGATTTGTTGCAAGCGAGGAATTGTCGCAAGCGAGGAATTGTAGCACGCGCGGAATTGTCCGCGCAGAACCGTCCGCGATGAATTGTCGTGCGCTAAATTGTCGGCGCGGAATTGTCGGGATAGCCGTTAAAACGTACACAGCTCCTAGCTACGTTATTTATTGTTATATTTGCAGGCACCTTTTGGTTATTTTGATAGTTCATTTAAAGACACATTTTTATGACTACTTTATTCATAAAGAACAATTTAAATTAATGGCCAATTATTATTTCTTAAATAAGTTTTTTTGATATTTATTACTATTTTGTTCTTTTTTTGTTAACCCTCCGATTATTTTTCTTTGTTCACGAATTAAAGCTTATGCACTATTTGGGTTGTCTGATTTGTAACATTCCCAGTATTTAAAAGTTCGGAGGGAAAGTATTCAGAACTTGAAAAGGTACAAACTTAATTATTTCATTTGGGTTGCTGCCGTTATTATTAAAGACCTGGTGCCCTATGTTTAATATCAGTTATTATATGTACAGGGTGTCCAAGATAAGGAGTGCATGCATGAGAATCTGGTAAATGGTAAGAGATAGAGATTCGGTTAAATGAGAAGAATAGTTCAGCATCTCAAGTACTACTAGAATACACATTCAAATCCCAGAATTTTTGCTTAATTTTCAGTACCAGCTGAAAAAACTAAAATTTTCAGTTTTCGTTTTTTTTGTATAATTTGATTATTATCAAAGATAGCGCAAAGAGGTTTTGACATTATTAAGACACTTTTTTTGCACAGAATTCGAATCTCAAATTATAATTTTTATAAGTCGTTCAATTTTCAAGATATTGACATTAACTTCGCTTTTTAAAATATACGTCAAAGGCGGCCATGCCGTCATTAAATAAAGCTCTTTTTCCTCATTTCTCTGATAGAAAGATTAATGGGTTTATTTTTACAAATAACGGAGTTATAAGCAAGAAACTTTTTTTAAGCAGTAGGCTGTGAAAAACTGTTTTCTTGAGTAGGCTTAACAAAACAACAAGAAAACAAAAAACAGGCGGCTGCATTTGTTTCCATTGAGATTTGATCCGTTTACCTTCCCAAATAATAAAGTTATAAGCGATACATTGTTTTGCTTATAGTAGGCTGTGAAAAAAACAAAAAAAAACACCTGAATGTTTCAGAGAATAAAACTAGTAAAAATGTATGATCGTATGATAATCAGAGATGAGTACTATTTAATTCGTTTTGTCAATATCTGCATCTTTACACGAGTTTATTGTCATTCTAAATTTATGTTCCTTTTCGTGTTTTATTACTTAGGAGTATTTAAAAGTTAAACGTACTTTGATTGTTATACGAACATATATTTTTAATAGTTTTATTCCCTGAAACATTCAGGTGTTTTTCTTCCAGTTTTTACAGTTTACCACGAGAAAACAATTTGTCACTTATAACTTATAACTTTATTATTTGGGAAGATAAACTGATCAAACCTCAATGGAAGCAAATGCAGCCTTTCGTTTTTTGTTTTCTTTAATTTTGTTAATTTTCACCCTACTACAAGAAAACAGTTTTTCACAGCCTGCTATAAAAACAATTTTTTGCTTATAACTCCGTTATTTGTAAAAATAAACCAGTCAAACCTTATATCAAAGAAAAGGAAAAAGGAGCTCTATTCAATGATGACATGGCCGCCTTTGACGCATATTTAAAAAAGCGAAGTTAATGTCAATATCTTGAAAAGTTAACAACCTATAAAAATTTTAATTTAAGATTCGAAATCTGTGTGTCTTTGCGCTATCTTTGATAATAACCAAACTATACACAAAAAACGAAAACTGAAAATTTTAGTTTTTTCAGTCTGTACTGAAAATGAAGTGAAAATTGTAGGAATTGAATGTGGATTTTAGTAGTACTTGAGAAGCCAAACAATTCTTCTCCTTTAACCTAATCTCTATCTCTTACCGTTTACGAGATCCCCACGCATGCACTCCTTATCTTGGACACCCTGTATAGCCACCCACGACCTAGGCAAAGAGCTACCCCAGTGCACCCATTTGTTACATTTCCCCATCCACAACAATTATAAGGTTGTTTAGGAGAAAATATGCATATAACACATTCAATTGATAGACTTGAATAGTGATACTTACAGTATATCATGTGGAAGCACGTTCTAATTGTTTTGTTTACTTGCTGAAGTTGATAAATTAACTACAATAAAAACCATACAACGTGGCTTTAAAACCAATTATAACATAATAGTTTGGTAGTGGCATTTTCTATCCAGAACAAAATTAGTTTGAAGAATTATTATAAAAGGGGTTTCCCTGGTTTTATTTCTGAATTGGTTTTAGATCAACTAGATATTTAAACATTTTGGTTAAAAAGAAACATTGTTCATGTACAAAATACCCACAACCTGGCAGTTATTCTTGTCCAAGCTTAGTAGGTAATAATGGTAATAAATTTAATTTTATAAAATTTTCACCTATATGTTTATTTAGTCCGGATTTAACAGTCTCGTAAAACGTAGGCTTAAGAAATGATAATAAAATTAATTAAACTTTCCATTCAGTTGTTACTCCACTCGTGAGATGGTAATATTATAGTTTAGACTGTTTAATTATTTCTTTAATCCTATATGATACACCCCATTCCTAAGAGAAAAACTCTACCTTAAAGATGATGGCCGCTACGATTTTACAGATCGGGATTTTGTTTGGTATTATAATAGCTGTAGGGGAACACAATGTGAGAAAATTTTTGCACAACTGAAAACTGTAGCAAGGAAAATATTTATAAAATTTTAGATATTTTCTAAAACTGGTAAAATTATTTTTTTTAACTTTGTAGGCGTATAGAGCTAGGGATGAGCTATACAAGTTCGTCTCCCAGCCCGCTAAACTCTCTGTGAAGATTTAAAAAATCGAATTTTCATGCTCATCTTCTTAATAAACGGGGACAATAATAAAAAATTTGTGCGTGATAGTAGAATATGATTTAGAACTTAATTTTTAGGTGCAACAATACTTCCCCTCCCTAATTTTGGCGAACGATATTATCCTTCCGTTTCCGTTTTCTTTAACTCTGAAAAATAAAAAATCGATTTCTCCTTCGTAACTTAGTCAGCATTGGAGCCTCGATTACAACTTAAGAAGGCGCGAAGTAGATTGCAAAACACGTAGTGTGTAAATGATCACAAATTAAAGCAGCGGGTGAGAGCTGGAAAGAACTATCCCCGAGGTTGTACATGATGCTGCGGGCTAGCTTGAAAGACATGAAAGACACTCGATCTGTGAGACTCACGTCTTTCCTTTTACATTAAAAAAACCAATTGGTAGTCGTATAAGAGACGAATCATTGGACAGATTTCCATTGCACCAAAACCAGAAAGACTATCTGTCAAGATATCATGCGAGTTGGCTGGTTCTAAACTAACCAGCAGATCAAAACAGACCCCTCAAGCCAAAGAATTTGGACTTGGGGCCTTCCTGGATATGGAGGGAGCCTTCGATTACACCTCGTTGGTCGCAATGCACAGGGGAATCCACCCTACACTGTGAGTTGGATTGCAAATATGTTCAAGAGCACAATAACAACCACCTCTCTCAACGAAGCAACCATTAGTGTGTTAGTTGGTAGAAGATGTCCACAGGAGACGTTCTTTCACCCACGGTGTGATGCCTCGTGGTTGACGGTCTCTTGCGGATGCTAGATAAGAAATGGATCTACGCACAAGCATATGCTGACAATAACAGCATCTTTATTCAAGGTCAATTCGAGAGCGTTGTATTTAATGGAAGGGTCGGGAGGCAGTGAATTTATCAGTTTACCCCAAAAAACGGCTTCTGGCAGTAACACGAGGTACCCTCAACACCAGGGAACTTCTTCTGTTTGGCAAACAATTCCAAATGGTGGGAAAGGTTTTTATAGACACTAGACTGACATTTAGGCGTCACATGTTAAAAGCAAAGGCACCAGGGCCTTCTGGCCCTGCAGGCGAATGTTTGGAGAAACGTGGCTCTGAAACCAAACTCGATACATTGGCTGCACACAAGCGTGACTATTTCAACAATCACATATTTTCCTTGTCGTGGTTTCACAATGTTAAAACGTTGCAATGAAAAACAAGCCAAATAAATTACAAGGACTCGCGTGCATAGGAATAGCGAGGACAATGTGGACTCCCCCAACAGCCGCGTTAGACGTCTCTCTAGATCTGCCTCCCTCCAACTAAAGGTTGGAAGCGGAGGCAATAGTAGTGGTGTGCCGACTCACAACAAATGGAAAGGGGAGATAGTGACTATCCAAGAGATCAAACCAAAATTTTTAATATATTAAACGATAACATGTTGCAAATGCAGTTAAATACAGTGAAAACTTAATTAGACTTCCGAAATCTGTTGAAAATAGTTATACCAGAACGGGACAAGTAGACGGAGCATAAACTTATCGCCATACTAAATGGGGACGTCAGTTGATATACAGACGGATCTAGAAAAGACAGTGATACATGCGTACAGGGCTGGGCATTTACAGAGAAGGACCAGGTAATGCCTTTAACATAAACTGGACCGCTTTGCAAAAGTGTTCCAGACCGAAATTTACGCGTGACCACGGTATGATGTATATGTCCTACAGAAACACGAGAATCTACATTATGACTGCACCGCCATGTCGCGTCGGCGATGTGTTACTGGTGAATATCGCCATTTCGCACGGTGTTTGTTCGTGTGAGCCGGACGATAAACGCGGTTCGACAAACAGACGGATCGTTGCACTCAGACGAGAGGTCCCGCTACCGCAGAAAAATCTGTAGTTTTGGCGGATGCGAACGGAGAACGATGGACAATGTCGGTAAAGGCCCGCAAAATGTATCTGCGAATTTCATATTTTTCAAGACTTCGTCTTGCAAAAGCAGGCGAGAGGTGCCCCAATTCCTCTCTATTCTGCGACGTTCGCCCGTCTCTCCCACATCGTAGTAAACACACAAACGTATATAAAATACTAAGAGATTTTTGAGAAAAATGGCGTAATCTGCCCTAGAGGCACGCGTAGTAGCCTTTTCTCCTCCAGTTTATTGCGTGTGTTCGTCGAAGAGACGGTCGGCGAGAATTCAAAAAAAAATTTAATTCCTGCGGCCGGCAGCGAGAGGTGCCCCAATTCCTCTGTATTCTGCGACGTTCGCCCGTCCCTATACCACATCGTAGTAAACACACGAACGTATATAAAATACTAAGAGATTTTTGAGTAAAATGGCGTAATCTGCCCTAGAGGCACGCGTAGTAGCCTTTTCTCCTCCAGTTTATTGCGTGTGTTCGTGGAGAGACGGTTGCCGAGAATTAAAAAAAAAATTTTAATCCTGCGGCCGGCAGCGAAAGGTGCCCCAATTCCTCTGTATTCTGCGACGTTCGCCCGTCTCTACCACATCGTAGTAAACACACAAACGTATATAAAATACTAGGAGATTTTTGAGAAAAATGGCGTAATCTGCCCTAGAGGCACGCGTAGTAGCCTTTTCTCCTCCAGTTTATTGCGTGTGTTCGTGGAGAGACAGTCGCCGAGAATTCAAAAAAAAAATTTAATTCCTGCGGCCGGCAGCGTGCTGCGATGAAATATCATAGAAATGCACGATACGTAACGCTAAAACGTCTGCCATGTCCCGTTCGCAACTTTCGGGGTTCTCCGCTCGTGAGAGCAGGTCACCCCTTATATATGCGAAACTGTCGCGATTGTTGCGCGCCGGCCTAGCGCTACAACATGCCGAGCGGCCGGCCGACTCCGGGTCTCGCCAGACCCGGCCGCCCCGCAACTTTCGGTTCGGCAAAAAGTTTTCAATTTAAACAACAATTTTAGTAACAATGTCAAAATCTGGATTAGATATGTAGATGATATTTTTTGGTTGTGGTTAGGTACAGACAGACAAATACCACAATTTTTAGATAACATTAGTAAAATCCATAACAATATTGAATTCACAATAGAAACCGAAAAAAACAATACCCTAAACTTTTTAGATCTAAGCATAAAAAGAGTAGGGAACAATTTAGAGTACAATATTTTCAGAAAACCCACAAGTACAGACATGGTCATTCATTCAAATTCTAAACAACCACTCAAAATTTAAAAAAGCAGCTTTCAATAGTATGATACACAGAGCCATTCATATCCCACTGTCTACCGAAACTTTCAATAAAGAACTTAGCACAATTAAATTTATAGCCCTAAAAAACGGATACACGAAGCAATTTGTAGATAACATTTTTAAGAAAAAACAAAAAGAAAATGTAAAACATCTTTTGTACAACGGACAAAAACCAACTATTGAAAAAACAATATGGTCAAAAATCAATTATATAGGTAGAGTTAGCTATAAAGTTTCTAACAGGCTCAAAAAATGAAATATTAACGTAGCTATGCACAATCCGAACAAACTCCATAAACATCTAGTAAACAATAGAAAAATATTCAAAAAATGGTATCTATCAAATAGACTGTTCTAACTGTGATGCAATATAATTATATAGGACAAACTGGCCGCAGTTTTAATACAAGAGTTAATGAACACATCAGATTAATTAAATACAATCATAAATCAATCGGCATCTCCCAACATTGTGTACTACAAACAATAATTTTTTCAAACACACAAATACAAAAATTTTACACGTAGAAAACAAGGGCAACCGTTTAAATAAATTGGAAAATTTAGAAATAAAAAAGGCAATAAATAATAATAAAAATATAGTAAACGAACACACCGATTTAGGTAATTCGCCCCTCCTGAACCTACAGTATACAAAGCATAAAAACACGCGTTAACACTTAAAATCGGCGACGACAGAATGGGTAGTACTGTACATCTGTAAGTTTTTTTAGTTCTATTGTAAACTCGTGACGATACCCGAGATGGTTGAAACTTGAGTCGAGTAAATAAAAACCAACAAATTGTGAAACAATTACCAAGCGTTTTATTTTATTAATAAACTATTGATTTTTAATAGTTAAAAATTTATTAATAATGTTTCACCATGTGCCTACCACACAATCAATTCAAAATATTAACATTTGATTTTCTTATTTTACTGTCGTGGCTACCACAACCGATGCATACAAACAAGGCGACCCATAAACGCAAATTATATACTGCGAAGGTTAGGCAACGTTTTTTGGTATCATTTTTATCAATTAAAATGTCGGCCAATGCGTTTTTTTGAAAATTTTGACTTTAACTTCGCTTTTATTTACAACTAGTTGACATCATCGCGATGAAATATTGTGTCGCAATAGTCATAGGGGAACACGATATTACTACGTACGGCAATTTTATAAAGCGGGATCGAAAAAAAATATCTTTTGTACTACAAATAGAGATATTGTGCCCAAGAACTTGCTTCACCTTGTTTTTTTATTGTTGTATAATTATACCAGCTAGGGATGAGCTACATTTTGGTTGATGTCCTAATATGTTATTTTTTCTGTGACGGCTCTTTTTTATAAACAGAGAACAATAAAACATTTCTGTTTATGGTAAATTAGCCAGAAGTGATAGTACTGATATTATGATATACTACTTTATTTAAGTAATTCCACCAGAACATTGTGTGGATTACATGGCTGTTATATATTGCGAGTATTTATGTAGCTGCAAAATTTCCACGCAGGAGCTGTAATGGATAAATGTATGATCTGTTAGTTTGCACCTAAGCAAAATCGAAAACTTCCGAAAATGATCGAAAATAAAGCAGCAGCAACGAATCATACGTGCTTACTTGAAGAAAAAATACCACAACTACTCAATGTCAAAACGATAAAAGTTTAACTTCTTTGAATTCAATGTAATAAGCAGCTTTGTTGTCGTACTTTGACCCTTTGATATTTCCACTTATTAATTAATACTAAAATAGTCTACTTTCCTGAGAATATAGTAATGGAACGTGTATAAACAAGAATTTGTGATTCCAGGTATGAATAATGTAATACTTATAATACATTCTAATACGTCGCACCATGCTATTGTGGGTGGTCTATAGAATAGTTATTAAAGTGTAATAGCATAAATGCCAATTAACATTCAATTAATAGGCTACCAATAATTATCAGTAGTAATTAATTATCTGAAGATAATTATCGCAAAGTGTATGCCAGTATAACCGCAACAACATTACGTAACCTTATCGCATTAAAACAAACAGTTTGATTTTTATAATTTTTTATGTGATAATTGACGCCAAACATGTATGCATGGTTTTATTGGTTGTATCATCATCATCATCTTAATTAAATTTACAGCCTGTTTGTTTGTTTTATATACACTTATCTTACAAAGCCCGCGCAATTTATAATCAGAATACATACATTTAGCTATTATATACAACACTTTTTACTAAAATCTGTTTATTGATTCTAACATTCTACGAGTATTCACAATAATTAGTAAATATGCCACTGATGAAGCTTTGGGTTTTATTTGATGAGAGTATTTACCGATGTTGAATTTTACAAGCAACGCAGGTAATACACCTACACGCGTATTATAAAATTAATTGTTTAATAAGTAGTAACAATAAGCTTGTGATAATTACACGATTTAATTTTTAAAAACCTTTTCACACAACAACTTAACTCATTATACAGCTTCTACGAGTATATATAATATAGTAGAAATATTTATTGAACATAAATATAAATATAATTATAACAAAAAAATAAACCATTGACAAAATTGAAAAACAAAGAAATTAATAATAAAAATAATATAACATACTTATGTTCTAAGGAGAAAGATCAGCATAGTAATTCCGACCCCTTCCACCTGTCTCAACTTTAGTGACGACGTCCCCCCACCTATCCGTTGCCTATTTCGTTCCCGAGACCGTATCATTGGAGCAAGCATTCGGAGCGGCGCATGGCGAGTTTTTAAATAGATACTCGACTTAAAAGAAGTTGCCAAAAAAAAGCTGAACTGGAACTGCACGTAACTAATCGATATAGTCCTGAGTCACTTTAATCCCTGTTAATAACACCACCGAACTGCACCCAAGTTACTCTTAGCCGTGCAGGTAGCAGATTATACTAATTACTAACCTGTCTTGCTTACACAGAAAAGAATACAAGCATGTAGAAATGAAATAATTATTATACTGTCAAATATAATAAAAATGAGCGAAACACTTCGCCTGGACTTTCCTATACATTTAAATACATTGTTTTATATTTTCCAACACTTTCGATATACACCTGTCTAGACACGACTAGTTAAAGTAAATAGTTCTTATAAGTTGTAACATCTTGAAACGGTTGAAGAAAGACCGACAGCTGCGCTGCAAGCATAAGGTTGGGTAAAATATTCGGAGTGAATCAACGGAAGGGCGGAAATTGATATTTGAAAATATATTAATAACTCGAGAAATGTTATTTTTAGCAAGAAATTACTCTTATTAATTTGTATTTAGAATTTCAAAACCTTTCTGATTTTAAAGCCAAAATGCCACGTTTCCATTAAAAAAAAGTTATTTTTTACCGTGGCCGCCATATTAAAATTGGAAACTCAAGTTTTTTTCTTAAAAACAATCGAGAAGAATTTGCCCTACAACTTTGCTCTTGGGTTTGCGAGTCTATCTATTAAAATAAAAAAGTTAGCCCACACTGAACATTAAACGACTAGTACAAGAATACAACTGCTGTAGAAAGTATGTGAAATTCTTCTGACAAAAAGATTATTAAGGGGCAAAAAATTCGATTTTTTTGATTTTTTGTAAAAAGATTCTCCTAGAGCAAACAAAAGAAGAAATCAGTTTATTAATTTTGTAGCGAAAATTTTGGGGGGAGGGGGAACAGTAGCCCCCCTAAATATTAAAGTAACAAAAAAATATTATGATATTCGGATTTTGCTATCAATGATGAGCTATATTGCTTTAACAGAAATATTTTATTGCCCCTCGTTAAATAAATAAAAGGGTACCAATTTTCAATTTTCAAAAATTCACAGAGGGCGCCACAGTGAAATTATAGCAATGCGCAAAAAAACATATTGTAGAAGATTCCCAGCTCTATCAGCTTAAAAAGTTTAAACAAAAACGTGTGGGCAGTTTTTGAGAAATATTTTTTTTTTTAAATCCAAAATTTTGGAGTGATGTCATTGCGATCGTTTTTATATTTTCAAAATTAATTATATTTCATGGTATAGTACCCTTGAAGGGCTACCAAACAAGATGTAGTTGATTCCAATCAGATAACTGGTTTTTGAGTAAATGGGCGTTAAAGTCGAAATGTTCAAAAATTCGTAGCGGCCGCTATTTTAAAGCTAGAGAGTTCGGTAAAAAATCGTTTGATTTGTCCTAAGGCCTTCTTTAATCTCCACTATTAAAATTTCCAAAATTCAGTTTCTGAAAAAAATGCTACCAAAAAAACATGTCTAACTTCCGCTTCCGGCTTCGGTTTTTTGTTAAAAGCTTATTTTGTCGGTGAATTTGTGATATACCCCCTCATTCCAAAGCACATCAAAATCGGTCCAGCCGTTCCGGAGATATGGAGCGTAACCCACCCACAGACCCACCTACAGACAGACATTTTTTAAAAACTACTTTTTTAGGATCCTGGAAGCCCAAAACATGTATTTCCGTCAAAATTTCGATTTTGAAAATTTGCATGAAATCAATACTTCCCTATACTGAAAGTATAGGAAAGTAAAAAAATATGTGCTCTGCTTCGTGATTATCACCTTCTAATTTTCTTGAAATAACATTCCTTGCACCGACAGTATAGTATGTACACTTTTGCACTGCAGTTTCTTACTGTGCAGCGTCAGTATACCTTTGATGAACTAAATTCGCGAGATTTATAACATATGTAATTAATTATCACCAACAAAGCGTTTCCTCGTTCGCTGAATATTACTTGATCACATTTCATTTCTAATATACGGTTCTTAACACTGCTGTGGAACGATATTGTTTAAGGAATTAAAGAATTCGATTAGATATGATTATCTATTTGGGTGCAGTTCGATTGCCAGCTTAATGGCCCATCAAAAGCTTTGCGTGCGATTCCGACCAGAAATAATCCTTTGCAGGTAATTTGCGTAAAGTTCGAGTACACCCAAAAAAAGCAGGAAACGCAGCTCACCGGTTCTGCTATTTCTTTATAATTAAAGTGCCTGTATTCAGGAGTATTCATTTACATCAGATAATAAAACATTTTAAGTTAGCACAACTTGCAAATAGAATAAATTAAATCAAGTTAAAATTCACATTTAATACATCTTATTATGAAAATAGAAATAAACTAAGCACACTTCGCACTTTCAAAATAAGGTTTTTGAATGAGGTTACAGAAGAATTCGGAATAGTGATTTGTATGGAAAATTTCAAGTTATACATTTAGTTAAAATTGTATTGCATAATTTCTTAAATTATAAAAATAATAAAAGATTGAAAACATATTGATATTTATCAGAAAGTGGAGTTAATTGTACCGGTTCCCAGCTTTGAAATTTCGCGGTAGCATAGATCGTTCTAGAACATTCTAGAAGATTCTACGGAAATGCTACCGTACGAAGCAACCAATGGGGAAGCTGAAAACCAACCCTGGTGGACTAAGGGTTTCCGGCGCGCGCTACCCTAGTTCAGTACAGTGGGTGATGGCGTTACGAACGCAACTGATTTCGCGCGTATAATTATTCTGTGTCTTTGAATTGTCTGTACATTTGTTTTGTTTTGTTAGCAATAAATAGTTTTATAATTATTTACGTGAGTGTTATTATTTAGCATAACAATCACATTGGTGACCCCGATTAAAAATCAGTGAACATCTATATTAAATTAAATCTGCTGGAAAGAAACCGACCCAATCGCAGAAGACGAACAATCAACACCCGACATACAAGTGGCCGAGGTTCGGCAAGTCAAACTTCCACCGTTTTGGCATGTGAATCCTACCCTTTGGTTCGTGCAAGTTGAGGCACAATTTCACGCCTATGCAGTGCGTTCAGATACGAGTAAGTACTTTACCGTTATTAGTGCGCTGGACAGTGCGGTCTTACAGCAAATTTCGGACGTTATAATTGCTCCACCCGAAAAGAACAAATATGAGTGCCTTAAACAAAACCTCATAGCACGGTTTACAGACTCCGAAGAAAAACAGTTACAGCGAGTGTTAACGGAAATAGATTTAGGCGACAAAACACCTTCTCATTTATTGCGCGAAATGAAAGTGCTAGCGCGTAACAAAATTAGTGACGAGGTGCTAAGAACATTATGGCTTCAAAGACTCCCGCCAGCATCACAATTAATTTTAAGTGCTAGTGAAGGTTCGGGATTAGACAAAATGGCCGCTGTAGCAGATAAAATCGCGGAAGTGAACTTAAGTAATGGTCCATGCATCGCCGCCATTGGTAACCAATCATCCGCGCCGCTACCGACACCTATCGTCACTAATGCGAACGCAAGCGCCCTCTCTGTCGCGTCGGTAACTACCCCAGGTGTTTCAACATCGGCTATCGCTGCACTTGAACAACAGGTGGCAGCACTAACCAAGCTTGTGGAGGAAATGGGACGCGATAAACGCCCACAACGTCGCTTTCGCAGCCGCTCGCGATCGAGGCATGCCAGTAGCAATGGTATTTGCTTCTACCACAGAAGATTTGGCAACAACGCAAGGAAATGCACGAAACCTTGTAGTTATTCTAATCCGGAAAACTAGTGCAACCGTCGCTGGTAGAGACGTTCAACGACGGAGAAACAACACATCGTCTCTTTATTTCCGATAAAACAACAGGCATGCGTTTTCTTATTGATACAGGCGCCGACGTCTCGGTAATACCGCCGATAAACAATTCGCGTCAGGTTGTACCAGCAAGTTTCAAGCTATATGCAGCAAACGGGTCAGTAATAGATACGTTCGGAACCAAGTTACTGTGTCTCAATCTCGGTTTAAGACGCCCTTATACATGGCATTTGACATAGCAAAAGTTTCACGTCCAATAATCGGCGCAGATTTCCTGCGTCATCACGGTTTATTGGTTGATTTGAAGCACCGCCGCCTTAGTGATGTCACCACACAACTGTCTGTACTAGCCGAGCTGACACCATGCAACACTGCGAACATTTCTATTATTAGCAACAATTTCAAATACAAATCACTTTTGAACGAATTTCCCGAAATTTTAGCTTCTACTCCAGGTACATTGAAAAAAAGCCATCAAATTAAGCACCACATTATCACAAAAGGACCACCTGTCGCTCAAAAGCCACGACGTTTACCGCCAGAAAAACTGAAAATCGCAAAAGAAGAATTTGAATTCATGCTGGAACAAGGTATCTGCACGCCATCTAGCAGCCCCTGGGCCAGCCCACTACACCTTGTACCAAAGAGCGAACCTGGAAATTGGCGCCCCTGTGGAGATTACCGCCGCTTAAATGCCATTACCGTACCAGATCGTTACCCTATTCCGCACATACAAGATTTTTCCCACTTTTTGCACGGTAAACAAATTTTTTCAAAAATCGATCTTGTTAGGGCATACCACCAAATTACAATTGCAGAAGAGGATATTCCCAAATCGGCCGTGATAACTCCGTTTGGTTTGTTTAAATTCAAATTTATGGGATTCGGTTTATGTAATGCAGCTAAAACCTTCCAAAGATTTATTAATACCGTTCTACAAGGTTTAGACTTTTGTCATTGCTACATTGACGACATTCTTCTTGCATCGAATAGCCCAGAAGAGCAGGAACAACACTTGCGGTTAATATTTCAGCGGTTACGCGAATACGGTGTTACGATTAATTTATCTAAGTGCGTTTTCGGCACTGAAGAGATCGAGTATTTAGGTTACCTAATTAAACCAGGCGGAATTAAGCCACTTCCCACCAGAGTCGAGGCTGTGCGTGACTTTCCAAAGCCAACAACCGTAAAAGAGCTCCGCAGATTTCTTGGAATAATCAATTTCTATAGACGGTTTATCAAGAACGCTGCACACACTCAAGCTTCACTAAATGAATATTTGCGCAACAGCCCGCGCAACTACAAACGTGTTATCACCTGGACACCGCAGACACAAACAGCATTTGAAGAATGTAAACGTAACCTCGCCGAAGCCACTTTATTAGCTCACCCAAGTGAGGGAGTACCACTCTCGCTAATCACCGATGCTTCCGACACCGCATTAGGAGCTGTACTTTAATAATACAACTCTGGCCACTGGCAGCCCCTAGGATTTTTTTCAAGAAAATTGAGCCCCACACAACGACGCTACAGCGCTTACGACAGGGAATTCCTTGCGATCTATGAGGCACTGAAATATTTTAGGTTTATGTGCGAGGGACGACAGCTTACCATTCACACCGACCACAAACCTCTCGTTTTTGCATTTCAACAAAAACCTGAAAAAGCTTCGCCACGTCAACTCAATTAGATTTTATAGGACAATTTTCAACAGACATCGTGCACATTTTAGGTAGTGATAATGTAGTAGCAGACGCACTATCACGACTTGACGTCATCACGCTGCCCCCCACCATTGATTCCGAAGAGTTGGCTAAAGAGCAAGCAAACGATGAAGCATTACTAAAATTTTTGGGAACTTCAACGTCATTAAAACTACAACAGTACACCCCTCCTGGTGGACACACTCCTTTATATTGCGATACATCGACCACTAACATTCGACCATACGTGCCCGACACACTACGCCGACGTGTTTTCCATATGATTCACCATTTATCCCATCCTAGCAAACGCTCTACTTTACGTTTGATTTCAGAAAAATTTGTTTGGCCAGGAATGAAGAAAGACGTCACCGAATGGGTCCGTACGTGTATTGCTTGCCAGCGTGCCAAAGTACACAGGCACACGAAAAATCCGGTAGGGAACTTCCCACTTCCGAATAGCCGATTCGAACACGTGCATTTGGATTTAGTTGGACCACTCCCACAATCAGAAAATTTCCGGTACTGCTTGACGATGATAGACCGTTTTTCGAGATGGCCGGAAGCAGTTCCTCTTGTAGATATAACCAGCAAAACGGTTGCCACCGCCTTCTACAACCACTGGATAGCTCGGTTTGGTGCACCACGAACAATTACAACTGATCAAGGTAGGCAGTTTGAAGCGTCCCGTTTAACAGATCTTACAAATATGTTAGGAACCAAACGCACGAGGACTACGGCTTACCACCCTCAAAGTAATGGCCTAGTGGAACGATGGCATCGTACACTTAAAGCTGCCATCATGTGCCAGCAAACTGACAAATGGACAGAAGTGCTACCCACAGTCTTATTAGGACTTCGAGCAACCTACAAAGAATGCCTCAAGGCATCACCAGCAGAGCTAGTCTACGGAACAACCCTCCGCTTACCCGGAGAACTATTTCTTAATCAAAATACTTCCGAAGACCCAGCTACTTTTGCAGCAATCCTATGTCAGCAAATGCGGGAACTAAGGGCCGTACCCATAAATCACCATAACACAAAAACTGTGTTTGTGCACCCGGACCTTGCTACTGCCACACATGTATTTCTACGCGATGACACTGTTCGCCGTCCACTTCAACATCCTTATACAGGACCACATGAAGTCATCGCCCGAGTCAACACCAAAATTTACAGAATATTTTGCAATGGTAGGGCCAAAGATGTTTCAACCGATCGATTAAAACCAGCGTTTTTAGCCCATCAACACCACCGTCAATCCGCTACGCATACGAGGTCAGGCAGGACAACAAAACCGCCCCTACGATTTTCCGCAACTTAGCCGTTTTACTGGAAAGGGGGTGATGTACCGGTTCCCAGCTTTGAAATTTCGCGGTAGCATAGATCGTCCTAGAACATTCTAGAAGATTCTACGGAAATGCTACCGTACGAAGCAACCAATGGGGAAGCTGAAAACCAACCCTGGTGGACTAAGGGTTTCCGGCGCGCGCTACCCTAGTTCAGTACAGTGGGTGATGGCGTTACGAACGCAACTGATTTCGCGCGTATAATTATTCTGTGTCTTTGAATTGTCTGTACATTTGTTTTGTTTTGTTAGCAATAAATAGTTTTATAATTATTTACGTGAGTGTTATTATTTAGCATAACAATCACAATATAATGCAGAAATAAGGAGTCAACACATTGACAATTTTATTTTGAATAAGCAAAAGTCTCTCCTCAAGACTGTGATTAACTATAGTGAATAGAACGACGGAAATAACTCATACTTTTTTACGAAATTGACACATTAAACTACTCGGGGTAGGATAGGGTTGTTTAGGAAAATCTGTAAGCTAGCTTCATACTCAGACATCGCTGTTTAAGATCACGCAAGCCAGGTGATACGAAGGTGTTCACTTCTAATGTAATTTCAGTACGCATTTTTTAATAGACCCTTCGCGCAGTGCACTATTTTGCTTGAAGGTATAGTTAACAAGCACGCTTGAGATAACAATCGCAAAGTTTTCTGAAATATTCTTCTTAGATGGTAGCTGTTGCTCGATGCCCATTTCAATTTTCTTGAAAAGTAAAAAGAGAATTTTAGAATTTTCACGGATTAGTATTTTATCGGCAACTGAACCAGTTTTTTCGGATTTATCATTTACTTTTACTTTAACAACCACTATTTAATATATTTTCTTGCAAATAAAACAATTCTTAACTTCAACGGATTCTTTATTTTAGCCTTAAACGTATTTCAACGTGTTTACACGTCATTATCAAAAGCACGATTAAAAGTAAACAGTTGGCGTTGCTATAGGAACAATGAATCTTCATAACTTGATCTTGGTTTTTCTATATCTGAGTCCAGATGACTTGATTTCTCATTCCGAAACGTCCAATAACGGTGAATTTAAGAAATCAATTTATTCATGCATTAAAGGTAAATTGCAAATCCTTCTAGTATATCCAAAACCTAAAACACTTCTTCCACGTTAATAAAAATACCCAACAGTAATTAAAAATTAAAAGCTTAAGCTGATATACCATCATTAAGAATCATAAACTAATATTGTTCTATTATATCAGTCTATAGAAAATTATAAACTACTGTAAACACGATGACGATCCTAGACAAAGCTATACACTACAATGCAAACATTAAATAATATAATTAACAACAACAAGCTTTGCAAAACACTATTTACAATTTCGCTAAAGGAAAGATATTTTGTTCAATACACTATTCCTACTCATAAATTATGTGCATGAACGAACCTATTATACAACTACAACATTCATTAGCTGCAGGCAATTGTGTGTACCTACAAGATTGTAGCCATAAGAGTTGCCCATAAATAATAAACCGATAAACACATAGCGTGCTTTGCAGACAGCTCTGATCTCTATTCAACAATATTTCTGAAATATCTTGGTTTTGAGTTTAAGTTCCTTTATACGTTCTTATCTGTAAAAAGTGTAACTTAATGAGAAAAGCTGTCGGGCATCCGCCACGAGACCTTCCTCGCATAAACCCGCTGCTTCCAATTCCTAAAAAAATTTTCCCGTTAAATTTTAAATACGATTGTGTAAGATATGTAAGAATTTATTAAAGCAGATAAAGTACAGTGAGTAATGTTACTTTACTAGCTAAAATGATTTTTGTACGTTTTATCAATGCAATGTTATATCTCAAATTAGTGACTGTGATCCAATTCATGCCGACTGCGATAGCAACGACCCAACATTGTTATTTGTAAACATCTAAATCTGCCTACAACGACCAAGGACAACATTTTATTACACTTTGCTAATCAGCGTGTCCGTTATCATTTTCAAGTAATAATTTTCTTTAAGACGAAACGTCAATTTCGGCTTAATTATTATTTTCCTAGAGCTACCATTATATTTTTATTTTGTGGGAGTTTGGGCCGCAATTCGGTGGTTGGCGACGCTGCATTAATAAAGAGTACCTATGCTTTTCCTCCTTTTTCAAGATCTTTAATTTTTATGGGATGCGGATGCAAATTAGAGTGATTTAATGCCGTTGCTTTAACAAAGGGACGGCAAAAGGCAAAATAAGTTAATTTTTGTCAAACCAAAAATCGATGTTTATCCACTGAAAGCCAACTATCAGTTTTGGAAAAACGACAACTCGCTTTTTGGCAAATACACTGCGCAGGTTAACGACCAAATGAAACACCCTATACGTTTCTCTCAACGGGGTCATTTAACATGTCCATACCAAGTTTGAAGTTGAAATAAGCAAATGTTGGGCTAACCAGGGAGTAGTAAACAGGTCGCTTGCGCAGATCGGCTATCTGACATGCGTAAAATACAAATCCGAGCTTATTTTTCGAGCGCGACTATATTGAAGTAGAGCTCCCTTTCCCACTAACCCTATTTTTGTCCATACTACAGATGTTACAAATGATATCCGGATGTCCGGCACGTTTGGCCAGATATTACGTAAGCCCGAGTAATGATATGTATCCGGGCCCCGATCCGGGAGAATATTAATTTGTATTAAAAACTATTAGAAAGTGTAAGTGCATAAACTCAAAATAAATAACTTTAGAAGTATCTATATGCCATTTGTTAACGTATATTGAAACTTTTGATTAATCTTATTTTTTTACCGTTGAGGTTTTAAGAGAAAAAACTTCTTAGTCACTGTCATTTTGTTGATGCAAAAAATGTTCATGTTCTGCTGTATGTTTACGTTTTAAGCGGTTAAAGAGCGGAAACTTATAAGCTTTTTTCC
The DNA here is from genome assembly GCA_958336395.1 of Ctenicera cuprea. NCBI lineage: Eukaryota > Metazoa > Arthropoda > Insecta > Coleoptera > Elateridae > Ctenicera > Ctenicera cuprea. The sequence continues at coordinate 31,526,471 of OY284492.1, forward strand.
CATTCCATCTCTTCATATATTATGCCCTTGCAAAGTAGGGAAGTAAGTAGCTTTGATTTAATCACTGGAAATGGTTTCAAAATATTTCCAGACTCTACTTTTCATTTTGTTCTATTGCTATTGTTTAATATTTGCTTGGCATATGGTTTCACTAGACAGAAGCACAACACAACTGCACACATCTTAACTTGCTGCAACCCTTTCGTGCACTTATAAATGTGTTCAAAGAAGTCTGAAGTCCGACCTTACTATCCGGTCGTACAATCCGGCCCTACTATCCGGCCCAATGCTGTCCGGTGTCGAATATCCGTTTTCCGGCTTTTTCAAAACTTCACTATCCGTTACATCTCGAATCCATATCAGGTTTGATGTCCTAAATATTTTAAAAACAAAAAAAATCGATGGTGGGGTAACCGGAGATGCGTATTACAGACAAGGTAAAAATCATAATGTACCTTTTACCACAGGCTTTTGTTACAGGTAAAAAGTAGATTGAATGGAATTTTAAAAGCAGTTTACAACCCTAATACCGTAAACTTCCATCTAAAAAATTAATTACATCCCATGACGAGAGTAGTAGGAATGATTCGTGGAAAATATATATCTACAAATTAAACAAAGCGAACTGATCGTTTTTAAAGATTTTCTAGTGTAAAACTTCTCCTCTGGTCCAACAAAATAAGACTCTCAAAGGATTACTGTAGTAACAGCAGAAATCAGTCCACTATTGTCTACAGATTTTACCTGCTTTTCTCAACATCTTTACTTGTCACTTTATTTTATTATTAAACATCGATAACAGTTTTCAGGATTTAATCAAAATGTATCTAAACATACATCTTAAGTTTGACATCGAAAAATGTGAAAATTCAGGGTTCAGATAATAGAAAATTCACGGTGCAGATAATAGAAAAATTTAAATCAATTCGGATGACGCAATTTTGAGTTATCGTCTTTATTGTTGCAAATTAACATTTAATGTTTAATAACAAAAATGTTTGTGATTAAAAAAAACTATTGTCATATCCGAAACATAAATAAAAGTTTAATTTATAAGTTCGAGCTTTACTTCGTTGAAGTTAATTTTATATTTATTGTAAATAAAACAATTCTTAACTTCAACGGGTTTTTTATTTTAGCCTGATACGTATTTCGACATGTTGACATGTTGTTGCTATAGCAACAATAAATCTTCAAAACTTCATCTTGGTTTTCTATATCTGCGTCCAGATGACTTGATTTTTCATTCCAAAACGTCCAATAATGGTGAATTATCAATTTGCTCATTCATTAAAGGTACAGGTTTTAAATGATTGTGAATTTTAAATGCTTCTAGTATATCCAACTTACGTTTACCATTTCAAAAGTGTAAAAATTATATAGTGTTATTAGATGTCATTGAATGATTGTGTTCTAAGGAGTCTTTAGCGTAATTGGATTTATTTAAATGTTTATATTTGTACAAAGTGTACGTGTTCCTGATATCTAACATCAAAATTTCTAATTGTTTGTTCTATATAAACCGAATTACAGCGCGAGCAGTTTAATTTGTATATGCCTGATTTTAGTAAATTATCTGTTTTTTTAGCATTAAACAAAGTGTTTAAAATGTTTTTTGTTGTTTTAAAATTATGTTCCATTTATTTGTTTAGTTTATAATTTTAACAATTTTTTCTGGTTTATTGCCAAAATATAGAATTAACGCGTGTTTCATTTTATCTGATGGAGTAGTTGAATTAATTTTTTAGATAGATAATTTATAATCTTTCTCTTTAATTAGTGTATCAATAAATTGAGTATCATAACCATTATTGTACGCAGTTTGTTTAATCATCGACATTTCTGTTATAATTAATTTTACCTAAAGGAATCGATGTATCATACCTGTATGCTGCTAATAAAAGTTAATAGACCTATTTTGTTCAATTTCTAGTGTAAATGTTACTTTTAGATGCAAGCTGTTAATAAAAATTAAAAACCGTTATTGGACGTTTTGGAATGAGGAATCAAGTCATCTGGACGCAGATATAGAAAACCAAGATCAAGTTACGAAGATTTATTGTTCCTATAGCAACACCAACTGTTTACTCGTATCTTGCCTCTGAAAATGTCATGTCAACATGTCGAAATACGTATACGGCTAAAATAAAAAACCTGTTGAAGTTAGGAATTGTTTTACTTACAATGAAATAAGTAAAGGTGCCTGTGCTGAACTTAAAATGTTAATTCAGTCTGACATAAAACCTAACTTCATAACCCATGAAGGTAAAATTTTTTATAAAATGCAACAATATATACAAAAAACATATATATTATAAACGATATACAAGAGGAAAGTTTAAACAACTTAAAAATGACCAAGTTATATGCATTTTAGTGTAAGTATAGCTAGACGCTATCGGGTCAGTTTCATCTGTCTATTATCTCTTACGCACTACGTGCTTCGCAATCTATCTCGCTGAGTTGTCATTGATGTTACGACGAAAATTTTCTTGAGTTATTTTTAAAATTTATTTTTTTGGCTTTTTCGAAAAAGATTTCCCAGATTTAAAAAAAAATATGAGAAGACAAAGTCGTTTGCAAAAATTAGGTTGGAGGGAGAAAATTAACCTCCCTAAATGTTGCTGCATCTAAATATTAAGTGGCGAATCTTCTTCTATTATTACTTTTGAGCACTTTAGCCAAAAAAGAAATTGCTTATCGGCCCCCGTTTATTAAATAAAAAGGGAGGATTTTTCGATTTTCAAAAATTCATAGAAGGTGTCACAAAAAAGTTAGCAGACTGAAACACGAACCAAATTGAAGCTGGTCCATAGCTCTGTAAGTGTACAGAATAACAAAAAAATGGTGTTTAATTTTTGAACAGTATGTTTTTGAAAAAGTCAAAATTTTGATATTTTTTACTTCATAGTTTTAATAGTTTCAAAAATTCTAGTGGCCTGTAACAGTGTGTACCATTACGGCATTTCAAATATCAAATTTCACCCCGATCTGATAACTCGCGTTAAGTAAATGGGCGTTATAACTAACATTTTCAAAAATTTATAGAGGGCGTGAGAGCAAAATTTGCGGACTGCGTCACGAACGCAATTGTAGCTTATCCTCGGCTATATTAACCTACAATATTTGAAGAAATACACGTGGCCAGCTTTTGAGCAATATTTTTATGAAATTTCTGAAAATTTGAAAATTATTTTCACTATACAGCTTTTAATTTTTCGAAACTTTTTGTGCACAGTAACACTTTGTGTCTTTATAGAGCTACTACGATAAAGTGTTTGAACGCGACCTGTCAACCTATTTTTAAGTAATTAGGCGCTAAATAAAAATTTTCGAAAATTCGTAGCGGCCGCCATTTTTAAGCTAGAAAGTTCGGTAAAAAAGCGTTGATTTTGCCTTAAAGACTTCTATCAGATTCCGTTTTCAAATTTATAAAATTTGGTTCAAGAGAAAATGCTAACATTACTAACTTCCGCTTCCGATTACGGATTTTCTACAGCTTATTTTGTTGGTGAATTTTGGACATAGGTACTCCCAGATTCCAAGGCTCATCCGTTCGATAGTAATGATGCACCACACACATACATACAAAACGCAAAAATCTGGTGTTTTTCAATTAGCAAAAAATTTAAAAATCTACGTTTCATAATTCAATAGTAAAAATTTTAAAAATGTGTTTACTCAACACAACCCAATAATGTAATTACTTCAAAATTACATCTATTTGTTAATCCGCCAACCGTTTCGACTACTGGAATGGTAACCACAGCAGTAGTGCATTTACAAATAGGCGTAACAAAAGCTAACTGAGGGCCTACAACGTCACTAGTGGTGCATATCGCAAAGGCGCAGGTGTACGTCTACGCAAACAAGAGAACATGCGCTTTGCCTAGTACAGTGTTGAAGATCCGATGAGAACTTGCTACGTTTGTAATGCATTGGTAAGACAATGCAGAATATCAGTCTAGTTGTTCATTTTAAATTTTTAGGACCCTTCGCGCAATACATTTGCGCCTGAGGCCTAAAATGACCTTAAACCGCCACTGGGGAACCCAGGATTATTTTGATACTGTTAGAATTCGGTAATTCTTCCAAATAATAACCCGCCGGACGTATTAGAACAGCCATGAGTAGCCGAATCTACAAATTTATATGAATGCTTGCCTTTTGAGTATTCTTGCGGCATTAGTCATTACCATTACACAATAGTCGTTTACCAACGTACCTATTTGTACATTACTTAATCAGAAAATAGTATATTATTTTAAGCGGAGGAGAAGTATGACTTTTCATGGCGCGCCTGAGTTTACCCGCCGAACGAAGTGAGGCGGGTAATAGAAGGCAAGCCATGAAAAGTCACTTCTCCTCCAAATTAAATATGCTATTTTTTCTTCAAACGCTTTAAAATATGTATTATAAAGCTGCCTTGTTTTTGTGTTTTTGATACTCAGCTCTGGGTTTGATTTATGCATACAATACTAGAAATGTATTAGGCGATTAATAAATGCGAGTAGTTTCGATTGTTATACAAAAAAACGTTTTGACAGATATAAATTGTTCATCGTTGCTGTTAGTTGTGACCGGTTAGTTTTTGAAATACAACCGAGCTTGTCGGCAGCAATTGAGGCTGCGGCCAATGAGGCTGTCTCCTCTCTTGGACCCACAAAATCTAGCGAGAAATATTGTGCCGCGTACGATCATTTTAAAAAGTGGTGCGATTCAAATAATGTAAATAAATTTGAAGAAAATGTGTTTCTAGCATATTTCAACACAATGGCTAAAGAGAAAAAATGGAAATCATCGACCATGTGGTCGCGATATTCCATGATCAAATCGCAACTAATAATTAAAAACGGAATGGATATAAGTAAATGTTTAAAGTTACGCGCGTTCTTGAAAAAAGCAAACGAAGGGTATTCTGCAAAAAAATCAAGAATTTTTTCGAAGGAGCAGTTCGAAACTTTTTTATTTGAAGCGCAAGATGATATGTATTTAGGATTAAAGGTAATACGATTTAGGTAATTTTAATTTTGTGGTTTAAATATGTAATTTCTTTAGATTGTTTTATTAATTGGAGTAACTGGAGCCTGCAGATGTGATGAAATGGTAAAAATGAAAACTACAGATATAGAGGACATGGGGAATGTTGTTTTGATTAAAATTCCGGATAGTAAGACTAGAAAAGTTCGATCGTTCACAATAATTGGAGAAAATTACGTCAAAATCTATCGAAAATACGCAACGTTAAGACCAAAAGATATGCCAGAAACTAGATTCTTTTTAAAATATCAAAATGGAAAATGCTGCAGAAGTGTAATGGGAATACACATTATTAGCAGTGTTCCTGGAAAGGTTGCAACTTTCTTAAAATTAAGTAATTCAAAAGAATACACAGGCCATTCTTTAAGACGCACTTCGGCTACACTATTAATTGATGGAGGAGGTAATATTGAGTCGCTAAAGCGGCACGGGGGCTGGAAATCAAGTAGTGTAGCGGAAGGCTACATAGAGGAGTCGCTGCGAAATAAAAATGAGAATGCAAATAAAATATTAAACTTGAATGAAGTTATAACACCTAGTGCCAGCAAGACAAATCTTATTGAACCATCAGCATCTCATTTGATTGCAGAAAATTTAACTTCGTCTGCACAGACTTCTACAGTACTGCATGGTTTTAATTTTCAAAATGCAACATTGACAAATTGCACGTTTAATATTAGTTTGACAAATAAAAATGACGTTTAAATTCGTATTTTCATTGTTGTGTGTTATTATTTTAGCGTTTCCATAGCAACACTTTTCCCTCCATGGAGGGAAAAGGAAAAGTAAAACTGTCGCCGGCGGAAAAGTTGCATTTTTCCGCAGCCACCTCAGTCAAATTATGACCTAATTATTTTACGTTTGAAGAAAAACTAAATTATAATACACATAATCCATCCATACATATATAAAAGCACAAAGGGTTTTTTTTCTCCGGTTCCTCCAGCGGCTACCGTTTCACCAATTTGGACCATTTTTTTTTAAATGAAAGGTCTCTATCCACAGATGGAACATGAAACATTTTTATATTTTTATTCTACGTCGATTTTTTAATAATAATTATTTTAATTTATAAAATATATAAAGGTCGGCTAGACGCGCGTCACTTGGGGCGCCATCTATAATAACGTCGCGTGTCATTATCGGAACTAATGCATCACGTGACTTGACATTTCGCCGGTTCTTCAACGCTGTCTGTCAGTGCATTGTGCGGTTTTGAGTACGGAGCGACATATTGTTTCTATTATAGGTGACGGAAACTGTTTATTTCGCTCTGTTTCTTGTGTATTTAATAATGACGAACATCATCGCGAAATACGCATGCAAGTCGTCGAAAAAATTAAAAATGAATGGGAATATTATGAAGGTTTTATTGTTGGAGATTCATCGTATAGGTTGCCGATTACTAATTCCACTGATTATGAAAATTTGTTATCTTTAGATGGTGAGTTCGCCGGACATGTCGAATTGCACTGTATTAGTGAGCTGTTTCCTGATCATCTGTTCAGAGTGTATAGAAATGACAATAACGAAACTCTTGACTATGGTACTGGAAATATTATTCTAATTTAATTTTTTCTGGTAATGTTGATGCAGGGCATTATAGTGTTTTGGAATTTCGTCCAGTTCAGTCCAATTCAGTCACTAATGATGCGGATGTGGAAAACGCAATCTGCAATGTTGTGCAACATAATGTTTCAAAAAAAGGAAAATAAAAAAGACGTTAACTGGCGACAGGGAAAGGAGACGTGAACGCACACAAAAACGTATAAAATACGAAGAAAAAACATGCTTTACGATTCGATATAGATGTGCCGTTTCTGATAATATTTCAAATGTAACTCCATTCAACTTGGGTAACTTAAACAACATATGTAGTTATTGTTCAGCTCGGTACTTTTCATGTGAAAAAAATTCGTCTGGCTACTTTGGGATTTGTTGTTGTAATAAAAAGTTCAAATTACAGGAATTTCGGATTCCTGATGAAATAAAAGAATTATTTGCAGGGAATAACGAGATATCGAAAAATTTTCGAGATAATATTCGACAATATAATAATGCTTTGTCGTTCGTGTCATTTGGTGCAAATGTAAAATTACCTCCCGGATATGGTCCGCATTGTTTAAAAATTCTCGGTGTCGTGCATCATAAAATTTCGTCATTATACCCTCAAAATGCAGGATATGCTTCTTATGGACAACTATACATTTTAGACTTTTCTGAAGCCAATCAAATTAGACTTAAACATGCTGCGAACAGTTCCTTGAGAAAAGACATTCTAGAAATACTAAATCGTGTCTTAAATCAATGTAATCCTTATGTGATGTCATATAAGACAATGCATCTGTTGTAGATGTAATTATGTAATATAATCAAGTCGGGTTAATCTGTTGTTTTTGAATATATATAAAAAAGAAACAATTTGTAATTTGTCAATAACACGTTTATTTTGAATAATAGTTATTTAAGTATCAAGGAATGTAAGGACGTAATAACATCCGAGGTAGGCGAATACGAGCTGAGGCGAAGCCGAAGCTTGTCGCCTGCCGAGGATGTTATTAGTCGATACATTCCGTGTTACTTATTAAATTTTTCACGCTACCGGCAGTGTAAGTAGGCCTTACATCCATAGCTACAGGGATCGTAAGTGGCTGATAACATTCGTGTACTAGTTACCCTTGACGACGGAACTTAATAGTGTCACTTACATCCCTAGGAAAATAATGTTGATTTTAACTGTTCGTTGATATGGTAATAAGCACAGACAACTTAGAATAATGGGGCTTTTAAAAAATAATTCCGATGACAGCTGTCAAAACGAACTTTTAAAAATATGATTAAATTTCTACCTGTAGGCCTACTTACATTGCCGGTAGCGTGAAAAATTTAATAAGTAACACGGAATGTATCGACTAATAACATCCTCGGCAGGCGACAAGCTTCGGCTCCGCCTCAGCTCGTATTCGCCTACCTCGGATGTTATTACGTCCTTACATTCCTTGATACTTAAATAACTATTTCTTAATAAACTTTTGAATAGTCTGAACATTTTGGTCCTTCGAGATAAAAGAGTCAGCACTTGGAATCATGTCTGGTGTTCGACGTAGTGAACGACTTAAAAATGATGTTGCGGTAGAGGCAGACCTAGATAAGGAACCAAGTATAACAGGAAATTCTACAGATTTCTATAGAGAGAAATCTGGGGAAGATTCAGCCAGATCACATCAGTCGACTAGAGTTTCAAGTAAAGCAAATACAATCAGGCGACAAAAACTTGAGGCAGAAATGGAAATTCTAATAGAGCGACAGCGCTCTGACAGGAAGCGTGTAGAAGAACGGTTGAAGCGCGAAGAAGAGCGGTTGAAGCTTGAAGAGGAGCGAGAAAATGAACGCCTCGAATTGGAATTATCCATAAAACTGGCTCAAATAGATGAAAAACATGGCAGTGTTGATACATGCAGTCAGAGGTCTAGGGTAGAAACATGGATCAATAATAATCAGAATCCGATGCAGACAGCACTTCTTCCAGACAATGTTGATAAATGCAGTCAGAAGTCTAGGATAGAAGCATGGATTATTGACCAAGGTCCAGCGCAGACAGCACTTCTTCCAGGCTTACAAGACGATGAAATTAACAAAAATACTGTAGTAACCCATCAAGAGGATTTATCTCAAAAACGAAATTTTTCAAAAAACGAGGAATCACAGGAGAAATCAAACTCCAAAATTATTGACAAAGGTATTTCCATGCAGGCAGCACAGGTAAATCAATTTGATTTTTCTAAATACATTTCTCGACAATCCGTACCAAAAGAATTACCTTATTTTCATGGCGACCCTATAGAATGGCCTAATTTTATTTGCCAATATAAAACAACTACAGAAACGTGTGGTCTTACTGATAGTGAAAACTTAATTCGACTTCAGATATGTTTAAAAGGTAAAGTAGAGAAGTTGTCCAATCTATGCTTATACTACCTCAAAATTTCAAAAGTATAATTGACGTTTTAGGCAAAAGATTTGGTCGAACTGAGCATATTATACACTTATTATTAGATAAAGTTAAAAGAATGCCACTTGCAAGAGAAGACAAACTATATACAATAATAGAATTTGCAGATACTGTGCGGAACCTGGTGTGTACAATTCAAGCACTGCAAGAAGTCGATCATCTTACGAATCCAATTCTCTTAGGGGAATTAGTTAATAAACTACCTATTAACTACAAGATGATGTGGGTGGAACACACAAGGACCATCTTTGTGAAAAGGGCAACAATTATTGAATTTTATTCTTGGTTAGAAGGAAAAGCTGACGCGGCTTGTCAATTGCAAATTCCTCAATACAAAGATGAAATTTCCTTTAATACTCATCAAAAGAAAAGAGAAACAACACTTTCAATAAGTAAAAGTAACGAATGTAGATTTTGTAAGAAAGGCACTCATTCGCTTAACAAATGCCAGAAATTTTTAGATTCCTCAGTAGACCAACGTTGGGAGTTCGTAAGAACCAATCGTTTATGTTTTTCTTGTCTGAACGACAAACATGGTGTAAGGCAGTGTACAGGAAGAATTGCGGCGTAAATCAATGTACGAAGCCACATCACTATTTATTACATACAAATGACATTAAAGAGACACCCGAGACTAAAAATGATAACTGTCAGACGGAAATTAACTGTCACATTTTAAAGGCAGGTAATACAGTATTATTAAAAATCTTGCCGGTAATCGTAAAAGGATCAAAGGGTTCTATCGAAACGTACGCATTACTTGACGATGCTTCTGCAGTGACATTGATAGATACGAATTTGGCAGATCAATTAGGGATAGATGGACCTGAACAAGCCCTTTGTATTCAATGGACGAATAATGAAATAAAATTAGAAGAAGATTCAAAAACTGTAAATTTACAACTACAAGGTAAGCATGGTAAAGCATCTTTTCTTCTACGGCACGTTAGAACTATTAGAAACTTATCGTTACCAAGTCAAAGTATCGACATAAATAGCATTTCTTCTCAATATTCGCACATCAGAAATACGCCGAATCTGTCTATGGTAAATGCCAAACCTTTTATATTGATTGGTCAGGATAATTGGCCTTTAATTGTGCCAAGAAAAATTATTCCTGGACCATGGGGAGGACCTGCTTTAAGTAAAACGCTGTTGGGATGGGTTCTACATGGAAATGTTTCTTCAGGGAATTCAAATAATCAAAGTCACTTTACTTGTCATGTATATGAACACGCAGAAGACGATATAGTGTAACGAATCGTTACTAATTTTGATTTAATTTGCATTGAGTTTAAGGTAAACTATATTGCTCTCTCTCTCTCTCTCTCTCTCTCTCTCTCTCTCTCTCTCTCTCTCTCTCTCTCTCTCTCTCTCTCTCTCTCTCTCTCTCTCCCGCTCTCCCGCTCTCCCGCTCTCCCGCTCTCCCGCTCTCCCGCTCTCCCGCTCTCCCGCTCTCCCGCTCTCCCGCTCTCCCGCTCTCCCGCTCTCCCGCTCTCCCGCTCTCCCGCTCTCCCGCTCTCCCGCTCTCCCGCTCTCCCGCTCTCCCGCTCTCCCGCTCTCCCGCTCTCCCGCTCTCCCGCTCTCTCTCCCTCTCTCCCTCTCCCTCTCTCTCTCTCTCTCCCTCTCCCTCTCCCTCTCCCTCTCCCTCTCCCTCTCCCTCTCCCTCTCCCTCTCCCTCTCCCTCTCGCTCTCGCTCTCGCTCTCGCTCTCGCTCTCGCTCTCGCTCTCGCTCTCGCTCTCGCTCTCGCTCTCGCTCTCTCCCTCTCCCTCTCCCTCTCCCTCTCCCTCTCCCTCTCCCTCTCCCTCTCCCTCTCCCCCTCCCCCTACTGTTGCTACTGTTTTGCTACCGTATTTGCTACTGTTTTGCTACCGTATTTGCTACCGTATTTGCTACCGTATTTGCTACTGTTTTGCTTCCGTATTTGCTTATTATAATCCGCTTTGCTTGTATATTATTAATTTAGGATTGGATATTATTATTAATAGACGTATTTAAACCATTCTACGTTGTTTTACTTGACTTGTTGAATATATCCGAGTTAAATAGAGCTGCTTCAAGAACCTGCAGGCTGTCATTCCATCAAACAGACCCCTGGAGACCGACATCTTCAACTGCAGTTACCCAGGTCTTCGCTAAACCGTTCTGTTACAGCGAAGCCGTTCTGGAGAGTAAACTCCATATAAAATCTGGCGCCCGAGAATTTCCCAGCGATTATACGAATAAGCAGCCGTATAATCCCGCCCACAACAAAATACAAGTTAACTACCGGACTACAGAGTTGCCAAATAGGCAACTGGGAAAAAGAGCGTCGCAATAGGCCTGCTTCATAATTTAATTAAACAGCAGTGGCAAATTGATTCATTGGGAATTAAAGAAACCTATAAAAATTCATTTTCAAAGCAAGATATAAGAGCACAAGGCATTTTAAATGAGACGATGAAACGTAATGGGAACACTTGTTGTCTTAATAGCTATAAACAACATAAGTATTATTTATTAAAACCAGGAAGTAATATAAAACATAAGGAGGATGCACGAACCGCTTGTTGCTATGATATACAGGTCTCAGTTTTGCAGTACATGTGCCAAAGAGATCCGAGACAAGGAACCCATAAACAGTACTCGATCGTCAATCGTCAATATTTTATTTTACAATGTCGATAAAGACCGTATATGTTAGGTTGTCAGTTGATTCCTTGATGGTGTCGGATCAGGACAGAACATGTTTTAGTTTTAACCATTGATGAAAATTATTATTTTTTGTAATTACAATCAAATTCGTTGACAGATTTACATTCTTAATTGTAAAAAAAACAATATTAGCGCAAATCAGCATATTCTTGAAATAGTACATTTAGTAGTTTTCTTGTCTCGGTGCTCTCTTTCTAAAACACTACAGAATAAGACCATAGCAAGCAGGGTTTGTGCATACTGTTAAGTATAGATTATGCTCTGTGACTAAAAACCTAAATTTCACTACATTTAAGCTTAAACTACTTCGAACGTAAAAACGGTAATAACTATGCGGGATAATCCGGTATCCGGCTGAGCAACCGGATACCGAATATCCGTTATCCGGCATTTTCAAAAAGTACTGCTCGCTGCATCACTACTTGTCAATACTTTACAGTACTTGTCAATACTTCGAGCAGTCGTCAATACTAAGCAATACTCTTCAATACTATGCAGTATATGTCAATTGTTGTCAATATTCCACAGTACTTGTCAATACTCCGCAGTACGTGTCAGTACCATCAATACCGAAAATTTTTGTCAATTTTTCAATACCTGTACATGGTTTTGGGCAGTGGTTGACCCCTCGACCTGTATTTAATAAACGCGGATGATGATGATGATGGTGATGAAGATTACCAATCAGGGGGGACAAAGCGTCCGCCGCACTTCCCATTGTGCCCCTTAGATGATCTGGATTTCTATGAACAGGTTGGTCGCTTCAGCAAAGGACAGATCCTGTTCACTGATAGTAACTATATTTCACTTGGATTTAAAGAGGGGGAGCCAAAGTGTTCGAAAGAGGACCGCAAAAACAGCGCACTCGCAGAGTATGTGTTCAAAGGTTTTTTTGCCGAACTTGGCAACTTCTGCACTGCGGGCTATTGACAGCCCCAATAGTGTAGAGATGTTTCTGCAGGTGACCGCGGCCTGCCACTATTCTGATTTGTCTTCTGTTTAGGGCCAGGAAAATGTTTGTCTTTGTAGACCCTTAATAACGAGTCTAGACTGTCTTGGTGTTTAACAAGAGGTCCAAGATTATTAGAGCTATGACAACGTCGAGCTACATAATTCGTGCCTCACGCATTTTGAGGAAATTCCGAAAGCCAGTTCTGGATGGAGTCACTAGCCCCAGCGACAGTTGGGGCGTCAGCATCTTCATTTTCTTCAATTCCACTATGACTGGGTACCCACAGGATTTTCACATAGTTTATAGCAGAAAGCTTTGTAAAGATTTGCCGACATTCTTGGACCAGTCGTAACCAGATCTTAGGGGAACTCAATGTTTTGACAGCCACTTGATTGTCGGCATGTAGATATGTCTACTTTTATAACCTCCTCTGAGGTTTTAATTTGTACAGGCCATTATAGCAAAGATCTCAGCCCGGAAGACGGTTGGATGTTTTCCCAGAGCGAAATTTTGACTCTGGGTTTTTCTTCATATACACTTGTTCCTGATCCCTCACTAGTCCTTGGCCCATCCATACAACGTCACAGAGCTAAAGGAAAGATAACCATTCAACCCGGCTTGAGTTGAGGGTATCGTACGATTTGCCAAAGGAGAAGTAGGGAACCATACCATCACTTCCCATCTGAAAGATAGAATTGATCGACCTCAATCGTGAGGCAACTCTGGTATGTCCTACGTTCTCCTGTCTAGGTTTCCATTGCCCCGTGCAGCTTAGCCTGTAGGCCGTTGCTCGAGAGGCAATTCTCTGCAACCGGATGAGTGCTGTTCTTTTGGACGCCATTTCAGTTCTAGGCCATTATACAAGAGCTGCATATGTAATCAGGAGGCATAGTTCGGCCTTGTAAAACCAGTGTAAGATTTCGGGCCTTAGTCCCTATATTTTCTCTAAGGTGCGTCTCCACGTCCACGTCTCCAGAATCCAGAACGTCCACGTCTTTTCACATGACTTTACCAGGTGAGTCTGGCATCTAAGATTACTCCCAGATACTTAACCTTACCCGAAGTTTGTAATGTTTTATTCAAGAGGCCCTTTGAAGCCTGTGATAGTTCTCTTCCTTGTTAAGAGAACCAGTTCAGTCTTTGAAGGGTCGATCGAAAGCTGGTTCTCATTGCATCATTCTTGCACTATTGTGAGGGTCCGTTGAGCTACCTCGCAAATCGTGTTAAAGAATTTTCCTGTTATAAGGATAGCTTAGTTAAAAGCGTAGCCTGGCTTCTAAAACTCCTCGTTGTTGAGCCTCAGGAAGAGTCCGTCAGACACGAGACAACACAAGAACAGCGAGGAAATGCCGCACTCGAGACACCTACGGCCGGCAGGCACGCCCACTGAGAGCCCCCTCAGAGTTGCAGTTATATTACAGAGTCGGAGCACGTATTTAATTCACCTTACTATGGCGCAATTGGATGTTCCTTCGATAGGGATGTTACTTCGATATCTAGGAAGGTTCCTAGTGCGTATTCTGCCTGATATAACGCCTTCTCTACCGTGTGAACGATTTGATAAAGTGGCAAATCAGTGAATTTCCCTCTCTGGCAAACGTGATAATACGGATGCAGTAGATATACTACCAAAAATCTTTCCCCAATGTGGCGGTCTCGCAGTCTTTCCTGCACTTTTAGTAAAGAGGAGTTTAGACTGGTTGGTCGAAATGACTTGGCCTGAGAGTACGAATCTCGTCTAGGTTTAGAAAGGAATACTACGTTTGCCGCCCTCCATGGTACAGGAATGTATCCCATGGCTAGGCAGCACTGTAATATGTAATTCAGAAACTTGATTAGTATTTTCAGGACCTCCTGTAGGAAACCCGAGAATATGCCATCAAGTCCTGCTGCTTTAAAAGGTCAAACTTTGTGATCATCTATGTTATACGATCAACCGTTACGACTTTTGAGGCCACCTTCCAGTCGACAGAACACGGTCTAACTTGAGGAACCTCAGCGGTCGGCATATTGCCTATAAGTATGTCCCTAGAGTCGGGAAACTGAGTTTTCAGTCAGAGATTTAGTGTCTGCTCATTGGTGGTAGTAAATTCACCGTTGGGAAGCTGTAAAGCTCCTAGCTGGGTACCAGAACTTTTTGCGAGAACCTTGCAAAAACATGCAGTTTGTGGCATACTCTCTATCCCCTCGCAGTAGGTCTTCCAGGTTGTTTGTTTGACATGCCTAATGGCGTTCTTATACCCTTGCTGGGATTATGTCTGGCGTTCCCAGTCCACAGTTTTTCTAGTAAGCAAAATGAATATTGGTGACACTGACGCAAAAATTGTCGACATAAATAACACACTTGAAACAATTTTCCTTGATTTTTTAAAATGCATACCCAAAGAAATTGGTGGGTTTAAATTAAAATCAATCTGATTTTGGATTTGAAGACATCACTGAATTTGTAGTGAAAATCTGCATTTAGATACCTAGTTTCTAAAGACAGATGCCATTTGAAAAAAAAGACTAATTTACAAAAAAGCGATTTCCTTAAATATGAATGCTTGCACCTATCAGAATACTATACAATAATGTTTGTATTTTTTTACCATCGTCTTTGTCCCTTAGAATGATTTGAGCCCGGTCACAACACTTTAGATTAAATATAAAAATGTACTCTAAAAACATCAAGTAGGTTTAAAACTTTTTAATAATAGTGCAGGTGTACTAAGAATTGTCTCAGAATTCCAAAAATGTCGAAATATGCAGGATGTCCCGTTTGATATACGAAAGTTAGGATCATTTCCGCTGAAACCGAAAGTCAAAGAGAAGCGTCAAATATGTCAAAATTTGCCTTTTTGAGTACATATTACCTATGCTGAGTTTCGCTGTCATATCTCAAAAACTACGGGTTGTCTAATGATTTCGTTGACATTCGGTATTGATCCCCTAATAATATTTGTACTTTTTTATTTTGTTTTTAATTTGATCTTTGACTTAGTTTTTTCGAAAATTTAGTGAGTACATAATTAATATTATCACAGATAAGGTTAACACTACAGATATACGGTAAATATGTGAGCTATCGGCAGCTTGTCAAATCGCAATTTTTCGTAAATAATTCATATTGAAGCCAATTCTACTTAAATTATATTCATGATGTGACAGATGCACTCAAATCCCCGATAAAACAGTTTCCAACACATTTCAACAGTAATAAACAAATAGCGATAGCAGCGCCCTAAAATTGGTCTGGTGCTTTGTAGCCAAACTAACGCTAATTTCGTCTCCAAATATGAGCGGACATTTTGTATAAAGGGTCGTATATCTGTAGTGTTAACCTTATCTGTGATATAATGTATTAGTTTTCCAAATGTAATAACAATTCCTTTAACGAGGGGTGTCTCACTAAGTAAACTCATGTACACCTATTACCGTACCTTGACTGTCTATGTGATTGCCGATGATTGCCGTGATTTCCGGCTGACTGCCATGATTGCCTAGTTGTTACCGTTATTGCCGACGTTAATATCGTGATTGCAGACGTTGTTGCGGAAGATATCCGCAAATTTAAATGCATTTTCAATAATTCGCATGATGTTGTACATGCTGCATTAGTAGACAATGTTAATATTATTTTTTTTAATTAATAGCTTGCATCGTAGAGCAAAAAAATTTCGTTTTTGATTATATTGGTTTGGGGTTGATTTAAGTAGTGATTTAAATCATGATTTAAATTAAGCAATTTCTATAAAAAAAATGGGCGAAACAAAGTCGCTGGTACATGAATTTACATCTAGTCATCTCCAGCCGGTACCCGCTCGCTCCACACTCAGGCGTTGGTTACGTACGGGCGGCGCGCGCCCCGGACGTAAAAGATAGTTAATGCGCTCACGAAAATGGTTATAACAACTTTATTTATAAAGTTATCAAAAATATGCAATGAATATAACAAAAAATGTTCTTTATTGGAGCTAATTGATAGACGTAGTTAAAATCACGCAACTTCCAAAAAATGCGCCAATTACAGAAGTTTCAAAAATTCTTGGAGAGTGTGAGATAGTGTACATAATTTGGCAGTAATTATAGAATGGACTAGAAATACATAAAAGTATTAACTTATTATATACTTTGTTGGACCTGCATGATTATAAAATAATTTATACTTATCCATACGTAAAATAAAAATTTAATACTGCAATATTATTCAAACGACAGGGAGATTGGCGCAGTAGTTAACGCCGTAGGTACAATGCTCTTGGACAAGGCTTCGAACATCGGATGGTGACATAATTTTAAAAAGTTTTGGCCCGTCGAGGTTAAGAATCCATTCAAAATTGGAATTGAGGTTAGGAGTTATTCGTTGTATAGCCGTTATGTGTTGATTCGAGGAAAGTGGGCTAAGGAAACATGGACCAAGCCAGCTATAGCGGGGTTCAGGTTGCAGCTCACGAAAAAGAAAATTAAATAACTGTTTCCTTTTTGTAATTTTTATAAAAATGTGCGAATTGATTTACAATATGGCGATGTCTCCTTTACTCCAATTTCCATATTGTTAAAGGATAAATAAATGCAGCTCAAACATGGTGAGCTATAGTCAAGATACCTCAAGTGGTAGATTTTAGATATTTGATTTTCTACTAATATCTCATAATAAAAAGTTATTTTACAACTGTAGACAGCAACCTACCCAATACTTCTAGATTTGACCACGGCATATTTAGAAACACTGAACGGTGGTCTTCATTTGTATCATAATTGCCCCCCCCCACCCTCCGGGGGGGTTCCGATGGACGAATTCAGTTAGATACGACACTGACTCTCTTAAAATAATATTAATTCAAAATAGCATTTAAGATACATAACAGAAATGTTACCTGGTTTAAATATTACATTACAGTTGTTAATAAAATATTTAAACAAAAACGTTAATTTTGCAGACAATACCTTATTAGTTTGTACAAATAACAAAGGGTGATTAAATTGTTAAATGAAAACAATCAGTTTAAATAATAAAATATCCAATAATAAAACAAAATCGCATTTAAATAAGATAAATCGATTCTTTTTAAATCACAATTATTTTTGTACCCTGGTAGAAAGTAGATATTCATTTTTGTATACATTTCCTCCATTTCTAAGCCTGACTTCAGTACGAATCAAAAAATAATCAGCAACGTGAACTTACTTAACAGTAAGCTTAGTAATAAACTAATAACAAAATGTATTTAGTTTCTATATTTAAAGTTGAAATTGTAATTATAAAACAACACAAATCAACATAAGCGAAGACCTTCGCCAGGAGGTTCCTATAATTTTAAGTTAATGCCTATCAGTCATATTTTCAAAAGTGTTTTTCTAGCACCGACTATGAAATTGGACTGCGCCTTACACAGTACCGGGAGTGTACTAGCTGCGTAGTAGGCACGTTATAAGAATATACTAAAATATTGTAAATACAGAGCCTTCATTAATTACTGATTCCCACGAGACCACAAAATATAGGCAACCCAACTTACACTGTTGGTAAGCCTTTTATCCAAAATATCCCAAGCCAAGTTAACTTATCAAGGCTTGTTTGTCTACATACATAAACTCACTTTGAGTGTTGACAGTAACACTTACAGAGAATTTTTAGTTACCACGAGTACCAATCCTGAACTGACTTCAACATCTAAATCTAAAACTCCGTAAGTCACTGCGGACCAAAGGTCACGTGGGTATCAGTAATTAGCGTAGGCTCTGTACTATAGAAAGTTTCGATAATATTGTGCATCAGACTACAAAAAAAAATTTGGATCGGCAGTTTTTGGACAATTTCGCAGTTTGCATTCCTTCAAGAGTTCTCTTGAATGATCAACATTATGTTCCTTAGGGCTATTATTATAATTGGATTTAATGCCGATATGGAAACTCAGTTTTCAGTAATAAGTAGTTAAACTAGAAATAGAAAAAAAGCTGAAGTGTGGACTTCGAGTAGACTTTACCATACTAAAACTTATCGTATTTGCAAAAGTGTAAATTTTATAATTACAACGTACATTTCACCGACTGCGACTGTTAGATTTCCAAAAAGCACGGTATATAGGCAACCCCCCCATTCCATCGACCCAAATTCATAGAAAGCGCCACATAGTAGAGTAAAAAGGTTCTTCTATCGTGTCATCCCGTTTGCACTTTGTTGCTAAAATGTAAGACCCACTTCAAATCATTCCCCATCTCTTAAGAATGCAAAATCGCCTGGTCGTCCAAAAATCGTCCTGCTCAGGGAGTGGCGGGGGGTGATCTTTGAAAAATTTGCAAAAAATTTTTTTGGCGTTTTTTACATCCACGCCACCTGGGCATGTATCTGCTAAAATCTTAAATCAATATTTTAATCAGAAATACATTTTTTTTATTTTTTAAAATTACCATATACAATGCTTTCATGAATAAACGCTCGCCCTGAAACGCCATAACTGTGATATACTTTAACTTGTCTTAAGTCGAGAACCTTTTAGTTAATCAAAAAAATCGTTTCTACAAACGTTGTAGATCGAAGATCGAGAATTACATTGCTTTTTTCAAATTCTTCATCCGATGGCTAGTTTCGTAAAAAAATTGAAAATTGTAACACCCTGTCGTGCCGATCGCGGTCGGGCGTGGAGACGCGAGGAACGTTCAGATTACCGTGGCGGCTGCAGCCGAAACACGACTCTATGTTTCAGGGAGCATATAAGGTTGATAGTCGCCTATTAACGTGCTCTTTCGGCGTCTTGGACGCTTTTAACGCGACTTTCTTAATAAATCTTTTGTTCAATGAATTGAATTTATTACTTTTATGGTAATTAGATTTTCTTTTGATTTTTGCAATAATAATAATTGTAAATACGGAAAAAATATATAGGTAAGTACCTACATCAGTGTGAAAGTTTTATTGAATAATTATGAAGTTAACAATAACAAAAATAATAATATTTATTGGTTTACAGCCCAGTAGATTTAAAAAAAAATACCGGGGTAGAAACTTCCTTCTGTTAGAGACGAATACCTAATTAATTAATAATAGTTAATTATTACAATAAGAAATTTTATTCACCTACAGCTATTATTCAGAGTCCGAACTTGTTTCATTGTCAGATAACATATCATCAGGGGCAACTATACTGCGAGTATTTCTATCGCCCTTATTATAGCACATGTTAATTGGGCCATACATTTGCATAAGCCAATACAACCAATTCGTCTTTTTTTACAGGAACACAGCGATCCTGTACACCCTGAAATAAAAATTTGGTAATTTAAAGTTTAAATAATATATTACTAGGTAGGTACCACTACAAGAAGTAATTTAATTACCTTTTTTACAATTGCAAGTGTTCAGTACAGAAGTATCCTCTGGTAATATTGCTTCAGTTGTCTCCTGGTGAACTAATATTCCCAGACCAATATGTTTTGTATTTTTTTTTCCATTTGAACATGCAAAAATTACGTCTTGACAAATATTAAGTATTTGAGTTTCTTTTATGTCACTGCTTGATTCGTTGCAAACAAGAAGGCTAATAAGAAAGTATAAATTGTTTGGTATATACTTTTTAAATTCATTGTTTAAATTTTCCAATTCAGCGTTTGTAGGTATTTGAGTTAGTTCCGTTTTTATACATTGGCAAATTTTGGTCAAAATTTGTAGTTCTGACGCACCACAGGATAAATTGGAAACTTCGCTTGCAGTATGCTGAAGTACTGTTTCAATAGCTTGTTCCTTGGAAAAATATTTCAAGAACATTCTTGGTTCGTTATGTCTCATCGATTTCACTAATTCAATATCGTCGACAAAATGTTCTTCAATTTTTTTTAACTAGAAATCGATCACTCAACTCTAAATTTCCACCAATTTCACGATATCTTTTGCTAACTGATGTTGTGGAATAACCTCTTCCCTTTTCGAAACCTTTCTCCATTTCACTAAATAATTGTTGTAGTTCTTCATTTTCCATTTCCCATTTTCTTTTTCCACTTGCGCTAGGTTTCTCCTTTGTATTGCGTAATTCTGTAGAAACGCATGAGGCATGATATTTTATTTCAGATGCAATTAAATCATTTTCGCCTATTCTGGAATAAAATAACGAATTGTTTCGCGATATAGTTTTAATATTGTCTTCCATGTTCTTGGTCATGACCTGGCACAGTTTTTGATTTCTTAAACGTTTTTGGCAAAATACGCACTTATGCACATCAAATGAAATTGTCCATAAGGAACGTTTTTGGGATGTTTCCGCTTGGAAAAGATCAGTAATTATTTTCGCACATTTTAATTTGTATGAGGAAATATTTTTGGAACTGGTATAAGTTTTGTAGCAGTTTCTGTGCCATTGTAAATAATCTCGCTCTTTTAAATCATTCAAATTTGTAAATATATGCAACAACCTGGCATCTTCTCCTTGGCAGATATTTATACGAACTTTCGTGCATTCAATAAATCTTAGTTCTTTTGATATTATTAATTTTCCTGTTTCTTGACAAATGACGCATACTTGATTAATTTTCTCCCGCTTTTTAGCAGCTCCTTTTTTAATGGGTCCTCAGTTTAATTTTTGATTTTAAATCTACTGGACTGTAAACCAATAAATATTATTATTTTTGTTGTTGTTAACTTCATACTTATTCAATAAAACTTTTACACTGCTTACTGATGTAGGTACTTACCTATGTATTTTTTCCGTATTTACAATTATTATTATTGCAAAAATCAAAAGAAAATCTAATTACCATTAAAAGTAATAAATTCAATTCATTGAACAAAAGATTTATTAAGAAAGTCGCGTTAAAAGCGTCCAAGACGCCGAAAGAGCACGTTAATAGGCGACTATCAACCTTATATGCGCCCTGAAACATAGAGTCGTGTTTCGGCTGCAGTCGCCACGGTAATCTGAACGTTCCTCGCGTCTCCAGGCCCGACCGCGATCGGTACGTTATGGTGTTACAATTTTCAATTTTTTTACGAAACTAGCCATCGGATTAAGAATTTGAAAAAAGCAATGTAATTCTCGATCTTCGATCTACAACGTTTGTATAAACGATTTTTTTGATTAACGAAAATGTTCTCGACTTAAGACAAGTTAAAGTATATCACAGTTATGGCGTGTCAGGGCGAGCGTTTATTCGTTAAGGCGCTCCATATGAAAGCATTGTATATGGTAATTTTAAAAAATAAAAAAATATATTTCTGATTGAAATATTGATTTAAGATTTTAGCAGATACATGCCCAGGTGACGTGGATGTAAAAGAAGCAAAAAAATTTGTTTGCAAAGTTTTCAAAAATCACCCCCCGCCACCCCCTGCACAGGACGATTTTTGGACGACCAGGCGATTTTGCATTCTTAAGGGATGGGGAATGATTTGAAGTGGGTCTTACATTTTAGCAACAAAGTGCAAACGAAAATCTTTTCTAGAAGGCTTTTGGCGGCTGGCAAACTCTACTAACAGTGAAATTATAGCTTTCAGAAAACATCAAATCTTCCGTTCTAACAGCCTAGAAAGTTTTAAAAAACCGGTAGGCAGGTTTGAAATAATATTTTTTTCAAAATATTCAAAATGTTGAAGAAGCGCGATCGTTTTCAGATTTGCGAAATTAATTTTGTTTCATCGTCTACCACCCGCAAAAAACTCTTCAACAAGTTGTAGCTGATGCCGGTAAAACGACTACTTTTTGACAAAGTGGGCGTTATATAGGCAACCCTACGATGTCGCATACCGCATAAAAATAGTAAGAACAGAAGTGCCCGCCCTACAGGTAAATTAGATGCGCTTCGGATTTCGGACTAAAATGGTTTATTTAAAGAGGTATCAAAAATATGCTAAAAATAAAAAATATATTTTTTGTAACTGCCGGAAAACGCGTTGTTGACATTACAAAGTATCGCTTTTTTTTATCAATTTTTAAAATTGTTGAAAATTCTAACGAATCCTAATAAAGTACTAATAATCTATCAAACTGATAAAAGTTTATAACGATCGGCGTTTGCGTTTTTGAATGAATAATAATTAATCAATTTTAAATTCTTCAAAACTTCCTGGAAAGCGTCAGAGTAAAATTTGTGAGATAAGTAAAAAACTAATTTGTAGTTCAATGCAAGCTCTATCGGCTCAGAAAGTTTAAAAAACAACGTGTGGACAGGTTTTGAAAATTTTTTTTGAAAATGTTTAAATTTTAAAGCAGCATCATTGCGATATTTTTCGGATTTTGGAAATTAGTTTTATTTCATCGTATACTACCTAGGAAGGGCAACTACTTTTTGAGTAAATGGGCGTTAAAATCGAGATTTTCAAAAAGTTGTAGCGGCCGCCATTTTAAAGCTAGAGAATTCCGTCCTCAAATTTTCAAAATTTGGTTTTGGAAAAAAACGCTACAAAAAAACATGTTTTCCGTTTCCGGTTTTGGATTTTTTTGAAAAGCTTAACAGGAACTACAATTTTCGATATACCTCTTGATTTAAAATGTCATCAAAATCGGTCCAGTACTTTCGCCTGTAGAGGCCTCACCCACCCACCCACAGACAGACATATTTTAAAAACTACTTTTTTGGCGTCCCATCCAAAACGTTGGATCCGCCCTAAGGTCTTCTATCGAATTCCGTTTCTAGATTTAAAAGATTCTTTTTAACACTAGCGAAATCGGTCGCCTACGCCCCACGCTTTTTTAATTTAAAATAATGAATCAGTTACTTAAGTTGGTAGTGTAGCGGGCCGGGCCGTGAATCTACGTCCTTGTTTTATGGCTATATAGATTGGTTTAATTATATATAAAACGATTCTTTAACTTTTGAAAAAAGATTCTTCGGAAAAAAAAACAAACACGCAAGAAATCAACATCTCTAAATATTGGTTCACCTACACATTAAGTTCTGATTCTTATTCTGCCGTTACTTATGAGCACTTTCCTTTAATCAGAAATATTTCATTGTCCTCCGTTTATTAGAGAGACATGAATTTTCAAACATTCATAGAATACGTCACCGAGATATTAGTAAACTGGGACACAAACAAAATTGTAGCCCATCCCCTAGCTCTATAAGCTTACAAAGTTTAAACAAATCATGTGGCAGTTTTTGAGCAATATTTGTTTCACAATGTCTTTTGAGTACCTAGGTATTTCAAATTTCTTTAAAGTATAGATAGAGTGGTAGAGAGAACACGGAAGAGGCAGTAACAGCGAAGCGGAAAGAAATGGGGGAAAAAAAAGAAGAGACAGAAATAGAGACAACAGTAGACCAACCATGAGGAAGAGGAAAACTAAAAATAAAGGGAAGTGAGTAAGAGAGGATTACAAAACAAAATTTTTTTATGAATAATTATACTGTTAAGAAAGTTTAAATTTTTTTCGTTAACTCAAGAAAAAATTGAGTATTCGAGCACTTTTACCAACTAGAATATAGTTTTTAAAATTGTTTTTTTTTTATTTTTTTTTTCCCAAAAATTGTAAAAGGTAAAAGGAGGAGGGTTGTGCGCGTGGACTAGTACCCCAGCCACATAAAAACAATACTACTAAAAAACTCACTAACAGCCTCGGAAAGGACGGATCAAATGATGACAACCCAAGCAAACGATTAAACGGCGAAACGATTAAACGATCAAACGACAAAAGAAATAAAAATGTAATGAATATAGCAACATGGAACGTTAGGAGCATTAGACTGAAAGAACAAGAGCTAGAAATAGAACTTAATAAAAAACAAATTGATATTGCAATAATATCAGAAACAAAAAAGAAACTTAAAGGAAGTAAGGAGATGAACAAGGATATACTGATTTACAGCGGTGTATCAGAAAAAATAAGAGCCCGAGAGGGAGTAGCAATACTAGTACATAAGAAATTAAAATCTAAAATAAAAAGCTACACGTACGAAAATGAAAGAATAATAACGTTAAGAATCAGAACAAAGAACGGATATATGACCATTTGTGGAGTATATGCCCCAGAAGAGGGCAGAAAAGAAGAAAGTGAAGTATTTTACAAAAAGCTACAAAAAACATTAAATAAAGTAAACAAGAACGACCAACTAATTGTAGCAGGAGACTTGAATGCAAGAGTTGGAGATCGGCCCATAGATGATACAATAGGACTGTACGGAGAGCCAACATTAAACAGAAATGGACAACATTTAATAGATCTATGCCTTCAAAATAAACTAAAAATTACGAATACTTTCTTCAAGAAGAAGTGGATTAACAAATATACCTGGAGTGAAAGAGGCAGAAGATCTCTGATTGACTATATTATAACAAATGAAAAACTAGCAAACAAGGTACAAGATGTCCATGTATACACAGGAGCGGAGTTAAACACTGACCACTATTTAGTAGTTGGTAAAATACAAATAAAACTAAATAACAAACCAAAAGGAAGGAATATAGACAAACAAGAATACAAATACAAAATAGACCTCCGAAGAGACGAAAGCATAAGACAGCTATACCAAAACCGATTAAATCAACATCTAATGCAACAAAATACAATCGAAGATATAGAACTAGAAACAAGAAACATACAAGATGCTATAAAAAAGCAGCTAGAGAAGCCTTAGGTAGAAGATTAAAAACGACAAAGAAAAAAGGACTAAGAATATGGAATGGCGAGCTGAAAACAGCGATAAAAGAAAAGAAAGACGCATATCTAAGATGGATTCAAGACAAAGAAAATGAAGATAAACATCAAAATTATAAAACAAAAAGAAACATAGCTAAAATAATAACACAAGAAGCACATAGAGAAAGTTGGAATAAATTTGTAAATGATCTAGAACATGATTTGTGCAATCAACAAAAATCAGTATATAAAGTAATAAAACACTTAAACAAAGAAGAAAAAGACACAGTGAATATAAGTAACATTACCGAAAATGAATGGCTAGAATGCTATAAAGAACTATGGACAGATAATAACGAAAAAAAAGTTGGAAAAACAAAAAAGGAAGAACCGTACAGGGCATGTGTAGATCTCTTAACAAAAGAAGAGCTAGACGAAGCACTAAATAACAGCAAAAACAGAAAAGCCACGGGAACAGATGTGATAAGTGTAGAATTATTATACAAGTATGGAGGCCTACTTCTAAAATACCGACTACTACACCTATTCAATATGTGTTGGCAACAAGCAAGAACACCAACAAGGTGGAATATTAGCATAGTACAACCAAACACAAAAAAGGTGATAGAGACAACACTAATAATTATAGAGGCATAAGCCTACTCAATGCTGAATATAAGATGTTCTCCAAAATAATAACTAAACGAGTACAGACAATAATAGAAACGATACTGATTGAAGAACAAAACGGATTCAGAAAGGGGAGAATTAATAGAAAAAAGAAGAGAAAAAAATCAAGAAGCGCATTTTGCTTTTGTCGATCTAGAAAAAGCGTTCGACTATGTAAATAGAAATAAATTATGGAGTATACTCAAAAACAAAGGATTACCTATACACTTAATAAAAATGATAGAAAGTTGTTACTATAACACCAGTTTTAAAATAGCTGGAGGGGAAAAATACGAAATTACAAATAGAGGTTTAAGACAAGGGTGTCCACTCTCAGCCGCACTTTTTAACATATATATTGACCAAGTAACAAGGGAATGGAAAGAAGTAGCTCCAAAAGGAATAAACATAAATGCAAACTACTGCCTTAATATACTACTCTTCACAGATGACATGGTATTAATAGCCCCGACCGAGGATGACCTACAAAGGATGGTATTTCTGTTAGATAAAATAGTAGCAAAATACAACGGAAGAATATCCATAACAAAAACAAAAGTAATGGCACACTGGGGTACAGAAGCAATAAGAACTAAAATAATGTTACGAGACAAACCCTTAGAACAAGTCTCACATTTCAACTGCCTCGGAAACGACATCACTTATGAACATGAAAACGATTACAGGAACAAGGTGAACAAATACCAGTCAGCATGTGGGACAATAGCAAAAACGTTCAAAAACAAAGCAAGATTAGATACACAAATACGTTTGTATAATTCATTAGCAGTTCCAGTTGCACTATATGGTAGCGAAACATGGGTAAAAACACAAAAAAAGATCAAGCGTTAAGAACAGCCGAAATGAAATTTTTGAGAAGGATAAAAGGAATTAGCAGAGACGATAGAATAAGGAACGAAGTAATAAGAAACGAATTAAATGTAGAACCATTAGAAGAAAAAGCAGAAAGATCATCTTGACAGAATGGATGAAAAGAGGATCCCAAAAACCATAAGAGGATACAATCCTAAAGGCCGACGAAGCATCGGCAGACCAAGAAAGCGTTGGTGAGACGGAACAGGTCAAGGACCTAAACCGTAAATGGATACGACGACGACGACGAATAATAGTTATTTAAGTAACAAAGAATGTCAAGACGTAATAACATTCGAGGTAGGTAAGTACGAGCCGAGGCGAAGCCGAGGCTTGTTGCCTGCCGAGAATGTTAATAGTCGATACATTCCGTGTTACTATTTTCCACGCTACAGGTAGAAATTTAATCATATTTTTAAAAGTTCGTTTTGACTGCTGTCATCGGAATTATTTTTTAAGAGCCCCATTATTCTAAGTTGCCTGTGCTTGTTGAAATAAAATATTGGAATCTGTACCTTGTTGCTTTAATTATTATCCTAGGAATGTAAATAATAGGGTTGGGAAAAAATGTGTTTTTAAAAAAAAGTTTTTTTTCATTTAAAATAGTTTTTTTAGTTTTAAAACAGTTTTTTTAACCATCGAAAAAAACGGTGTTTTAAAACCAAAAACATGTTTTAAAACAAATTTTAAAGCAGACAAAATTAAAAATTCAGCAGTAATAATTATTACGCAGAGCGCCAAGCGTCGTAAATGTAGGTATTATTGCTTGCTTCAAACTTTTATCAGAAGTTCGACGAATCGGTGCCTATCTCGTCTTATAGCCTTTTGTTACAACTTTTATTGTGACTGATGCGGAGTCGGGGACTCCCCGACGCGGAGACGGGAGTGAGTCATCATGATTAAGAGCTTGTGCTTGCTTTTGCGAATTGTTTTTGTTTATTCTAATTAGTGCAGTCCCTGCAGTCATACGCTACGGTTCATTTGTTAACTAACTGTTACTATACTCGAGGTTATGAGTAGTCAGGGGCGAAAAAAAGATCCTATTTGGATACATTTCAACGAAATTAAAGTGAAAACTGATCGCACGGATTCGGCGGGTAGAATCAAAACTGTAGCTAAGGCAGAATGCAAACAGTGCAAAAAACAATTGCCTATACTAGTCTAGTAGCAAGGATGAAAATGCACCATGAAAAGTGTGTTTGTCAGGACACTTCGCTGCAAGATCAACAGAGGATGGAAATAAACATTTCTGACGACGTTGACGACGACATGCCAGATCCTGATCGCGACGATATTGCTATTCCTATTAATGCCAATGCAAGTAAGTGAAAAACGAAGGCATTGAGGTTGCTAAAAAACATAATATTTACATCAAATTTCTGAATTTTTTTAAATACCAAAATAAGATCTGTTTACAAATAGTTAAATTGTTTCAACAGGTACGTCACAAAGTGTTACCACCACACATCCAAAAACTTTATCATCTTCACTGAAATCTAAATCATCCACCGGCGGAAAGAAACGTGGAGGAAGTGGTAATCTTGATAACTTTTTTGTAAGAACTACCCCTCAAGAAGTCAAAAAAATAGATCTTCAAGTAGCCACTTACTTTCTTGCCACAAACACCCCATTTAGTCACGTTGAGCATCTGCAATTTAAAAAACTCTGTACACAGCTGCGTCCGGGCTCCCCCTACAAGAAAACGGCTAAGCACACTTCTAGATGAAGTCTTTCAACTCACTTTGTCAGAAGCGGAAGCTGAGTTGGAGGGAATAGCTGTGTGCATGTCCTTAGACGGCTGGTCAAATGTGCACAGAGAGCCAATTGTTTGCACAGTCGTAACAAATGTGCAAAGTGGCAAAGTGTATCTAATCGACACAATAAATACAGAAGACAACAGCCATGACTTCGAATATTTGATAAAACTATCACTTGAGTCCATTAAAAACTGTAAGGATTTCAAATGTAGCGTAAGAAGTTTTGTCACCGATAATGCAGCCAATATGGGAAAAATGCGAAAAGCTTTGGCAGAGTCCAACGAATTGCAAAATAATGACATCCTTACATACGGATGTTCTTCTTATATTTTTAATCTACTAGCCCACGATATTGAAATACCTGGGATTGCAGAGCATGTTAAGCAGATTATCAAATATTTTAGAAATACGCACATTCCCGGAGCAAAATATCGGAAATCTGGTGGTACAATGGTGGTACAATGTTGGTACTTCCATTAGATGTTCGGTGGAATACTTTGGCGGATTGTTTGGAGTCTTACTTATCCAACTGGCACATTTTAAGCAAACTATGTACCGAATATATAAACAGCGACAACAAAGTTATCACTACGCAAGAACATATCAATTGCCACTTGGAATGTCCAGGGCCTCGTTTCCCACCCTGGTAAATTAGATATTATTGAACGGGAAACATCAAACATCACAATAGTTGGTCTGTCCGAAACGCATTGGGCAGGTCAAGGACATTTTAATACTAAAAATGGTAACACCATATATTTCTCTGGCCACCAAACAGATTCAATACAAGGAGTGGCGATAATCATTAATAAGCAATTACAATCAAGTGTACTGGCTACAACCCTATTAACTCAAGAATAATCACGATAAAGATCAATGCTAAACCGTGTAACTTAAATATAGTCCAGGTGTACGCGCCAACTGCATCCCACAGCGAGGAGGAAATTTATGAACTCTGCCGCCAATTAGAAAGAACTATTAGAGAAATGCCCAGCAAAGAAGTAACATGTATACAAGGTGATTTTAATGCCAAAATTGGGCAAACGCAAGAAGATGAACAAATAAGGCAATTGGTCGGAAGATACGGCTTGGGCAAGAGGAATGATTCCGGTCAAAAGCTCGTAGAGTTTTGTATAGAAAACAACTTAGCCATCACAAATAGCCTATTCCCTCAACACCCAAGACGCCGATACACGTGGATATCTCCAGGGGGACAATACAAGAATCAAATTGACTTCTTCCTCATAACAGCTAGATGGAAATCAAGCGTCAATAACGTGAAAACTCTCCCTGGCAAAGAGTGTGGAAGTGACCACAAACTCCTGCTAGCTAAAGTCAGAATTCATATAAAAACAAAGAAAATAGAAAAAAGAACTCCCTCCTTGGAACCAGAAAACATGGAACAATTCAAACAAAAATTGGAGCAAAACTTAATAACAAATTTGGATAACTCAAGTCAGTCAAATCCAGAAGAAATGTGGCTAAGCCTCAAAACAACTCTATTAACTACCAAAGAACAAGTGACACAACAAAGCAAAAGGAAAGTAAAGAACAAAAAATGGATGACCGACAAAACTTGGAGTGTAATAGAAGAAAGGAAGTCCCTCAGACAAGCAGGCATAAACACACAAAAACGAAGAGCCGAATATAGAAGACTATGTAGAGAAATACAACGGCTATGTAGACGGGATAAAAATCACCACACAGAACAAATATGCCAAGAGATCGAAAGCAGAGCTAACACCAACGAAAACGGAGACCTCTTCCAACACATTAAAGAAATTACAAGGGAATTTAAACCAAAAACGTGGAAGATAGAGGACAAAGATGGGAAAGTCATCAATGAGATAGACGACGTAGTAGAGGTATGGCGGAAATATTGCGAAGACTTGTACACATGCGAAACAAACGACCAAGAATTAATACACATCCCTTCCATCAGGGAAATTGAACAAGAACCGGATATACTAAAAGTAGAAGTAGAGCAAGCCATCCGTTACTTAAAAAACAACAAGAGTACAGGTGTAGATAATGTGAGCGCAGAAATGCTAAAACAGCTTACGCCAAGCGGTGTTAACCTATTATGGAAGATTTGCAATAGGATCTGGCAAACTGGAGAGTGGCCGAGCGACTGGAGTACATCCACTTTCATTCCTCTGCATAAAAAAGGGTCAAGTCAAAAATGTAACAACTACAGAACCATCGCACTGATATCCCATCCAAGTAAAGTTATGCTTAGAATCCTACTAAACCGACTCAAAAATTTCTTAGAGTGGCAGATCCCAGAAGAACAAGCCGGATTCGTAACCGGAAAAGGCACCAGGGAACAGATTATGAACGTACGACAGATCATCGAGAAGGCAAGAGAGTTCGGGAATCCTACGTTTCTATGTTTCCTCAATTACAGCAAAGCCTTTGACTGCGTGGAATGGTCTCAACTCTGGAAAGTGTTACTAGGCATGGGGACCCCGTTACACCTTGTCATACTATTGAGACAGTTATACGACAATAGCACAGGAATAGTCAAAGTCGATGGCAAGATCTCTAAAACCTTTAACATACAACGCGGCGTTCGCCAAGGATGCATCCTGTCGCCCTTGTTATTTAACATATATGGTGAATACATAGTTAGGAAAGCCCTGGACGGCTGGGAAGGTGGTATAGTTGTCGGCGGCAAGACAATAAATAACCTCCGCTACGCTGATGACACTACCCTTATCGCGAAAGAGGAACAAGAGATGTCAGAGTTGATTGAAAGGGTCGAGCAAGAGAGTTTACGATTCGGCCTAAAACTCAACCCACAATCAACAAAATTTATGGTAATAGATCGTACCAACAAACTAGCAGCCGCTCCTAACATTCATGATGTAGAAAATGTAAATGAAATAGTCTATCTGGGTGCCCATATAAATAATGAAGGCAACTCATCAACGGATATAAAAAGAAGAACAGCGCTTGCCAAGTCAGCTATGACTAAACTAACAAAAATTTGGAAAGACAACCACATTACGAAGGCAACAAAATGCAAGCTAGTTAGAACACTTGTGTTTTCCATTGCCATATATGGAGCGGAAGCTTGGACCTTGAGGGCCGTTGACATCAAAAAGCTAGATGCCTTCGAGATGTGGGTGTGGCGAAGACTCCTGAGGATCCCTTGGACAGCACGTAGAACCAATGTTTCCATACTGGAAGAATTGGGAATTCAGGAAAGGCTGTCAAGTGTAGTAAAGCGGCGAATCTTGAAATACTTTGGACACGTCACTAGAAGGAAGGACGACAACCTGGAAAAACTGGTTGTGCAGGGGAAGCTGGAAGGGAAACGACCTCGAGGACGCTCCCCAAGACGATGGATCGACCAAGTCAAGGAATTCACCGGTACACCCGTTTCAAGAAAACATCAGGAATGCCTCAGACAGGGATAAATGGAGGAACATTGCCCAAACCACAACTTAAATAGCAACCATGAGATCACGACACTTCAACCATGAAGTATACAACTAGAGAGAGGGATGTACCGAAAATCGGTTAATATTTGATAAGAAAATAATCGCAAAAGTTGAAGACCTTAACATCAAAATGAACGCTCAAGACTATTTAGCAAAGTTAAAAGTCATTGCGGTAGCTCTAGACAAATGTCAAAGTAACACATGTACGATTGCTGATGCCACCGACATCTGGAAGGAGGTGCTTGAATATTTTGAAAACGAAGCAAAACCTGCAGGTTCAAGTAATCAAAAGGAACTGGATTTGGTTGAAGCTCGCTACAATATGGCAATGACGGATTCTCATTTTTTAGCAAATCTATTAGAGCCACAATATAGAGGGAGAAAACTGAGTGACGAAGAAGTCGATAAGGCTTTGCAATTTGTTTCGGACTATCACCCATTTGTAATACCAGAAATTTTATCTTTTCGAGCGATGGCGACTCCGTTCAAACGGTATTTGTTTGATGAACACACTGTGCGGAATATCAGCTCTTTAACATGGTGGCAGTCGCAGAAACAGTTTATTTCATAGGAATTATCGAGTTTATCAAATCAACTGTTTTCTACTGTGGCTTCATCGGCAGGGGTAAAAAGTTATTTTCTACGTTTGGAATCGTTCACTCCAAATTAAGGAACAGGTTAGGGGACGAAAAAAGTGCTAAACTGGTGGCCGTATTTCAGCACTTAAACAGAAATACTGAATAATGGATATTTTAATTTTTTTACTATATTTTTATTGTTTATAAACTTTAAAACTTTGTACCTATCTATATCTAAATTCCACTACTTTTTTTACTGTTTATTGTGTTTGACAAACATAAATTTTTAGTAAAATTAGCTGAGGTTTTGTTTAAATTATTTTTGAAAAAGTTTTAAATAAACTTTGAAGAAAACGGTGTTTTAAACAAATGTTTTAAACAATTGTTTTAAAACACCCGCGTTTTTTTTAGGTGTTTTAAACATGTTTTAAAACGCTGTTTTAAGACGTTTGTTTTAAAACAACCCAACCCTGGACTAAATAACACTATTAAGTTCCGTAGTCAAGGGCAAAAAGTAAGCGAATATTATTGGGCACTTTCATCTTTTGTAGCTATGGATGTATCGCCTATTTACCTTGCCTGTAGCGTGAAAAACATTTTTAAACAATATGAAGAACGTGGTCCAGATATATCGAAAATAATTTTTTAAGTAAATAGCTATTTATGCACCAATGGCGTTACTACGATGATTACGCCCGGAGAACGATTAAATCCAACTCGAGGGCTTTAGCCCGACAGATGGATATCGTTCGATGGGCGTAATCATTCTGTGACGCCGTGGTGCATACAAGACTTTATTGTTCACTTTGTTCTTTTAAAAAAACAAAGAAATGGCATCTTTGTGTACGCTTTACCTACATAAATACACTATCTGGTAGCCTATGAAACAAAAACAGATTGTTTACTTATAATGTCCAATTTGTTTTTGAATTGCAATTATGAATACGCTACCAAAACGTGTACAAGAAAATGCTCAAAAATCAACGGAAAGTTTGCTACCGTTTAAATCGAAAGCAAGATATGAAAAAGAGTACGAAACCTTTAGGATATGGCAATCAAAACATGAAACAGCGACCGTAACTGAAACTTTACTATTGGCGTACTTTCAAGAATTGGTAAGTTTTACATATATTCATATGTAAAATTAGTCTAATTTTGTTTTTAGTCTGGAAAATACACTCCTACGTCGCTATGGAGTAAATATTCACTTTTGAAATCAACTTTTCTAGTTAAGATGAAAATTGACAGGTCAAACTA
This sequence comes from Ctenicera cuprea, assembly GCA_958336395.1. Lineage (NCBI taxonomy): Eukaryota > Metazoa > Arthropoda > Insecta > Coleoptera > Elateridae > Ctenicera > Ctenicera cuprea. Next base: position 31,560,298 of record OY284492.1, read on the forward strand.
CAATCAATTGATTTCCTTCTTAAAAGTCAAATCGAAGAGATATAAACCAAAGAAATCACAGGTTTTAACAGGAGAGCAGGTTCTGGCATTCATAAAAGGTGCTTCTGACGACTTTTATCTTTTACATAAAGTAGCTTTGGTGATGGGAGTTTTTAGTGGTTTAAGAAGAGATGAAATGGTCAAAATGTGTATTGATGATATAATTGATAAATGATCTGTTGTAATTGTAAAAGTGCCAGAGACTAAAACAGGTACGTCTAAAGGTTTTACAATTGTAGAGGAAAAAGAAATAAATGCTCTTAAGTTAGTTCGACAATACATGGCACTAAGACCAAAGCAAACGAAAGAACACCAATTTTTCTCACATATAGAAAGGGTCGTTGCACAGTGCAACATGTAGGAAAGAATACTATAGGAGGTGTCCCAAATATAATTGCCAAATACTTAAAATTAGAAAACCCTCTCCAGTTTACGAGTCACTGTTTGAGGCGAACGTCATCCACTCTTTTGATTGAGGCAGGAGCTAGTTTTGAAACCCTCAAAATGCACGGAAAATGGAAGAGTAATACGGTTGCACAGAGTTACGCAGAAAAAAGCATCATTTCGAAAAACCGTATTTCCAGCATGATTGCAAGTGCGATGAGTTCAACTGAAGGAGAAACTTCAAAAACTAATTGTCAAACTAATGTGACAGATACTTCTGTTAATGTTAGAGTTACATCCAATTTGGAACTACTAGAACAGTCGTCATCGTTATCATATGCACCTGGAAATGAAAATAGAAACGTTTCTAAAGACCTTTCTAACAAAAGTGTTACATTTTCGGGAAAATTTGAAAACTGTAATTTTTATTTTGGAAAATCAGCTTAATTCTCTGTATTGCAAGTTGTACTAGTTATTCTTAGTAAAATTAATTTTTTGAGGGCGTAATGAATTCATTACGCCCCGATTGTTATGGAAATGTTTACATATCTCGTATCCTAGAAGTTATCATTCAATTACAGTACAGTGAACAATAAAAAAATATACATATCCACTAGGGTGGTCCTTATTTATGAAAGTCTGAATTTTATCAAACACGCCCCCCAGTTTTGTTCCATTATATAAAGAAATAAGGCTGTAAAAAATTCAGCAAAAAAAATAATATTAACACGCTGAAACATTGAAACAATTTTGATTTTACAATTTTTCGTTTATATTAATTTTTTATGAATCCGTGAAAGTAAAAATAACTACTTAACTAACATTTTCTTATTTTCGAAACAATTATAAATATTTTAATTCATATTTCATCAAAATCGAAAGAACATATCTCAAAACTTATTGTATTTTGAATGTAAAAGCACATTATCGATGTGACATAGGTGCAATTTGTAGATAATGAAGAAAATACAGATCCGGATGCAAAACATTTTAAATAAAAATACTGTTTATTGCTTTAAATTTTTAAAATAATTAAATTTACTTTATTTATTAATTCCAGCTTTACTTCGTTAAAGTCCATATTTAATGAGTATCTGTATATAAAATACTTAATCACTTTAACAATATTTATTTATTTAAACCTTATACGTATTTCGGCATGTTTACATGCCATTGTCAAAGGTTATATGAAAGTAAACAGTTAGTGTTGTTATAGCAATAGAACTTTTTTACTTATCTTGGTAATCGTCTGCAGATGACTTGATTTCTTATTCCAAAATGTCCAGTAGAGGAGAATTTAACAGATCAATTTGCTCATTCATTAACGCTACAGTTTTTAAATGTTTGTGAATTTCAAAAGCTTCTAGTATATCTAACTTACGTTTATCATCACAAAAGTGTAAACATTTTATGGTGTTGTTAGATGTCATTGAATGATTTTGTTCTAGTAAGTGTTTAGCGTAATTGGATTTATGTGGGTGTTTGTATTTGTAACAACGTACGTGTTCTTTATACCTAATATCAAAATTTCTAATTGTCTGGCCTATATAAACCGAATTACAATGAGAACAATTTAATTTGTAAATGCCTGATTTTAACAAATTGTCTGTTTTTGATTTTGCATTAAACAAAGTGTTTAAGATGTTCCTAGTTGTTTTAAAGCTTACTTTATATTTATTTGTTTTGTTTATAATTTTAGCAATTTTTTCTGATTTCTCACCAAAATATGGTATCGAAGCATATTTACTACTTAATGCAAAAAGTAAGGAACATTAGTCAAACTAACAAATAAACTTAAATTTAAAAAAAATGGTTTTCTTTTTGAAACGTTTTTTATTCGAAAGATTGTGATATCGTTTCGCAGCTATGTCCCGGATATCTTTTTCTAGTCTTGAATAATCTGCATTACAAAAATCAGACGGATTATTAACATTAATTAGTTGAAAATAAAGATAAATAAATACTAAATGTAATAGTATTAATTACCTGTAAAAGGTACTGCTGTTCATACAATTTTTTTGGTAATTATATTATTAAAATCCAAAACTCATTTTATTTCTCGCTTAGCAGTATCGTTAGCTACCTTCAGAGATTTTATTATTTTAAGACCTTAAAGTTTTCTGGATGACAATGAAGAAAGTCTGTTTCTATTTTAAAACGGCGAAAAAGTTTATTACATTGGCAGATATAGAATTTTCTAATTTTCTCAAGACAAATGCATTTAAATCGTCTGGTTTCATTAATAGCGTTTTTTCAAGTTCTTCTTTTTTAATATCTTTTTTATCATGTTGCTAATTAATATTTGCGGCCATATGAATTTTAGTTTCCAGTGGTAGGCTTTCATCAAAAAATGCAAATGCTGCTGTTTCTGTATTTAGGTACGTCAAATGATTTGTAAACTTATTGGCAGTAACAGTTGCAGGATTTTTTAGATTTTGTTTTTAAATCCGCAACGTAAATAAAAAAAAAAAAAAAAAAAGAAAAATGTATTTCTTATACTTATAATATTAATTAATTAATTGTCGATGACGTCTCTTCACTATGTTTTTGTCTTCGTTGTATTTCTTTGTCTTTCCTCTTCATTCTTCGGTCTTGAATTTCTTTTAAAAGTTTGTCCACGCCGAGCATTCAGCTTGGTCGTCCTTTTTTCTCTGTTAAAGTAAGAATTCCTTGTCTTCATTTATTGTAATCATATTTAGAGCGTTTTCGTGTGAAATATCGAAAAAATTGTCCAATTCATGAAAAATGCTTTTCTCATTCGTTCGCTGTCGTTCTGCTGTATTTTAAGATTTTTTCCTAAGTTTCTCCAGTCGTTGTATACTTTTTCTAACAATTGAACGCATGGTTGTTGTAATCTTGTTGGTATTCGGGCTGTTTTCCAAAATACAGTACATTCTTGTACAGTAAAAGTAGCACTCTCTCAAACTCTTAGTTTTATTACCAGTAAGTTAAAAAATAAAACTTGAAGAACGTCCTTATCAGAAGACAATTTAGATCCTGTAATTCGACTTTTGGTATTTTCAATTAAAATGATTTTTTTTTCTCAAATCGATACTACTTGAAAAAGACATTTTCAGCGTATATAAATAAGTCGAAAAACAAAAATTAAATATTAAAATAACTAGATATTAAAATTACCGAAGTATTCTTAAAGTCGTTGTTCTGGTTACGATTTCAAAATTACAACTGCCAGATGTTACCCTGCGCATTCTGCCAATAACTGCAAAATAGATACCTAAACGTAATATTAGTAACCTTGAATAACAAAATGATAACTATATAGTTATTTTTTACTTTAAAAATTAAAAATGAAGAAAAAAAAACAAAAATTGTAAAATTTTGATTTTTTCGATTTATAAGCTCGAAGAGGCACGTGTTAATATTATTTTTTGGAGCTGAAATTTTTACAGGTTTATTTTCTCATATAAAGGAACAAAACTAGGGGGCGTATGTAGAAAACGAATCAAAAATTTTTTTTTCGTATATAAATAAGGACTACCCTAATATCCACCATCCTGCATCCGGAGACGTCATAAACGAGTTCTTAATCGACAAAAATCTCGAAAACTTTTTTAGTAAAAACATTACATTATGAATATTTCCTTTAAAAACGTAAAAATTATTTTAAAACTAATGGATTGACACGAATAACACGCTGCAAAACATAAAGCTGAAAAGTGAAAACTGACCACATTTAAAAACTACCATATTACTTTGAATGTCATGCTTATAAGAAATCTATTTAATAATTAAACGCGATAACTGTCTAACGTTTGGACTATAAAAATTGATCTTTGGACGCTGAATTAAGTGCTATCATCGTATATACATTCCACCAGTTAATTTTTCCATGCAAATAAGAAAAAATATCCCTTTTTAAATCATACTCTCTGTACAGCAGTAAGAATGGTATGATGTTATTGCAATCAATGTTGGGGCGTGAAAAGGTAATATTAAAATACTGAATTAGAAAGAGAAATGGAGAAGGCAGGACTAAAAACCAACGATCAAAAAGCAAAATATATGCTGCAGACTAGAGACGAAAGAAGGCGACAACCAGAACCAGAAACAATACAAGTTGGGAACAAGAATTTCGAAAAAGTGAAGCGATTTAAGTATCTAGGAAGTATACTAACGGAAACAAATAACACCAAAGCAGATATAGCGGCAAGAATATGTGCAGGGAACAGATGTTATTCCTCCTTACAAAAATACTTTAAGTCCCGCATGTTATCTATAAATGCGAAACTGAAGATCTATAAGACCATAATAAGAGCCACAGTGACATATGCATCAGAGATGTGGGTATTGACAGAAGAGGATAAGAACAGGTTGTTAATTTTCGAAAGGAAAATTCTAAGGAAAGTGTTTGGACCTATAAATGATGCTGGTGTTTGGAGGATACGCATGAATCATGAATTGAAAGAACTATACAAAGAACCTGATATTGTGGCGATAATAAAAAGGCATAGGATTGGGACACGTGCATAGAATGCAGCAAGTTAGAGCACCCAAAACAGCTTTAGAAAAAAAACCGGAGGAAAGACGCTTAAGAGGGAGGCCTAGAAAGAGGTGGCTGGATGATGTGGAAGAGGATTTAAGACTAATTGGAGTACGAAGATGGAGAGGGAAAGCTGATGAAAGAAAGGAATAGCAGAACGTTGTGGAGCGGGCCAAGGCTCTTTGAAGAGCTGTAGTGCCAAGAAGAAGAAAATACCTTTGAATATATGATAAGTAACAACAAACTATACAATACAATAAACTATATATACAATAAACTATTTGGAAGTCCAGGATAAGTACTTCGCTTAGTTTTTGGTAACTTTAAAAAAAAATGATAGGGATCGCGCGCCGCTTGAGTTGCATAATCTCAGCTGCAGCCGTATTCCTCTCGAATTCATAGCTCGAAGAGATCTAGATTTATTAACTAGAATGAATTCGAACAATCGCTATCTAATTCATAAACCTAGGACTTTAATCCGCGGTCCGCTACACTACCTACTTAATTAGCCGATTTATTATATAAAAAAAACAAAAACTAACGCTCGCCGGTAATAGCCCACGGGGTTTGCTAGTACAATATAATACAACGTAGATAATCATCTGCTGTCGATATAATATGGTTCTTTATTAAGAGTTATTCCGTCATTTCTGGACATAGGTACTAACAAATATCTATATTTAATAAACGACACGAAAAAAACTACAGCTTGCAAATTTACATTGAAATAGCTGCTGACAAATGTTACTTCAAATCACACGGTAAACAATAATAAATAATACAACAAAGAACAATGGGCATTAATTGTCATTTATACACTACCAACTAAAGCAGAGAATGAAAACAGTATTCGTGAAAATAAATTGAGAAACCAGATGATTAATACGGGTTGTAAATGAAAATAAACACCCCGTAAATTTAAATTAAACTTGAAGACGAGAGGTCATATAAAAGTAGAACGAATGACGCCTACATAGAAACCGAGGTGAAGCTCATAAAAAATACAAATGAATGCCGTGTATAAAATATCTCCAAGTAGGTACTGTAATCTAGAAGTTATACGATTCTGCAGTTAGACAGCGGCTTTCCCGAAGCTGGAAAAACAATGTCCGGAAAGCCTTAAACCGATTTTTTTTTTCTAAATTTACGCCTGAAAAGAGCACGTGTAGCGCATTATCGCAAGTAAACAAGTTCGGTGTTTGCGAATGTTCCGACAGATTATTTTCTTTATTGTTTCTACTTTATTCTAATTAAGTCTTTTCTCTGCTTTTGCAGGTAAAAGGCTGTATTAATTTTCAGTATTTTTTACAGACTTGAATTACGGAGTGTTTTTTGTGATATACTACAGAAACATTTAAGTAACGAATTAACAAAAATAATAAAATCATTTTAAGCAGTAACAAGTGCCCAGTTTGTAATATTACTCTTTTCTTTTAACAATTAAATGTTTTAATAAAAAACACCTTTCAGCTAGCTCAACTCATATCTCAGGACGAATCAGCTTAAAATTATCTTATGAAACTAACGACAACCAAATGCACTTTAAATCGCTATAAAGCGATTTAAAGTGCATTTGGTAGTCGTACAGTACTGAAGTTAATTTAAATACAAAATATAAACCAAAAAACTTCAAGCCTACCGTCCCTACCTAGGTAAAATATTATATGTATACAAAATTAGTACAAAAATGTGTATTTACAATCTTAATTACAAATTTTATTAATAAGTTATAGCTTTACTTCGTCAAAGTTCATTTTAATTTAATGTAAATAAAATAATTCTTAACTCTACCAGTTTTTCTTATTTTAGCCTTACACGTATACATGTTGACATGCCATTTTCAGAGGCAAAATTAAAAGTAAACAGTTGGTGTTGCTATAGGAACAATAAATCTTCATAACTTGATCTTGGTTTTCTATATCTGCGTGCAGATGACTTAATTTCTCACTCCAAAACGTCCTATAACGGTGAATTTAAGAGATCAATTTGCTCAATCCATAAAGGTATAGATTTTAAATTTTGTGAATTTCAAAGTTTCTAATATATCCAACTTATTTTTATCATCACAGAAGTGTAAAATTTTTAGAGTGTTATTAGATGTCATTATATGATTGTTTCTAGTAAGTGTTTAGCGTAATTTGATTTATGTAGGTGTTTATATTTGTAACAACGTACGTGTTCCTTGTTAAAAAATATAAGGCTAAAATAAAAAAAAACCTGTTGAAGTTAAGAATTGTTTATTTACATGAAATTAATTACCAATACTTATGCTACTTAGCTAAATAAGCGGTTGAGAGCTGGACCGTTGTGTTAGCGCTGGACGGGTGGTGTTTCCACCGTGGACTGCGCTTGATCACTGTGATAATTCGATTCGTTCGCTGGTGTAATTTGCACCCGAAATAAAAGTCGTCACAAACACACTAATGTTTCCTTTACTTATTTTATTTTTAGAAGAAATAATACTTTTCTACGGCGCGGCGTAGCACTAACGCACAAAAATCTTCTTTCACTCCCAGTTTCTTATGTGTCGATCTGTCTGGCTCCACAGAAGGCGGCCAACTCCTGCTACCCGTCAGGAGAACCCTCTCTTGCTTCTGTAGGCCACCCTCCCAGTCGGGTTACCGCAAAAGATTTTTGCCTGACGGTTCGACTCCTTGACGCCTTTACCACCCAGATGCTGATTAGTGCGTGCATACCATAAAAATTTCCTGCCTGACGGTCCGGCTCCTTGACGCCAAACCGTTTACCTACCGGATGCTTATAAGAACGTTTACACAACGCCGTTGGTGAACTACCTTACCAGTGCATATAACAGTTTTGAAAATAATTAAAATAATCCCCGCTAGAAATATTGACCCATTAGAAGGTCCATTTACAAAATGCTGCTAATCTGCAGGAAACCCTCGTTGGATTCAGGTCTCGGGAGGCACACACTCAACATCTCAGAGAAATTATTGTATGGGCAGGGAAAAGATATATTATAGATAGCCGAATCCTAAGACCTGCTTTTTTTTCGAAAGAACGCTGTATCGAGAGTGTTACTTAGACAACTTTCAGAACGGATTCGCTCCCAAGTTAGCAGTGTTGTTCTAAAATGACTAAGACCGAGAGATTGTGCTTGTTACACATTATGTAGCTACAACGCGTCGGTGTCTAAACAAAGTTTTTTTAAACAAACATAGAGTGGTCTGCAAATTCTGTAGAACTTCCGCTACCCTGGTAAGTTTTATGAGAATATCAAAAAATACAGTTGATGAAACCAAAACTCACGATTTAAAAGAGCTGAATTCGAGAAAAGATACGCCCAATCACACCAGAAACTCTTATTGATGTGCTGCAAGAGTTTCCTTCTCGATTGGAGCATTACCAAGAAGTAAAGGCTACCATTACCAACAATAATTATGGATATTTTAATCTCATAGACTTAAATAAACCGCACAACTACAACTGCTGTTGTGGAATGCGCTGCTAAGACCCAAAATATATGTTTTGCATGTTACTAACAATTTTAAAAATTGTGAAAATTCTAAAGAGATATATAATGTCTAGGTAATGAGACTATCAAATACCTGTTTGCCATTTAAAAAATGATCGATGACGTTGCCTCAAAAGAAAATATTTGAAAAAGAAACATTTAAACCAGGGTGTTTCTGTTTCCTAGGTACGTACAGACACATCATGAGGTGATTTCTTGAAGAATGTTCATATAAACATATGTTGATTTCTTACAGTCCTCTGAAGAAAGAACTGTCTAATCAGTGTTATGTTGATAGCTTTCACAGTAGTTGCACTAAAATTTTGAAATTTTATATGTGAGCGCTACTAATTTAGCTTAGTATTACTACCAATTTTTGTTTGAATAAATGCACCAACAGTGTCTCATATGGAGGGGGGTCACGTAATATTTGTTTCTCAATACCTTAGATCTTTACAGTTTTGTCTCGAAAACCTTATTTTTTATTCAAAAATACACAAGGAAGATACTTGGCGCTAGTCGCTAGATCTAATAGTTTTCGAGATAATTCAAGTTTTATGAAAAAAGTGCCATGAAGATCCGAGCGTTCCCCTAAAATGCGAAAATAGTCCGTAAAAACTTTGGGGCTAAGTTCTACACATCGAGACAATAAAAGTTCGTATAAACATGGGTACGAAAACGCTTCCTTATGGAGCTGCAGCCTCCCGAGAAGGCTATAGTTTGAACTGTTGAAATTTACCACTCCGGAAACAGTACCTTCTTAACGAAGCGTTAGAACTCACTCTCCAAGTTTGTGGAAACTACTTCGAATTCTTGAGAAAACACTTACACCTGCATGGTAAGTCGATTTTATAAACATTAAAACATTAACAGAGATTAACATTATCTAGACAAAACAAACTTAAAAAATTATTAAGATCTAAAATATTTAGAAGAAACTATTACGTAGCACCCCCCCCCCCCTCATATGAGACCTCTTGTAAACTTAGTCAAACAAAAATCAGTAGTGTTCACATATAAAGGTTTAAAATGTTAGTGCGAAAGTTATCGACAAAAAAGTGAATAGACTTTCTTTTTCAGTATTTTCGGACATACGTTCATACACACTTTTCTTCATGAAATAAACCAAGGAATTACCTCCCGAAGTTTCTTTACGTCTTAGGAAACACCTTGTTTGAGGGTTTCGCGGTTTCTGGAACTGTCAATTCTAAAATTTACTTTCCGCATCGCCATTTGAAAGTTAAATTCAGCATAATTAGGTAGCGACCTGTTTCGTCTTCCTTTACAAGCATTTGCTCTAAGCGCTTAATGCTCAGTGCTCTTATCACTCTGAAGATGCAAGCTGCAATGTCTTGCGAAACGTTAGTTTGTATGGGTTCACAAACAGCTAACAAGCATAAGCCTATTAAACATTCTTGTCCTATGAAACCAGATATACTAAGATCAAATCCTTGTTCGCCCCAAATTCAAACAGTCCAAGCAGGCGTAGGCCTAGCACTTGCCCTTGTCCAGACATGCAAAGTAGAAGCAGAAATACACGGACCTGTTTAGACAGGCAGGGCCCACCATCTTTGGCACAAACACTAGAGCATTACACGCGGTCTCAGCCGAAAGTAAATTTTATTACTAAAAAATTAAAACTCTCAATAACGCTCCACAATTTAAATCGCTACACCTATCCCAGCGTTTTAGAAAAATATTACTTCCGGGGTGTGATGAGTTTGGTCTTGTAGAAACTATGACTAGATATATAGGAAACGGTTGGGTGTGCGAGAGTACAGAACCGAAAAGACCGCAAAAGTGCATCTGTCGTCAAGTTTCAAGCGGATCATCGGGTCGTGCTGCTGGAGGAAGCAAGGCAAACCGCTCCAATAAAGCCTGTAAAAAAGTTTGCAGGAAATAAGGCAGACAAGCGCAACAGCCCTTGCAGCATAAAGAGTCGCCATTACACCACCAAGGCACAAAGGATCCCGAGTCAGAACCTGCAACCTCTGTTGAAAGCGGCAACGCAGCTCTTGCTTTGTTAGCTCGAAGTAAGGTGAGTTGCTATTCTTTGCTTGTGTGTTCGTTTTGTGCTGACATTATTGACGTAAGAAAAAACAGTGTGTCCACCAGAGTCGAGTTAAATACGTGTACATAGAATATTTAGTTAGTCTGTAGGTTTAACGGTTAATGTTTAATTGTGATTTTTTAGGTAATTTAGCGAAATTAGGAATTAATTAAAATTAGTATTTACGTGTTTGCGTTCCATAGAGGCAATACATGTTTTCCATATATTCAGTCAAATAATTATTTCTTGCTTTCCCACAAATCTCAAACTATACCTAAGAACGAGGTGTAGGGTGAAGAGACCCAGCGGAGCTGACTAGAGGTTACCATTTTTTCCGTATCGCCCTAGAGGACATAAGAAAATAACTGCGCTAGTTTACTTTGTAGCATAATGCGAGTCTAAAATTAAGACAAAATAAATCGCATTACAGGGGATATTGACCTTGTTAAATACTTTGTTCCCCGCTGTATACTATAAATTCAGCGGTGTTCCAATGCGGCGATTCATTTTATTTTTACTATATTTCCGCGTTATTGAACAGCAATCGGTCGCCAGTATAGTTTTTTTTATATAAAAAGAAGAGAACACACCGATTATACTCGTCATAGTTTATCTACATAAAAGCAAAACTACTTGCTTAAATTGTATGTTTCACAATTTCAATTACGAGATCTTCTTGTACCTATACAATGTTTACAAAGTAGTAAACTTTAAAACGAAAAACGTACAACTACGTCAACAGTAATTCGCTAAAAGCATAAACACACCAATTATTTAATTGGGAGTTTAATTACCACTAAATGGGTTTAACGTAGTTCATAAAGATGCAGCAGTAAGTGCATTTTATAGTTGCAATTCACGAAGAGGATGAATATGCTACTGAAACGATAGTTAAGTAGCTTTGTTTACCGTACAGTGTACATTTAATACCACACACTGATTACGGCTGCCGATTCGCTCTGGGGAATACAAAAATAAACACAATTTTTCAACTGATTTGACACATAACATAGACATAAAATATATTTAGATTATACATTCATAAAACTCCTCATTTTTTTACGACTTCGGCAACTCTGTAAGTTTGACTATCATAATACAACAAGAACGTTATAGGTATATAAATTTTTGTGAGTTGTGGTTTATTATATTTAAACCACATTTAATACATATTACATATATGTAATGTACAACCTGCTATGTAAACTAGGCTTGGTGTATCAAAGAAGACCTGCGAAAATATCGAGGTTATCATCAAATGAGTATTTGTGGACAAGACTGAGAGTTTTATTTTATTTATTATCATCAAATTACCAAGTGCAGCAAGTGGAAGCAGATATTAGCGTTTACGTAAAAAGTTTTATTAGTCTACGAGTTGTGAAAGCCGTTTAAAACGCATGTGGTTAAGGCAAGCATTTGTACACACTTAAAATTATCATAAATATAATATACCAGGCCTTATCCTAAGGTTTTGCCTCACTAGAAAAATGTGCCGCAAGCAAAAAAATTTAGCTAAAGTGTAAACTTTTTTAAATTATTTTGATGTATTTGTTTATAACTGTACCTGTTTCAAACGTTCTTAAAAAATTCGTGTAATCACATGCTTTCCGTCATTCCCGTATTAACTTAATTATTTTTTATAGAATTCAATGGTACTTCCGTACCATTTTCATCGGTTAGATTTATGGTTTACGGATTTCGTCGTAATTATATCTAACTCGATTTTTTTCTAGTGTCTTTAAGCAAAGCAATGTCTTTTGATGACTCCCTAGGGCATAAGAAACTACTCGAGTTAGGTTACACATGTGTCAAATTAAAGTGCCCACGAAATCATTTTTTAAGCGTCTTTTGCTGATTTAAGAGACTGAGAATGCACATTTTTTTTAACCAGTAGCACATTAACAAATTTGGGAGTGCATCGTGATTGGCAGATATGTTGATTATGTTTTTTTTGTTTTTTTCAAAAATATATTTTTGGATCTTCAAAGGCCTAAAAAAGTCAAAGTTGTGTTTATCTCTGACAGCGTGCGTGAGAGATCCGTGAAACCTTCAAACTAACGGGACCGATTGTAAGGTAATTTGAAATACCAAGAATTGACAAAATTCATACGGGGCAAAAGTTTTATAAAAAGATCCGGAAGGTATCACGTTTTATAAAACAGAATTTTAGAAGCATAGGTTCAGATTTTAATAAGAGGACTTGAACAAATGGAATGCCTTTTTGTCGAGCGTTCTAGCTATAGAATGGCAGCCGCAAATTTTCAAAACATTTTCGATAATCTTATAAATTTTGAACAATTTGGAATAATTTTGAAAATTTTCATTATTTAAAGCAAAATTTTTTAAAAAATATGAAAATTTTCAAATATTTTTTTAAAACTGAAACTTTTTTAAATTTTAGAAAATTTGAATACTTTTGAATCTTGAATTTTGAAAATATATAAAAAATTTTTAATGATTGAAAATTTTTAGGGATTTCTAAAACTTTGTAAATTTTGTTGAATAGTTTAAAATGATATGAGTATCTGTATATAAAATACTTAATCACTTTAACAATATCTATTTATTTAAACCTTATACGTATTTCGGCATGTTTACATGCCATTGTCAAAGGTTATATGAAAGTAAACAGTTAGTGTTGTTATAGCAATAGAACTTTTTTACTTATCTTGCTATAACAACACTAACTGTTTACTTTCATATAACCTTTGACAATGGCATGTAAACATGCCGAAATACGTATAAGGTTTAAATAAATAGATATTGTTAAAGTGATTAAGTATTTTATATACAGATACTCATTAAATATGGACTTTAACGAAGTAAAGCTGGAATTAATAAATTAAAATGATATGCTTTAATTAATTTTGAAACAGTTAAACATTTTGAAAAATTAAAAATGAAAGTTTTTTTCCACGGCTGTTTTCTTGATGAAAATTTGTGTCTGTTTTCATTAAACATGTTCATAGTTCATACCGATTTTAAAACAGAAATTCGTTGGTGGGGGCTACTGGGATGCGTGAGGAAGATCGCGGTTGTGCAGATCGGCTACTAGACGTGTATAGAATGCTAATTTAGATTCTTTTCTGAGTACGTCTATATTTAAGTAAAACGACCCCCCCCCCCTTTTAAGCAGTCTGCTGGCTTTCATATATTTGATGTTTTCTAGTTGCAACCAATGTTTATCAGTTGCAATGTCACAATCGATTTTCTCTCCCTATACACCCCTATACACCTTCGGCTATTTGAAATTTCAAATCCAATCTTTTTTTGCAATGCGCCCATAATAAAGTTCAAACTCAAAATCGCTTTTGAAAATAAAGGATAGTCGTTTTTTGCCAATTATTCAATTAAACTGCTCAGGTAACCGCCCAAAAGGAAACTCCAATCAGTCTTTTCTCAATGAAGAGTCATTCCTATTGTCATATAATCTTCATACCGATTTTAAACTCGAAACTTGCAATTTAAAAAAAATTTGATAGTGGGGTGGGGTAGTAGGAAGATCGTGCTTGCGTAGATTGCGTATTCGTCATACGTTTAATACTAATACGCTTTTTGTTCGACCGCGTCTATATTGAAGAATAGCACCCCTCCCTCTTATTTTAACAATAAGATATTTGAATTTACCATAGTTATTTTTTAATTGCAAACATTGTTTTTCCGCTGAAAGCTAAAAATCTGTTTTGGAAATAAATGATGGTCGTTTTTTGGCTGCAATGATGCATATTTATTTTAGAATTTATTTCAGTATTAAAATGTATTTTATTCAAGCAGGTAATTGTGTGGTACCCAGTTCTTGGCACTAGTGGACACCGGCGCCCTCAAGGCGTACATTGGTGCTCGAGTGGTGGAAATATTCCGCAGTATACCGGCACAACCGCCGATAACTGCAACCATAATTGATGGAAAATCGTGCGACACATACGACACATACTTTTAGCTACATACCAGCCATGGTGTACGATGTCTTATTAGATATGGATTTTCTTTAATCAGTGAATTTCCACATTAAAGGCCGGCAATGTATTTCTGGAAAACCGTATCGTGTCCACCACAAAGAAACCGAACGTACCCGTTCCAATACTGCAAGAAGCTCTTCATCAGCAATATAATTTCGGGATTAAATACCGGAAATGTATTCTTAACCGTGTGGCCGATACTCTGTTCCAAGAACCGTTACCCGTTACCGATTATATGCAATAAACATGGCCAATTGTCACTGGTACCAACGCAAGCACAGCAAAGTAACCGAAAACCCCGATGAATTGTTCTGTATTCCGGAACTATTCCAGTCGGCGTTTTAGAAGAAAACCATGACATGCCAACCGCCGCCCGGGCACATGGGGGTAGCTAAAACTATAGCCCGAATAGCCAACCAATATTATTGGCCAAGTATGTTCAGAAATTTTCAAAATATGTCAAGAGATGTTTGCAGTTTCAGCGCTTCAAAACGCCGCAGCAACAAACACCGAAACAAATGCAACCATCTGCCAATACACATACGTGGGAGACCGTAGCTACCGATTTGTTTAGACCATTACCGAGGTCCTGGTGATAAAACTGTTATTTAACAGTATTTGAGGATATGTTCACTAAGTCCAGTGCAAACCTATGCTATGCTGCACTGACTTTCAAAAAAAACCGTTTCAGTAGTTACAGACACTGATACCGTTATAGACTCACCGAACACCGCATCCAAGATGCAAACCGAAGACAACGCCCCGAAAAGATCGTCGTCTGAAAGCACATGGTAAAACGGTATAAGAACTTTAAAACTACGAGAATCGTTCGAAATGTACGTGGCCAAACACAGAAATGGCGCTAATTAGGCGGAATTTGCCTTACCATTTTTCAGAACCGTCCTTTCTTAGGTTAAGAATGGCAGTATACAGCGATCTGTCAATTAGTTTGTGTTTGACAGTGCACCAAAGTGACCGTCTCGAGTGATTTCACAAATAATGGAAAAAACTGAGTTGCGAGCAATAACTTTCATTTGAAAGGCTTAACACCAACCGAAATCAAAGCAGAGTTGGATTCGACATTTTAAAAGCCGCTCCTCCGTTTACAATGGTTAAAACTGGGTTGCAGAGTTCAAGCGTGGTCGTGTGAGCACAAAGAACGAACACCGTAGTGGACGCCTGAAAACTCAAATGACAGTGTGCACAGAATTTTAACTGAAAAATTGGAAATGAAAAAATACTCCGCGCGTTGGGTGCCGCGTTTGCTCACACCGCACCAAAAACTGACTCGTTTGCTTGTTTCTCGCGACCTTTTGGCACGTTTTCGCCGCAATCCGAAAGACTTTTTGAGCCGTCGATGAAACCTGGGTAAACCATTACACTCCCGAAACCAAGGAACAGTCCAAACAATGGACACACAAAGGTTCTCCGCCACCGAAGAAGGCAAAAACGGTTTTGTCCGCAGGAAAAGTTATGGCAAAAACAGTTTTGTCAGCAGGAAAGGTTATGGCAACAGTATTTTGGAATTCTCATAGAATTATCTTCGTCGGCTACTTGGAAAACGGAGAAACAATAAATGGCGAGTATTCTGCCAATTTGTTGCTGCAATTGAGCGACAAAATCAAAGAGAAACGGCCTCATTTGGCAAAAAAGAGAGTGCTTTTCCATCAAGATAACGCACCTGTACACACGTCTGCAATCGCAATAGCCTAAATTTATGAATTGGGATTCGAATTAGTGCCTCATTCGCCCTATTCGCCAGATTTGGCTCCCAACGATTTTTATCTATTTCCAAACCTGAACAAATGGCTCGGCGGTAAAAGATATTTATCCAATTCCGAGGTAGCCGCTGCTGTAAATTGCTATTTTGAGGACTTGGGTTCATCGACCTACAAAGACGGCATTGCTGCTTTGGAGCATCGTTGGAATAAGTGCGTTGGGCGAGCAGGAAACTATATAGAAAAACAAAATGATATTTTGACCAAACAACTTGCGTTTTCTTTGTTAGTCCACGTACATTTCGAACGATCCTCGTACCTATAAGAAGAAATATTCGCCATCTATCTCCCCGTGAGCATCCAAGTACTCTCTCGTAGGAAGAAGTGGGAAACTGCCTGTATAGTTCAAGAACCTGTGTTGATGTTGTGGCCAGGAGGGTCACCACCGCCCAGCCTGCAAACGTCCCCGACTCAAGTCCGGCGCCAGGTGCGGAAGCGTAGGAAGGTTGTCCCGTCACTGTTGTTGCTTGGATTTCGCAAAAGCCCTGCCTAGGAAGTCCATTCAGCTACCGAAATACAGGGATCATGCAGTGCAGTGCAATCCTGAAGATTTTAATACTGCCGTGTAAAGTAAATGTGTAAAGACCCATAAAATTGCGGTTTTTAATTTTGCTTAGTGTCGGAAAAGAATTGCCGAAAAGAATAAATTTTTTTCTTAGTGAAGTGAGGAGGGAATGTAATGACGCATATTTAATTTACAATTTATTTAAGTATTGAAATGGAATTTATTTAAGAGTAAAAACAGAACAAAAAAATGAGCGAAACACTTCGCCTGGACTTTCCTATACTTATAAATTAACATTGTTTAATATTTTCCAACACTTTTGATATACACCTGTCTAGAAACGCAAAAGCAGTGTTTTAAAAAAAATATAAAATAAAAAAAAATTTTTGGCCCCAACCGAGGCTCGACCCTACAACTACTTATGCAGTAAAACGGCAGTGCACTCGAACACACCCGCATATCCATCCATGCTATTCCGAATCTGCTCGTTATCGTTAAATAAGTGCCTATTGAATGCGTGCACAATAGAAATGCATAGAACGTTCAAAACTCTAGTCACTTCCGTACAAGAATACAACTGCTGTAGAAAGTATGTGAAATTCTTCTAAGGACAAAAAGATTATTAAGGGGCAAAAAATTCGATTTTTTGATTTTTTGTAAAAAGATTCTCCTAGAGCAAACAAAAGAAGAAATCAATTTTTTAACTTTGTAGCGAAAATTTTGGGGGGGAGGGGGAACAGTAGCCCCCATAAATATGAAATTATCGAAAAAATATTATGATATTCGGATTTTGCTATCAATGATGAGCTATTTTGCTTTAACAGAAATATTTTATTGCCCCCCGTTAAATAAATAAAAGGGTACCAATTTTCAATTTTCAAAAAATCACAGAGGGCGTCACAGTGAAATTATAGCAATGCGCAAAAAAATAAATTGTAGAAGATTCTCAGCTCTATCAGCTTAAAAAGTTTAAACAAAAACGTGTGGGCAGTTTTTGAGATTTTTTTTTTTTGAAAATTTCAAAAATTTTGGAGTGGTGCCATTGAGATCGTTTTTCGATTTTCAAAATTAATGATATTTCATGGTATAGTACCCTTAAGGGGCTACCAAACAAGATGTAGTTGATCCCAATCAAACAACTGGTTTTTGAGTAAATGGGCGTTAAAGTCGAAATTTTCAAAAATTCGTAGCTGCCGCCATGTTGAAGCTAGAGAGTTCGGTAAAAAAGCCTTTGATTTGTCGTAAGGCCTTCTTTAATCTCCACTATTAAAATTTCCAAAATTCAGTTTCTGAAAAAAATGCTACCAAAAAAACATGTCTAACTTCCGCTTCCGGTTTCGGATTCTTTTTAAAAGCTTATTTTGTCGATGAATTTTTGATATACCTCCTCATTCCAAAGCACATCGA
Organism: Ctenicera cuprea; assembly: GCA_958336395.1. NCBI lineage: Eukaryota > Metazoa > Arthropoda > Insecta > Coleoptera > Elateridae > Ctenicera > Ctenicera cuprea. The sequence goes on from OY284492.1 coordinate 31,578,396, forward strand.
AATCGGTCCAGCCGTTCCGGAGATATGAGCGTTACCCACACACACACACACCCACACACCCACCCACCCACAGACAGACATTTTTTAAAAACCACTTTTTTAGGATCCTGGAAGCCCAAAACATGTATTTCCGTCAAAATCTCGATTTTGAAAATTTGCATGAAATCAATACTTCCCTATACTGAAAGTATAGGAAAGTAAAAACGTCAAGAAAAAAATTGTACAGATATTTTACGCTAAAGAATTTCCACATTTTCAGTTTTTCGCTCATATTCAGTAAGCTATGGGTATTTAGAGAAAAACAAAATTACCTACTACACTGTTCCCATAATTAGGCAACTTTTATCTGATCTAACCGACTTTATATCTCTTATAGTTTTCCAGATCCCTATAGTGTCAATTTCGCTACTTTGCGGTTCATCTCAGTGTGATTACCAATCTCTTAAGCCTAAATTGTGTTTTCTGTGTTAAGGCCCGCACTGACACACAACATATATACACCATAGCAAAATCTTGTTTTTCTGTATCTATTATCGGTCCCAAAAACGTACATATGCGTCTTAATCTCAACTTCCGAAAATTTGAAGATTGTTATCCTCCTATAGACTTCGTACAGCGAGGAAGGTAAAAATGAGCGAAACACTTCGCCTGGACTTTCCTATACTTATAAATTGACATTGTTTTATATTTCCCAACACTTTCGATATACACCTGGCTACAACATTACTCTTGGGTTTGCGAGTCTATCTATTAAAATAAAAAAGTTAGCCTACACTGAACATTAAACGACTAGTACAAGAATACAACTGCTGTAGAAAGTATGTGAAATTCTTCTAAGGACAAAAAGATTATTAAGGGGCAAACAATTCGATTTTTTGATTTTTTGTAAAAAGATTCTCCTAGAGCTAACAAAACAAAAAACCAAATTATTAATTTTTTATCAAAAAAATTTGGGGGGAGGGGGAACAGTAGCCCCCCTAAATATTAAATTATCAAAAAAATAACACGATATTCGGATTTTGCTATCAATGATGAGCTATATTGTTTTAACAGAAATATTTTATTGCCCCCCGTTAAATAAATAAAAGGGTACCAATTTCCAATTTTCAAAAATTCATAGAGGGGGTCACAGTAAAATTATAGCAATGAGCAAAATACAAAATTGTAGCAGATGCCTATCTCTATCAGCTTAAAAAGTTTAATCAAAAACGTGTGGCCAGTTTTTGAGAAATATTTTTTTGAAAATTTCCAAAACTTTGGAGTGGTGCCATTGCGATCGCTTTTAGATTTTCAAAATTAATTATATTTCATGGTATAGTACCCTCAAACGGCTACCAAACAAGATGTAGTTGATTCCAATCAGACAACTGGTTTTTGAGTAAATGGGCGTTAAAGTCGAAATGTTCAAAAATTCGTAGCGGCCGCCATTTTGACGATAGAGAGTTCGGTAAAAAAGCGTTTGATTTGTCCTAAGGCCTTCTATAATCTCCACTATTCAAATTTCCAAAATTCAGTTTTTGAATAAAATGCTACCAAAAAAACATGTCTAACTTCCGCTTACGCTTTCGGATTCTTTTTAAAAGCTTATTTTGTCGATGAATTTTTGATATAGCTCTGCATTCCAATTTTCATCAAAATCGAAGTACGGGTTCGAGAGATATCAGCGAATTGACGTACCGTTCACGAACGCATTCGTAAAAATGAGCGAAACACTTCGCCTGGACTTTCCTATACTTATAAATTAACATTGTTTAATATTTTCCAACACTTTTGATATACACCTGCCTAGAAACGCAAAAGCAGTGTTTTAAAAAAAACTATAAAATAAAAAAAAATTTTTGGCCCCAACCGAGGCTCGACCCGACAACTACTTATGCAGTAAAACGGCAGTACCCCGAACACACCCGCATATCCATCCATGCTATTCTGAATCTGCTCGTTATCGTTAAATAAGTGCGTATTGAATGCGAGCTCAATAGAAATGCATAGAACGTTCAGAACTCTAGCCACTTCCGTACAAGAATACAACTGCTGTAGAAAGTATGTGAAATTCTTCTAAGGACAAAAAGATTATTTAGGGGCAAAAAATTCGATTTTTTGATTTTTTGTAAAAAGATTCTCCTAGAGCAAACAAAAGAAAAAATCAATTTTTTAATTTTGTAGCGAAAATTTTGGGGGGGAGGGGGAACAGTAGCCCCCCTAAATATTAAATTATCGAAAAAATATTATGATATTCGGATTTTGCTATCAATGATGAGCTATTTTGCTTTAACAGAAATATTTTATTGCTCCCCGTTAAATAAGTAAAAGGGTACCAATTTTCAATTTTCAAAAAATCACAGAGGGCGTCACAGTGAAATTATAGCAATGCGCAAAAAAATAAATTGTAGAAGATTCTCAGCTCTATCAGCTTAAAAAGTTTAAACAAAAACGTGTGGGCAGTTTTTGAGAAATTTTTTTTTGAAAAATTCTAAAATTTTGGAGTGATGTCATTGCGATCGTTTTTATATTTTCAAAATTAATGATATTTCATGGTATAGTACCCTTGAAGGGCTACCAAACAAGATGTAGTTGATTCCAATCAGATAACTGGTTTTTGAATAAATGGGCGTTAAAGTCGAAATTTTCAAAAATTCGTAGCGGCCGCCATGTTGAAGCTAGAGAGTTCGGTAAAAAATCGTTTGATTTGTCCTAAGGCCTTCTTTAATCTCCACTATTAAAATTTCCAAAATTCAGTTTCTGAAAAAAATGCTACCAAAAAAACATGTCTAACTTCCGCTTCCGGTTTAGGTTTTTTTTTAAAAGCTTATTTTGTCGGTGAATTTTTGATATACCCCCTCATTCCAAAGCACATCAAAATCGGTCCAGCCGTTCCGGAGATATGGAGCGTAACACACCCACCCACCCACCCACCCACCCACCCACCCACCCACCCACCCACCCACAGACAGACATTTTTTAAAAATTACTTTTTTGGGGTCCATGGACCCCCCCTCGACTATTTCCGTTAAAATCTCAACTTTGAAATTTTTCATGAAATCAATACTTCCCTATACTGAAAGTATAGGAAAGTAAAAAGCAGTGGATTTAAATAAAAGTTCAACCCTGCCGGGGTTCGATCCGGCGAGTATCAGCGCTGTACAAACTGAGCTATCTCGCTGCTTACAATAAACGCTACAACGTGGAACATAAATAGGCGACTTCCGTAACTTTAACAAAAAGGCAGTTAATACCCCAACTGCCGGGGCAATATACACCGTCAATTAAGTATGTCATCATCGGTGTTCTAGCAGCTATTCACTTTAAAAATAGTTAAGATCAATACCACAACTAAATTAAAAATTATTGATAATTCTGTCGCTTCATTGACAACGAAATTGTGTTGTTGCTAGGAAATATCAAGACTACGAAAGAAGAGTGGTTTTTGGAATATTCCACGAACTAAGTATTAAAATACTTGGTTGGTATAATTATTTATTACTTATTGACGTACAAACTCGTAATACTTGGCGCTTCGATCTAGTGTTTACCGAATATTCGAAATTCGGTTATTCGGCCAAATCATGCTTCGACGCATCCCTAGTTGCTAATTACTAAAGGTAAAAACAAATTGTTGACGTGATTGCTATGGTGACAACAAAGGTAACACCAGCGCTTCCTATAAAAAGTATTATCGCGGCCAGTTAGGGTGCGATTGGTTAAGAGCCTGAAAATAAATCGCTGCCATTGGCTGTTACAATGTGAGTGGAATACGTGTTTACATATTAATTGGGCAATTCACGCAACGAGCAGGAAATAATCAAAATTTTGACCGGTTTGTGAAATTGGCAGGAGGAGAGACCACCTCATGGGTGGGTAAATATCCAGTTTGTAAATTGGTTAATTACTCAGTCGTGGTATATAACGCAATACATATTATTTTAGTCAATCCATCTTTTTTAATTATTTATTATCTCTACCCCAATGACGAAAAGTGCAGCAGCAGGTTCCTGCACATGAAATAAGGCAAGTGAAAAACATGGATGAGTGTCAAATTGTAAGGGAGTATGTCCGAGGTTCGAGAAGTACGTGAAAGCTAAAAAAAGCATGTTAATAGAAAATAATTTCAACTCACTTGGGGAGCACGTTCATCTTCAGGAGGGGGTGCGGTGAGTTCCTGATAGGAGTCACCGCTACCCCTACGACTTGGAGCTCCACAAACGGCCCTTCGGAAGACGCGGGCGACCAGAGCACAGAGTCCACATTGCTGCTGCTGCCGGCCGCCGCGACGTCCTCCGCCATTCTCCGCCGCTAGCTCCCTGCCGCTTTCATCACGGCAGCACGCCACTGCTCTACTTATACCGGCACTTCCGTTACGTCGGCACTGACAGACGGTACGGAATCACCACCCTTACAACACAGCACTGTGCACAGAGTTCTCTGATAGCTTCAAGCGCGGGCTGATCTACCACCGGTGTAGAAATTTACATTTGCGAAACTGTTTCTCACAACAAGCGCGATGGTCTTTAAGAGACGCCATCAGTGATACATACATTTCCAAGTTTGATTTATTGGGAACCTGAAAATAATACACGTAATGTACGGAACCAAACTTAGTAAACAAAATTGTACACTTAAGAAAATAAACTACATTTGTGTTGGCAGCGTATTAGAGTTATGTAACGATCCCAATTAAAGTTTCATCCAAAATACCAAGAATATGTATATGTTCAGTTTGACAGAATACAATTATGCTGCCAACGAAACTGATTGGAGTTGCAGTGGAAGCAGAAGTTATGACTAATTTTGACAATAGTCATTTCTTAGTTGAATATTATTCATATAACAACCCGTTTCGAGTGTATATAAAGTTATAAGTTTGATTTTAGATAATAATAAGTGACTATTAATTTTAATATGCTGTTAAGTTTGAACGCATTGTTTTTTGAAACACAATGAAAAAAAGTTTAACAAACAATGGATTCTTCCGATCATAAGTCCTAATTAGGGCTGGGGATATTTATCGATATATCGATAATATCGATAATACGAATAGCGATAATTTTAAAACAATTATTAATATATCGACATTATCGATAATATCGATAAAATCGATAATATTGAGAACATCGATAATACCGATATTATGGACAATATCGATAATTTCGATAACATCGATAATAATACCTACACAGAAAATCGAAATAATAATAAAAAAACTAAAATCTAAATCTAAGGATTATTGTAGTTGCTCGACATACATTAAATTGATCATTGTAATTGACGCAATTATTGCAACAACTGAAACATATCAACTCATATTGATTCGCAACTTAGATTCTACTTCAAACTGAGGGTTATCCCTTTTTTATAAAAAGGGCTATAAAAAGTAATAGCTCTGCCTTTAGTTAAGATTGGGAGCAAATCAACGCCAACGCGTAAACATTTCCTTGTTCTTACACGGTGAATACACAATTTAAAAAAAAATTACGAACGAAATAAATCGTAATAATATTGACATTTATAATATCGATATTATAAATAATATATTGAAATTATTGATGATAATGTCGGTATTATCGTAAATATAGCGATATTATTGTTATTATCATACTATTGATACTATCGATATTATCGATAATAACGATAATAACGATAATATCGACATTATCGATATTATCGATAATATCGCTATTATCGTTATTATCGATATAAATTCATTCTCAGTCCTAGTCCTGATGTGTGACACCGCTTGTCGTTATAAAATCATTGCTCGTTGCAAATTACTTGCCGCCAATTCTATAACAAAAAACTGCATTCTGATTTTGTGATTTTGCATATTGACATGATTTAAAAAACAAAAAAGAAAATAAGAAGAGAAAACATGATAATGAAAAAGAGAAAGACAGAGAAGCACAATGAGAGCGAAATAGTGAGAAATACGGGAGAAGGAGGAAGGGAAAGAGAAGAAGACGGGAGAAAAAATGAGCAATAGAAATGAAGAAAAGAGAAAGCGAGAAAAAAACAGCGAAGATAAATAAGAAAAAGGAAGGGAAAGAGTAAAACAAAAAAGAAAACCTTGTTAATATTTAAAAAAATAGTGAATCAAAACGACGAAAATAAAAAAAATTAGTTATTAAGTGATGAGACTTTGACATGTTTCCTCTGTAGCTCCATAAAACTGCAATGCATAACTAAAACGCTACCTATTTAAAATTTTTATTATTACACTATATGTATAAGGGCGTCCACGGCATTTTTCTGTTAAAAAGGTTAAATAGTAAATTGCTTAACGAGCTACCCAATTTTGCGTTACAACAATCATTTATTTAATTTACTGTAAATAATAAATTAATAAACACAATCGTAAACAGTGATTAGTGATTTTAATTTTAATTGTAATTGTAATTGCACTGTATTTAGTCAAAACTTACTAATTCTTAGGTTGCCAGTATCCAATAATAAAGTGTAAAAAAAAGCTGAAGTGTGAACTTCGAGTGGACTTTCCCATACTAAAAGTTATCGTATTTGAAAAAGTGTAAATTTTATAATTATAACTTTCCATTCCATCCACCCAAATTCATAGAAAGCGCCACGGTGAAACTATAGCTTTAAAAAAACAAATTGCTGCCAATACTAGATACTAATAATACTTGCCGTTGCCGTATTTGCAAAAGTGTAACGTTTAATAATTATAACGTTGTACAGTTCAGCGAGAATTAGATTTCTCAGAAAACAAGCAGGGGTATTTGGATTTGCGATAGCCTGTTCAATTGGTTTCCGTACCATAACTCTACCCATGAAGCAGCGACTACTGCACGACACCAAGGTTAGCACCCACCGCTTCATTTGGGAAGTTATCAAAAATATGCAAAGAATGAAAAATACATTTTTTTAACTAGAGCTAACTGATAGGCGCAGTTAAAATCACGTAAATGCCGGAAAACGAGTTGTTGATATTAAAATGTATCGTTTTTTTTTCTCAATTTTTAAAATAGTTAAAAATTATAGCGAATTCCTATAAAGTACTTTAAAGCAGTCTATCAAACTGATAAAAGTTTATAACGATCGGCGTTTGCGTTTTTGAATAAATAATTAATCAATTTCAAATTTTTCAAAATTTTCTGGAAGGCGTCAGAGCGAAATTTTGGAGATTAGTAAAAAATAAATTTGTAGTTCAATGCAAGCTCTATAGGCTCAGAAAGGTTAATAAAAATCGTGTAAACAGTTTTTGAAAAATTGTTTTTTAAAAATTTTCAGACTTTGAACCAGCGCATTTGCGATCATTTTCGGATTTTCTAAATTAACTTTATTTCATCGTATACTACCTATGAAGAGCTCTCAAACAAGTTGTAGCCGATCCCGATCAGACAAATACTTTTTGAGTAAATGGGCGTTAAAGTGCAGATTTTAAAAAGGTTGTAGCGACCGCCATTTTGAAGCTAGAAAGTTCGGTAAAAAATTTTCGATTTGCCTTAAATTCTTCTTTCACGTGCTCAAATTTTTAATGTTTTGTTTTGAAAAAAAAACGTTACAAAAAAAAAACATGTCTAACTTTCGTCACACACACAGGCTTGGTTTGAAAACTACTTTTTCGGGTTCCTTCAGCCCCAAACCGTGTATTTCCGTTAAAATCTAGATTTCGAAAATTTTCATGAAAGTATGAGAAAGTAATAATCGAAAATTTATAAAAAACATTTCTTTGATAATACCATTTAAACAAAACAAAAATTGTGACAGCTGCAATATTTTAGACGTGTAATTATAGGAGGAGGACGGTGTGCTTGCTTTTAATAAAGTTTTATTTTTAAATGAATTTAAAATACAGGGTCGCTATTATGTATGGGACCAAAGCTCCCCTGGTCAAACGGTTTGAGATATGCATTTCATATTTGGTATGTTAATTTGAGGTTATTTTGCATATTAATTACCTACTTCGAGCTGGTGTACTTGGTTAATTCGTCACTGCACATTTACTCAAATCTAGTAACCCTCGCATTAACAAAATGTCATAAATAAACAAAACACAAACAGTAATTAAAATTAATTTCTGAAAAGAGAAAAAAATAAGCTTTCTATTGATGTATCACACAGCCTAGGTTGTTATTTAAAAAAAGTCAAGATGGCGGCCACGCTTAATAACTATATGCAACAAAATTTTTTTTCCACAATATGCAAAATAACCTCAAATTAACATATACCAAATATGAAATGCATATCTCAAACCGTTTGACCAGGGGAGCTTTGGTCCCATACATAATAGCGACCCTGTATATTTGAATTAGGAGACCTGAAATGCTTCAAAATACATTGTAAACAATCGTCTTCCATGTAAATAGTAGTAAAATGTGAAAACTTCAATAACATAGCAATTAAACTAGTTCCTAAATTGCACGTTTCGAACATTGTATACCTACATAAAGTTAAAAATATTCAAACCTGAAGCTATTTTTGATTAATCAATCCCATTTCCATTTTTTTCTTTTAAAGTAACACTAACTAACAGGTATAAAAATATTTAGCCTTCTACACAGTATAAAATTCTGAGTCAAATAGCTATGTATTTCATTTTGGTATTAACGATAAGCTTGAAACAACGTAACACACTAACACACCCACCCACACACCCACACACGCACGCACGCACGCACGTACGCACACACGCACGCACGCACGTACGCACGCACTCGCACACGCACACGCACGCACACGCACGCACACGCACGCACACGCACGCACACGCACGCACACGCACACGTATACGTATATACAAAACAAACTCAATAATAAACAACACTTGTCTTCAGCAGGAGCAATAGTTTATTTGCAAGCTGAACAAGAGTCTGTTATGTAAATACATACATTAACAATTAGACTGTTTAAAAATAATTGGTTTATTTAACAGAGCCATAAAGTATGCCATTTCGTAAACAAAACCATTAATCTGCATGTCAGTGATAGCTTTTACGATGTCTGACAGAGGCCTAGCGATCGTTCTGACAAAGGTCCGCATAAGACACCAATGAACAACAAATTACTACTCGTAAACTATCATTACCGATTAGAATTCAAAATTTTTGTCTCTCTGTTGTAATTTTGTTTAGAATTTGATAGAACTCGGAAAGAACTAATAAAATATAAGAAAAAAAAATGTGCCAACAAATATAAATGTTTTTAAACCTATACTGTAAAGTTCCCATGTCTTTCATTTTCCTTCAGAAAGGACAAAACAGGCTAAGATCTACATCTGGAGATTCCTATACTTCAAAAATAATTATATTTTACGGTATTTAATGCTCACAAAAATATTTTATATCAATTTCTAGCTCAAAAGTTACCACATTTAGATCAGAATACTCCTGAGATGGTCACTGGTCAGCCACGTTAGGTTCACACTCGCTACACCCTCGTACACAATCACAAGGTCATAAGAATATTACAACTATAGTTAGAATTATAAATTAAAAATAGTTTTATATTTTCACAAAAAAGAATTGCCCTTCGTTAAGTATGCATTTAAAAGTTAAAGTCACAGAAAAGCAACAATATATGTATAGCGTTGCTGAAATATACGACACTATTGTAGAAGCAAATTATATATACAAAAAGAATTAAAAAAGTTCCTGTTATTTGTCCACAACTTTGGCAATATCTACACTAAAAATTTTGGAATTTTATATAACTGCATTTTCTACTCATTTAGTATAATATTGCTACTTCTCTTTGTCTGAATGAGTCTACCAAAGGTGTCTCATATGAGAGGAAAGAAATAGAACGTAAATGAACGTATGTGGGTTTTGGAAAAATATGAACTTTAGAAATGTTCTTTCAGAAAGTTTCCTTAAAATTGGGCTTATAGAAAATGTGCATTTGGGAAATACTCTTAAAAGGATACGCAAAAAAAATAATTTAAATGGCAAAAAAGAATAACACTCCCTCCCTTTCTGCGTTTTTTTACATGCGAATTTGAGAAATGCTCTGTTGGGAGTCGGCTTTTAGGAAATTGCAATTGAGCCTTTGAGAAATGTGTATTTGGCAATTATTCTTACAGGAATATGTTGGAAAACATCATTTTCTTTGAGAAACTAGAAATACATTCAGCTCGTACATTTTGATAAAATGCGAATTTGACACAGGCGTTTGTTAGAAATCGCGTCGGTAAGAATATGTGATAGGTATAATTGAATATGCGCTTTTGGGAATTACTCTTATGATAATATGTTGGCAAAAGTATAATTTTGATGGAATAATAGACTTGCTACCATATCATTAAGAACATTGTTTTGCTATGAGGACATACGTATAAAGGTTTAGTAAAGTTGCAGGAATTTAAGTAATTTCCAAAAACACATTTTCCCAAAAGACTTCCTTCTTATAAAAGCGCTATTTTATAAATTTTCTTTTATGAAGTCCAAAAGGAGTCCCATTTTAGGAAACAGGAATTGCGCTCATGGGATATGGACATTTATAGAATAGTTGTTATAGGAACCCGCGAGACACCCTTGGTAAACGCCGGCAAATAAAATAAGCATGGAAAAATAGAGAGAAAATAAATGTACGTAAGTTTTGGAAAAACACGAACATTAAACGTGTTCTTTAAGAAAATTCCTTTTTATGGAAATATATAGAAAAGGTGCATTGGGGAAACACTCTTATGGAAATACGCAAAAAATAATTTAAATGGCAAAAATTGAATTGCACCCACTTTGTGGGTTTTTTTGTTGAATGTGAATTTGAGAAATGCTCTGTTAGGAGTCCACTTTTAGGAAATCGGAATTGCGTCTTTGAGACATGCGTATTTGGGAATTATTCTTACGGGAATACGTCGGAAAACATAATTTTCTTTAAGAGAAACTAGAAATACATCCTGCCAGTACCTTTTGATAAATGCGAATTTAACAAAGGCGCTTTTAGTAATTGCGTCTGTGAGAATATGTGATAGGTAATTGAATCTTAATTTTAGTTTTCCGAATAGATTTGCGACGTGACGCACCTTGTTCAACGCCTGCTCTTATATACGTTTATAGATCGCTCAATATAAATAAATAAACGATGTGGAGGGGTGTTTTCGACCGAGGGGCAGTTTTGTGAAAAATAATTATAGTTTTCAGTTAAATGGCAAGAGTAAAATCGTTAGTGTTAGTGCGGGGGTTCCACTGTCTGCAAGACGGGTACACAATTTCGGGAATACTAGGAAATAGGCAATACTCTGTAATATACCGCAACACTCTGCAGTGCCTGATATCGATTTTATGTACAGTAGCCAAAAACATGAAGTAATAGACACGCAAATAAGGCAACATTTTCAATTTCAACATTACTGCATTTCAAATGCAATAATCATGACATAAAAAACTTGAACGACCACAAAGTTTATATTTTGTATTACATTATGCATATTAATTACTTTTTATTTTTAGGTATGAAACTCGGTATATGAAATTAAAATATGCTTCGTTAATAACGAACGAAATAAATTGTAACATTTGGAATAACAAACAAGTAGATTTTTTGAAATGTGAAAGAAATGTCTTAAACAAGAATTACAATTTTAATTACAAAATTTTGTAGCACCCTTCAAGACAGTTTAAACAATCCAAAAATACTCCCAGTATAATATTTTCTTAGCCATTGTTAATCTCTTTAGCGATATACAATGAAATATATCTACACATAACAAAAACATTGTACAATTTCATTTAGGATTGGGTGCAGGTAATCGCTAGTTAAAAGCGAAAGAGAACGAGGTAAATTTGAACTAACAGATTGGCGGAAGGTAATGAGCGGTGTATACCTTCTAGGCGGGAAATTTGAAAGAGTTTTTAAAACATAAAAATGTAGTTACTGTTTTTAAAAGGGATTGTTAAATTTTAACGCCCGGAAAAACAAAAATTAGGAAGTTGATAAATCTTTACAAAGATTATAAAAATGTAAATTAATTAAAGTATTTGTTCACTACTAAACGTTTTTATCGTTTCTATATCTAGATACTACTAATGTTTTATTAGGTCAAAAATAGTGTTATGTTGTACCGATTTCAATTTCAATAATAATTAAACCTCCATCACCTGAATTCAAATGTTCCGCCAAAATCGCTATGTACTTCCATATTTCAGTTATTTCTATAAAACAAATGAATTCAATTCAAATATGTTCTGCGGTAATAATAGACCGTGATATGATCAAGATAATAATAAACAAGATAGGAAAAAACATTTGCAAACCACTGCAAACTCCAAAAAAAAACGAGGTCATGGACAAAATGAAAACTAACCTAAAACTGATTGTAAATAAAATCGAAAACTTGTATTTCTACAGCACAAAACTTCACTAGTAGCTAATTTTTCGCACAACAGCACCGATCACTAGAATGTAGCGTTACGCACTAATACTACTGTTTGATGAATGAAACGCACTTCACAAAACCTTCACGCATCCTGATAACAACGAACTGTGTCCCATCAAACCGATGACCACCTTGTTATCACACGCTGGTTAGTGGGATCCGGCTGTGCACACTGCACTTTAAACTTCCGCGAACGAAGCAGCATATCTAGCGACTAGCGAGGCAAGCCCGGGCTCGAGCCTGAGACGCCTGTCACGGTTGCCTATTCAACGCACGCCCGACGCCGAATACGCACGACCGTTAACGAGCCTCGCATTTTTTAGGCACTTGATAAATAATAGGGCTGTGCTGCACCGTTCATCGATTACTAGCAAATGCTTTGCTCCTCGAAGTCAGCAACCAGCATCCGTGCACTTCGCACGTCCCCCGCACATCATTTCTGGAATTTTAAACCCTTCTATCATTTCTCATTTAGAGATACGTCGTACATTTTGACAGTAGTACAGCTCTAGGTTTCTGCTGGTGGGGGCTTCAGCCATTCTGCCAGGATATTTTCACCCGAGGGCGTGGAGCTCAGCAACGGAGTGCCCTAAAGAAATGCTGAGAATGCATTGGACTATAGCCGGTGTAATATCTTTCAGGTCTTGGGATATCTTAAGGAATTCGATTGACCCAAGACGACGATGAAAAATTTCCTGCTAGGTGTAAACTATCTTCCTGATCAGTCGGACTGACCAAGGGGCGATGAGATATTATTCACTAGGTTCACACCAACTTTTTAGCATCAAAGAGGATAGGGTAAAACTGATAGGAAAAATCTTTGTAGAAACTTACTATACTAAATTAGTCAAAATCTGGGATTCGGTTAAGCTCATTGTAAAAATGAAAAAAAGTTCCTATAAACATGTGTCCGAAAACGGGTCGCTCTGGAGTTACAGTTCATTTAATTTTTTTAATGAATAGAAAAGTAGAAGGTCCTGGAAATAAAAAAAAAACTCGAAGATGTTGATAAATGCTGGCAAAAGTACTATTAGCAGGGCATTGACGTTATGTAAAAGTTACCCGATATAAACGTTAAACTAGAGTTTCCATTCACGCGCCCGTATGTAAAGTTGTTATCGGCTAATTCAGCGTTGGGTAAACGATTCAATTGATTAAAAAAGTAGTAAAACCTTTTAATAAAACAATACTTAACTAAAGACGTCAAAAAATGATGACATTTTTACATTAATCTCAGTATGCAAAATGTCACATTGGAGTGGTTTATCTTGACAACGTGCACGAAGTATTTCGCGCACTAGAGCGAAAAATATTTCGTTCATGACAACAATGGTAACCTTCTTTTTTAAAAAGGACGCCGACCAAACTTGTTTAGGAAAAAATAACTGACAAATATCAATATTTGTTAAATTTTGTTTTCGTAGTAACAAAAAAACAGACTAGATTGCGATAGAATAAATCTTTATTTTTGTATTTTATTACGATTTTACTTAATTTTTTTTATTATTTCAGTAAGTCTGTATGTTGTATGCAACTCGTGCGCGAAATTTCTTTGGTGCTTTCGAATGATTTTTGTCTCGGCTAGCGCCTTGACAAAAACTTTCATTCGCAAGCACCAAAGCATAATTTCGCGCACTAGATACATAAATAACTATATGATTCACAACAAGTCAAAGTGGCAGTTAAAAAACAGCAAAAATCATAGCAAATGCGATCAAAAACTTACACTTATCTATCCTTAGATATTAGGAATTAAATGAACTGTAACTCCGGAGACACCCGTTTTCGGACACATGTTTATAAGAACATTTTTACTTTCCCATACCTTCGGTATGGGGAAGGAAGTATTGATTTCATGAAAATTTTCGAAATCTAAATTTTAACGGAAATGCACGTTTCGAGGTTCAAGGAATTCAAAAAAGTGGTTTCTAAAAAATGTCTGTCTGTGGGTGGATGGCTGTGTAGGTGGGTGGGTAACGCCCCCACAGGCGAAAGTACTGCACCGATTTTGATGAAATTTTAAATCAAGAGGTGTACCGAAAATTGTAGTTCTAGCTGTCTATTTAAGCACGGTATCTGAGAGAAGAACTTAAAGCAAATCAAAAACTTTTTTACCGAACTCTCTAGCTTCAAAATACCTGCTGCTACAGCTTTTTATTTATTTCGACTTTAACGCCCATTTACTCAAAAAATAGTTGTCTGATCGGGATCAGCTACTACTTGTTTAAGAGCCCTTCGTATACTACCTTCCTAGCTAGTATACGATAAAATAAAATTAATTTCGTAAATCCGAAACATATCGCAACGGTGCTGCTTCAAAATTTTGAACATTTTTAAAAAAAATTCTCAAATACTGTCTACACGATTTTTTTTAACATTCTGAGACGAGAGAGCTTGCATTGAACTACAAATTGTTTTACTTATCTCCCAAATTTTACTCTGACGCCTTCCAGGAATTTTTGAAATATTTGAATGTGATTAATTATTTATTCTCCGATCGTTATAAACATTTATCAGTTCGATACTATTTAAAGTACTTTAATAATATTTGCTATTTTAAACTATTTTACAAATTAACAAAAAAACGATACTTTTTAATATCAACAACGCGTTTTTCGGCATTTGCGTGATTTTGGGGGGTAATGCTGTTCGCGTCCGAGGTAGAATACCTCACGTGCTCCCTGGATAGAGCTAAATGAACAGCCGCGATTTGTTAAAATCGTGGTACGAATTGCCAGACAGTCACTCTACATCTCCAGATCTCCTGGCTCCTACATTGGAAATGAATTCACAATCAACACAATCAACCGGTTCTTCTAAGAGCCACTTGACAATCAGCCCCTCTTTGAAGATATGCCAACTCAACATAGAGGGAATAAGCCGAAATAAATGTGAATATTTAAGCAAATTACTCTTAGAACACCAGATCGGCGTTATTACCATCCAAGAAACGCACACAGCCGACGACTTACAACTAAACGCCAGCGGTAAACTCCCCGGTTACAAACTTATCGCCGCTGTCAACCACCCACTATATGGTATAGCCACATATGTAAGAAACGATACACAAAATCATCGATTGGTTCACAGATCTTTATACTTGCAGTCAAAGTAGATACCTACACAATCGTGAATGCTTACAAGCCCCCAACGTAAACTGGCCTGCCCCCGCAGTTCCACTGTTTGAACACCCAACAATCTACACGGGCAATTTCAACAGCCACCACCTACTATGGGGATACAACAAAACTGATGCAAACGGCGAGCAGTTAGCCGAATGTATAGAACTCAACAACCTACGTTTAATATACAATGTTAAACAAAAGGGCTCCTTCCACTCAGCAAGGTGGAAACGAGACTACAACCCGGACCTAACGCTGATTAGCCAAAACCAGCACCATCAGACCTCACAGATCACCAGAGAAGTTCTCGGAAACTTCCCTCGTTCTCAACATAGACCCGTTATTGTCAGAGTGGGAACAACAATCCCCATCAAAAATCAAAAATGGAGAAGATCCGGAAATCTCAGAAGCCTTGCTAAGCGCGCTAGACGCTGTGCGAGAAGGATACGATGGAAAGAAACCGTCGAAAACTTAAACTTTACCCACAGCAGCAGAAGTGCATGGCAACTAATACATCGACTAGAGGCCAAACACCCAACCCACAACTCCGATAGCCCTCCAAAACCCAACTCAATTGCCACCAGGATAAAACAACTATCAAAATCGCGCATTGACAAAGATAACCACCGAGAAGTAAGGAAAGAACTAAGAAACAGGAGAAGAAGTCAACAACAACATCTCCAATATATAAAACCCTTTAGTGGTATAGAAATAGACTCAGCCATAAATTTCACCCCTTCTAAGAAAGCAGCTGGTTTAGACAATCTATACCCGGAATTTCTAAAGCACGCCTGGTCAAAGACCAGAGAATGGCCACAGCGGTTCTATAATGACATCTTACTCACAGGAAAACTGCCAAAAGCTTTCAAAAGAAGCAAAATTATTGCTATTCTAAAACCAGGAAAAAATCCGAATGTGGCAGAAAGCTACCGCCCGATAGCACTACTCAGTGTACTATAAACTTCTGGAACGACTAATTTATAACCGTATAGCACCCGTTATAAATGAGGCCATACCAGTAGAACAGGCGGCGTTCCGACCCGGCAGAAGCTGCTGTGACCAGGTGCTTTCTTTAACCTCGCACATAGAAAGTGGATTTCAAGCAAATCTAAAAACATCAGTCGCATTCGTGGACCTGTCAGCGGCGTACGATACAGTCTGGAAGGAATTATTACTAAGCAAATTGTACCGAATTATTCCATGCGTGGGGCTCCGTAAACTTCTAAATTCCATGTTATAAAGGTAGTTATAAATCTCTGAACAATGGACTCCCGCAGGGGTCGGTCCTCGCCCCTTTACTCTTTAATGTCTATATGCACGACTTTCCAACAACCTCCTTCCAGAAATTCATGTATGCCGACGACCTAGCCTTAGCCACACAGAACCGTGACTTTACCAGTGCAGAACAAACACTCACGAGCGACTTGGAAACACTGAGGAAACACTTCTCTCAATGGGGCCTAAAACCAAATCCAAATAAAACCGAAGTTACAACATTTCATCTCAATAACAAAGAGGCAGGCCGAAATCTAAGCATCACTCTACAAGGCACCCAACTAAGGCATAACAATACACCAACGTACCTGGGGATCACCTTAGATAGAACGCTATCGTACAAAACTCATATAGAAAGGAAATCAGCTAAACTGAAAACAAGGGTGAACCTTGTATAAAAGCTAGCAAATACTTCATGGGGAGCAAGTCCCGACACACTCAGAACAGCGTCACTAGCCCTGGTATTTTCTACAGCGGAGTACTGCGCCCCGGTTTGGATGAATAGCAGTCATGCACATAAAATTGACACCCACCTAAACCAGGCCATGAGACTTGTAACAGGCACTGTCAAACCTACACCTGTACAGTGGTTGCCGGTACTGAGCAATATCCCTCCACCCGAACTAAGAAGACGCGCTGCGCGCTTTAAAGAAAGTGTATGACAAATGCCAGATTAACTCCCTACTCCCCATTCATGAAAATTCCAGGAGAATAGAACACGACTATTTGATACTCCGATCAAGAAAACCAACATGCAGGTCAGCCCTCAACATCGACAACGACCCGAAAGAAATATTGAGAGACAACTGGGAGGCAGGACAGTTCCTAAACCGAGACCTAATAAACGAACCGAGTTCCAGAGTGGAGGGCTTTGATTTACCTTTAAAACAATGGAGCATACCAAACAGCATCCGAACGGGACAGGGAAGGAGCAGAAAACAAATGTATAGGTGGGGCTACACGGATTCCCCCATGTGTAACTTATGTGGAGCGCCGGAACAAACAACCACCCACATAATACAAGAATGCCCAACCACCGCCTTTAACGGCGCCTTAGAAGATATCCACAACCTAACCCACTCGGCGCTGGAATGGCTTCATAACGTGGATCTGCAGCTGTAAATTAAATTTGATTTGTAATTTGCATGATTATTATAACTATCAATTCTATATCTATGCCAATGTACTTTTAATTCATACGAAATATATGCGTGATTTTAACTACGTCTATCAATTAGCTCTAGTTAAAAAACATATTTTTCATTTTTGCATATTTTTGATAACTTTCCAAATAAAGCTAATATGCCATTTTTGTCTGACATCCCAAGTGGAATTTGTAACCCGCCAATAGGCGCGGCGGCAGGAGCTTACCTTGCTTTAATGCAGGTAGTCGCTGCTTCTATAGGCAGTTACAATACGGAAACCAATTGAACAGGCTATTGCAAATTCAAATTCCCGCTGCTTGTTTTCTTAGAAATCTAATGCCCGCTGAATTGTACCACGTTATAATTATTAAAAGTTACACTTTTGCAAATACGGCAACGGCAGGTATTAGTATCTAGTATCGCCTACAATTTGTTTTTTGTTTTGAAAGCTATAATTTCACTGTGGCGCTTCCTATGAATTTGGATGAATTAAATGGAAGGTTATAATTAGAAGGCCTACACGTTTGCAAATATGATAAGTTTTAGTATGGAAAAGTCCACTCGAAGTCCACACTTCAGCTTTTTCTTCCTTAGGATGAGCTTAACTGATTCTCAGATTTTAATCACCTATTTCAGGACCACACTGTGTAGAAATGGATAATTGTTGCCGTATTTCATATCAAAACCAACAAATGTTCTGATGGCTTTGTTTATTTTGTGGTTTTTGTCGATTTATGAACAAGTAGAAAATGAAACGTCTCGTTGCTTATATGTTTCTGAGTGCAAAATTTCTTCCGCCACATTTGTAAAGCGACAATTTAAATATTTCCTAGTTTTTCAGTAGCTTTCCTGTCAGATTTATCTAAACAGCATTTAATATCATTTTGTCTTAAAATGCCAATAACTGCCATTAACATCTTAGATCATATAGTATACTTGAGATTACAGAACAGTAGAAACACGAACGCGAAAACGATTTACCAACCAAAAGATAGGTTAGGTGGAAATTAGCACTCGTTTGCAATTTAGTTTTAACACATGCTTTAACATTCTTGTTAAAAAAAGTTTCAATGTTGATATTTTAAACTTTTGTAGAAGGTTTATTGATAAGTTTAAGCTTTGCTTCATTGAAGTTCATACTAATATATGAATAGAAGTTGAAAACTTTAGCAGATATTCATTTTAACCTTACAACTATTTCTACGTGTTAAAAAGTTAAAAGTAAACTATTGGTGTTGATATAAGAAGAATAGAACCTGATGACTTGATCTTGGTTATCTATGTCTGCAGATAACTTAATTTCTTATTTCAATACTACTAATAATGATAATATAAATAAATTGAGTATTATAACCATTACTATATTCAGTTTGTTTAATGAAGGAAATTTCTTTATTATAACTAATTGTATCCAAAAGAACCGTTAAAGCCCCCCGTGTGTCATGGATCTGTATACTGCTAATTTAAGTGTTTTGTGATGACAAGAATCGTGTAGTATTGTAATGTCTGTTTGTGTACTCAGTGGCGTACCGCAAACCGTAAGGCCCCCTCGCAAACTTTTATAATAGGCCCCAACCCCTACCTCGAGTTTTGTTAGAGGCAAATTAAAAGAAAGCATATCTACGTTTAATTTGAACCTAATGATAGCTTGCTTTTGTCTCCTTTCAGGGAAACCCACCCACTTGCCGGCAACCTTACGTTGGTTGCCGCAGTGTTATCCGGCAAGCACTTAGACTAAAAGGTAGCCGAGGACGTCGAGACAGCTAGGGCGATTTCCTCAGGCGAATTTCCGACCAAGGCGCCCAACATAAAAAGTCAAATAGTTTCCGAGGT
The DNA here is from genome assembly GCA_958336395.1 of Ctenicera cuprea. NCBI lineage: Eukaryota > Metazoa > Arthropoda > Insecta > Coleoptera > Elateridae > Ctenicera > Ctenicera cuprea. The sequence goes on from OY284492.1 coordinate 31,598,096, forward strand.
AAGTTATAACAAATTTGCTGGCAGGCTTCGTTTCTTTTTATCACAATGGCAAATTATTACTTCTCAGCCACTGTTACTACAGTGGGTCTCGGAATTCCTGACACGAGCATGTTCAGAAAATTTACTTCTACTACCAGATGCAGAAACTGCTAATTTGTGGTAGTTTTTTTTTTCAGTTTTTCATCCCTTGTTCAGTTTTCTCTTTTGAGCACCACTTAGTGGTTTAGCTAGATTTATATTTAATTTAAGATTAAACTACAATTGCATTTCAAATATATAATTAGCTGAGTCCGTGTACTACGCCTCACGCATTTCTCCTAATAAATTGTTAGCAAATGTATTAAAAGTAAGTCGTGTCGAATACTGCATTTCCTCCCGACACCGCTGAGGCGGGAGTGAACGCAGGTGGAAGGGGATTATGATGAGGGAAGCAGAAAATTAAGTCAAAGATCGGTCATTAATATACAGACTAGTGGAGCCTGTGTCCTAAGTTATTAATAAATGTGAGACAAGGCTCCGTCCACGACTGAAGCTAGCACTAGAGCGTGGTATGCGCAACCTCGTCTAATATCGCAGTACATTGTTAATTTGTCAATGCGATCGTTTGTGGGATTGTGATATTTACAAAGGTTTAATGTTCTGTGATATTTACATCGAGAGTAAAGCAAGTTAATAAAAGTGTACAGTGAAAAATGCAGGACCAACAAAAAAGACAAATTAATAACCGTTCAAGTTCAAATAATAAGTGCCTTGAATGTAAAAGCAGTTTTAGTAATTCAAGGAATTTAAGAAAACATGTTAAAAAGTTTACATCCAGAATACCAAACATATTAATACTTTTTCTGCATTTTTTTCTAATTTTTTTGTTGATAATAGATTAAATATTAAGTAATCCAAAAAATTAAAAACACCGTTTCCTATTTAATTTATTTAGTGGAGCTCTTTAAAAAAATAATTATTAAATAATAATTTTTATTTTATATTGTACGTCTTTGTTAATGAAAGTGTAAGTGTAAAGTGAAATTGCATTGTTAAAGCCGATTTTTTCATTGCTAATAAATTGCATTCAATACAAAACAACAAATCCTTTTTTTTTAATTTATAACATGCATGGTAGAACGTAGAAAATACAAAACGAAAGTAACTTCTGATTTTCATTTTTTACAAGAAGGAATATTAAAAATATTTTCTTACCCATTCACTGTAGCTCCTTAAAAAAAATAATTATTAAATAATAATTTTTATTTTATATTGTACGTCTTTTTTATTATTTAACTTTTAAAGCAACGTATACAACTGACGTTTTCAATTTTAAAACACGTACCTGTGATTAAGGAAGGCTACGATCTCTGCTGACGCCGACAGCTTTACAGACATTCCAGCCGCATGCCGAAGAGGTGCGCAAAACGCGTTAGAATGAGGTAGGATCGATTGTGTAAGAGACTAGACGCTAGTGGTATGATCACCTAGAAGTCCGCGTGTTCCCCACCACAAAAAGCTAAGACAACGACTTTTCTGCTTTTAATATACATTGTGTCCATAAAGTAACTCTCCCCCCCAAACTAACTTTTGAACGACTTGATATTTTTCTACAAAATTTGGTGTGCTGTAATGGGAAATTAAATACTATTTTTCAGACCATATTAAAATTTTGTATCATCCAAAATGGCGACTGGGCGCCATTAAAAATTTTTTTTTTAAATAGAAAGGGGGGTCGAGTGACACCTCATTTGAAAGGTCTTTTAATTCTGCGTCTGACCCTAGAGTTTCAAAGAAAAATATTCAGCCATAACTAAATGGCGGATTTTAAACAAATGGACTCACTCAATTCAAAATTGTTTTGATTTTTTCATCCAGAGTCGAATGACACCTCATTTGAAAGGTCTTTTAGTTCTGCGTTTGATGCTAGAATTTCAAAGAAAAATATTGAACCATAACAAAATGGCGGATTGTAAACCAATGGACTCACTCAGTTCAAAATTGTTTTGATTTTCTTATCCAGTAGTCCACTTTTTCATTTGCAGGACTAAATTTTCCCAGAAATATCTCAGGTGGCTTGAAATAATATTGAAAACGTTATGTTCCAACAAGACGGTGCGCCGCCTCATTATTATAGGCCTGTTTCTGACTTTCTCAACGGACATTTTCTTGGCAGATCGATTGTTAGGCGGGGGCCTGTAGAATAGCCGGCTCACTCCCCAGATTTAACTTTCTTAGATTTTTTGTATGGGAATATCTGAAATCGAAAGTGTACAGAACCCGTCCAGAAACAATTGAAGAACTGGAGCAACGCATTACAGAAGTTTGCAGAATTATCACTCCGGAAACTTATGAAAATGTAAGGCAGGAATTTCCTAACCGACATTTTATGTCCCAAGAAGTGAATAGTAAACATTTCGAACACTTAATTTAATTAATTTAAGCTTTAATTCTTAGTTTTTTTAAATAGACTTCTTTATCTTCAAACATTGTTATTTTGTTATGGCTGAATATTTTTCTTTGAAACTTTAGGATCAGACGCAGAATTAAAAGACCTTTCCAATGAGGTGTCACTCGACCCTCATTTCTATTTAAAAAAAATTTAAAATGGCGCCCAGTCGCCATTTTGGATGATACAAAATTTTAATATGGTCTGAAAAATAGTATTTAATTTCCCATTACAGCACACCAAATTTTGTAGAAAAATATCAAGTCGTTCAAAAGTTAGTTGGGGGGGAGGGGTTACTTTATGGACACAGTGTATAGATACATGCACGTTCGCGATTGAAACCGAAATTAAACTAATTATTTCTCAATTTAACTATCTAGTTATTTTGCTGACATGAGGATTTATGCTTTTATTTAAGCTACCGATTATCTATAGAGCGCCAAGTGTTAAGTGAAAATTTGCTGTGCATTTTACGGTATTTAAAGCAATTTGTCCCAATATTTATTATATATACACACATTTACCTAAATGCTTTTTATTTTAATAAATCGTTGTAAATTTAAATAAATCCTGAAACATTTGGTGTAAATATTGTAATATTTAATAAAGCGTTAGAGATAAATAAATCTTAAAACATTTACTTTAAATTTTCAACTATTTAGTAAATCTTTATGTATTTAGTTAAATCTGCACATGTTTGTTTTAAATCTTTCATTATTTAATAAATATTCTCAGATTTAAATAAATCTTTACCGATATAAATAAATCCTTACAGATTTAAATAAATATTTCAACATTTAATTTTAAGCTGTCATATTTAATGTTAACTTGCCATATTTATTTGACCTTGGTAGACCCAGCCCACATAGAAGACCAAGACCGTTTAAACTGGTGGTAACATTCAATAATTATGAACTCGCTTTCCGTATTTCAAGAATTTGTACAATTAATGTTAGTTGAATCATCAATAACAACATATTTAACAACATAAACATTGCATAATTTGTTATTCATACAATAAAATTTCCTCAACATTCTCTTGAGAATGTAATTTTCACTCTGCTTTGTTTAAGTGTTCAACGCTCCCACCATGACCCTGCCTTGCGCCTTACTACCGGTGTAAACGGTCTTGGTGTCCTAAGTCGGCTGGGCTGACCAAGGTCAAATAAATATGACAGATTAACAATAAATGTCACAGCTTAAAATTAAATGTTGAAACATTTATTTAAATCTGCACGAATTTATTTATATCGGCAAAAATTTATTTTTTTTTTATAATAGTTTTAATCAGCTCAGCATTGATTTTGCTATACATGATTCGGTTGTGAGTCTTAATTATTAACTTATACTAACATTGTGAGGGTTAGATTCCTCATATATTACATTGTACATTTATTCGATGTAATACATATAATTTTGCTTGTTAGTGAAAGTTATGTATTTATTGTAATAAGTCCTGTGGGAGTCTTCTTTTTAGTCTTTGATGTTTACCTTTTTGACCAAGGTTATACGTCACTGCACTGTTGCATTCACTTATATTATCAAAGAATTTTATACACTGTTTATTTATGTGATCAAGTAGTGGAGGTAAATTTAGTTCTTTGTGAATTTGGTCATTCCGCACAAACCACGGCGCATTCATGGAAATTCGAGCAACTTTGTTTTGCGGAACTTGTAATTTTCTGTGGTGTGTGTTAGATGTATTTCTCCATACAGGGCACGCATATGTTAAAATAGGTCTTAGTATTGTTTTATATATTAGCATAATGCACCCAACACGCAAATGTGTTTTTCGATTTATCAGCGGGTATAGGATACCCAGCCTGGCATAGCACTCACTTAGTTTTTTGTTCATATGGATGCCCCATCCTAGTCTGGTGTCTAGGTAGACGCCCGAATATTTAATTGTTGAATCCTTGTTGTTCCACTCAATCTTACTTTGGTTTAATTTTATGATTGGTAAGTTCTTTATTTGTTTTAGGGTAAAGATTTTTGGCTGTGTCTTTGTTACGTTGATTTTAATTTTCCAGTTGTTAAACCAGTTGTACATCTCGTCTAGTGCACTTTGGAGATGGTTCACTGCTATTTGGAGGTTTTCACTTTGTGTTAGGACGGCAGTGTCATCCGCGAACATTGCCAAGGTAGTATTGTCAGTTGTTTGCAAGTCGTGCATGTAAATATTAAACAAGAGTGGTCCCAATATACTACTTTGCGGTACTCCCGCCAATATTGGTCTTTTATTTGATACGATAGTATTCACTCTCACCGAGAATGTTCTGTCTTTTAAGAAGGACGAAATTATGTTAATCAGGTAGTCTGGGAATCCCAGATAAATGCTGCTACAGTATATTTCTTATTCTCAAAGCCTGTCTCTATTAATTCAGTAATTCTCATTAACTGGTGTGTTGTCGAGTGCTTTTTTTTTAAACCCATTTGATAATGAGGTATGATATTACGTTCATTCACTATCTTTTGAATCCTCTCATGTATAACTTTTTCCAACAGTTTAGAGAGTGTTGAAAGCAAACTTATGGGTCTGTAACTTTCCGGACTGTGTTTTTCTTTACCACTTTTATGGAAGGGTAGTATGTGAGAGTGTTTCCATTCACTGGGAAAGTATCCTTTTCGAAGGCAGGCATTAAATATATTTGTTAGGATGGCCAATGACTTTTTGGTGAGCTGTTTTAGTATACTGTTTGTTATTTGATCTGGACCTGGAGATTTTGTGTTGGGTAGTTTTGAGATAAACTTCTGAATTTCTGCTGGTGAAGTTGGTTTCATCTCTATGTGGTGCTGACTATTGAAGCTATTGTTTATTTCAATTACTTCCTGTTGCTGGTTTTGTACGGTGTCATTGAGTATAAATACTTTTTCGAAGTGCGATGCTAGTAGATTAGCTTTGTCTTCGTCGGCTGGATATGTGTTGCCATTGGCTGTTAGTGGGGGAATGATATTAGGTTGCCTTAGTAATTTTTTGGTAGCCTGCCACATGGTTGCGTCTCTTGGCTGGAGTTCTTTAATGTATTTGTTATATAAATTATACCTGTAGCTGTCCAATTTTATCCTGACTTGATGGGTAAGCTGATTATATAGCGTTTTAAGGTGTGGTCGTCTGGTTCGTTGCCATTCACGTGTGATTCTGTTCTTTAGTTTAATTAAGTTTGCTATTTCGATTGGAGTATGGATACCGTTGCGTTTTTTTTTGCTTCCAAGGTGTTAGTGCTGGTTGTACACTTATTTTCACTGCTTGAGTATACTGGTTAACTGCCTTATCAATATAGCTAGCGGAATGAATTGGCCCAAAGTTTTTGATATTTTTGTCAAGCTTTCGTTGAAACATGTTCCAGTCCATTTTGCCTTCAATTAATTTTGGTAATACTGGTGTTTGCAGTGGTTCGCTATAGAAGGAGAGTGTTACCGGTAGGTGATCTGAGTCAAGTTCATTCAAAACAGTTTGGTAGATAGGTTTTTGAAAGTTTTTAAGTAAAACGACATCCAAGATATCCGGTTTATAATCTGGTCTATAGGGGTAGTAGGTATATTCTTTAGGGGCTGTTATTTGTATGTTGTGATTCGTCAGTATTTGTTTTAGTCTGACACCATTTAGGTTATCAGCTCTACATCCCCAGAATTTCTGTTTGCAATTTAGATCTCCAGTTAGCAATGTTGGTTTATTTATGCGGAAAATTTTGGAAATGTCTTCTTCTAGAATACGTTTATTGGGTTGTGTATAAGCTGCATAAAGTAAGATTTCAGTTTTATTTTCTAATATCAGGTTAATAGCTGCTGTTTCTAGGTTTTCAAGGTTTAAATCCGGTAGTGAGCTAATTTTTGATTGATTGCAATTGCCACTCCTCCCGATGCTGTCTGCGTTTCTCTATCCTTCCTATATACATTATACCCTGGTAACTTGAAGGTTTCTGTATTTAGTCTTTAGTAGTGCGATAGAAGACGAAATCAACAGAACGTTTTCAGACGATTGGTTTAAGTTTTTATTTGGTACGCCGAGATACATATCTAGCGCAGATAAAAAACTGGACAAGCAAGTGAACCTAACAAATAGAAATAAAGAAATTACTAGGAGTTGTTTAACTGAAATAAATGTCAGTACGCAAAATTGCAAAACAGACAACCACCTTGGTGATTGTCAGCCAAAATTAAAGAATTGTAAGAGCAAGCTTTTAATTCTTGCTGATAGCCATGGCAGAAAAATTGGACAATTAGTGAATACCCTGGATAAAAATGAAATCTTTGAGGTACTGTCTATTTTCAAACCTAATGCTGGAATAAAAGAGGTATGTTTAAATATCAGTAATCTTACAGCAAATTTAGGCAGTAATGACTATGTGCTGATAATAGCGGGCACAAATGATATTGAATTTGATAGTGTTACTTCAATTTTGAATAAAATTAAGATGGTATTAAACAAAAGCAAACATATTAACGTAGTTCTGTCAACAATACCATACAGGTATGATAAAACTTTTTTAAATAACAAAATAGAGATTGTAAATAAACAAATTCTATCCTTATATCAAGATACGCCAATGGTGCAAGTTATTGATATAAATACCTGCCTATCCAGACAAAGCTACACAAGACATGGCCTTCACCTTAAGTACGACGGTAAAAGAACGTTTGTTCGTGAAATTTTAAATATGAAAAGTAAAATAACCTCAGATGTTCAACAGATAAAAGTGATTGTATCTTCAAACCGATTTAATCTTTTAAAAAGTCATAGTGCATTAATAAATCCTTCGGGCTTAACTAAAAAGAATCAAGTAAATCGTTTTTTTATTCGAGATTCCCATTAAAAACCACATCTTAGTGAACAGCAAAGGTGCGTGTACAGTGTGTATAGCCCATTTAAATATTCAGTGTTTGTCAAACAAAATTGACCAGCTTTATTTATACCTTATGAAGACTAACTTCGATGTTGTGTGCCTCTCTGAGCACTGGCAAAGCGAGGACAAATTAAAACAGATTAATCTTTTAGGCTTTAAGTTGATTTTTTTGTAGGACGTCTGATAATATTCATGGCGGTGTTGCAATATTTGTGAGAAATAACCTTACATATAAGTCCTTAAATTTAAATGAGTTTAGGAAAGAATTTCACTGTGAGTTTTGTGGGGTTGAATTGCCTAGCATTCAGACCATTATAATTACATTGTATAGATCCGATATAAATGGTAATTATGATATATTTTTGAATAATTTGGAAAATATTTTAATGAGAATGTCAGGAATGAACAAAAAAGTGATAATTCTGGGTGATTTTAATGAAAATTTTAAGATAAATTCCAGTAAGTTGTCAGATCTCATGTGCTTAATAAATTCTTTTGGGCTGGATCCAATTATTACGGTGAACACCAGAATTACCGAAAAGTCTGCGACTGCAATAGACAATATTTTGACAAATTTTGGAAATGGTGGTGAGGCTGGAGTGTTTGACTCCTGTTTGTCAGATCACTTTGGTCAGTACATAGTTGTAAAGGGTAGTCAAGAGATTAGTAAACCGGTACTTAAAAGAAAATTTACTGAGCATGGCATTAACAAATTAAGGGAATCTTTGTCGGAAATTGATTGGAAAATTTTCGAGCATCCAAATCAAAACGTTGAGTTTTTAGCTGATTTTTTTTCTAATGCTTTTAAAACCCTAATCTATAAACATTTTCCACTCAAAAAATGTTCCACTCATTCGAAACCACCAATTGTTTGGTTGAATGATTCCTTAAAAAATATGAGAAACACATTAGCTTGTTTAAAATTAATATGTGATATTACTCGCGATCCAATGGATAGAACACGCTACAATAACTATCGCAAAATTTATAAGAACGAAATTTTTAGAGCAAAAAGCTGTGCATATAATATTTATATTAAACATGCGGAAAATAAAATGAAGGCGTGCTGGAAGCTGGTCAATTCCGAAAGAAATAATGTGATTACTTCTAATAACGACACTGAATAATCACACGATGTATTTATTGACCATTTTGCAAGTATTGCAGATAATACTATTAAATCACTTGCTAAAACTGACTATAATCTGATTGATTTATTAAGAAACCATTTAGCAGCTCCTGTTTGCAGATATGTCCTTGAGACGGTTTCAGCGGAGGATGTGCTGTGTGCTGTGAGTGCTTTAAAAGATTCAAATTGTCTTGATGAGTATGATTTGAATAGTCGAATTCTAAAAAGTGTAATAGATATAATTATTTACCCGTTAACTTCACTTATAAATGCCTGCATTGTTCAAGGAGTTTTTCCAGATGCCTTTAAAGTCACAAAAATACTGCCTCTCTTCAAAAAAGGTGATGTTTCCATGGTGGATAACTACCGTCCTATATCCATTGTACCAGTATTTGCCAAAATTTTAGAAAAGATATTAAAAAGTAGTTTAGTCATTTATCTTGAAAGTAATAATCTTTTAAACCCCAGTCAATTTGGTTTTCGCAAAAATCGTTCCACAAGTCAAGCAGTACAAAAGGTCGTGGGTGACATAGTCGACGGCTTTGAGGAGGGTAGACACACAGCCCGTACGTTGTGTGACCTTTCCAGGGCTTTTGACTGTGTTTCTCACGATGTACTGTTAGAAAAGATGAAGTTCTATGGAATAGACACTTTAGCTCTTAAACTTTTTCGGTCTTACCTGATAAAGAGAAAACAACATGTGTTTATAAACAATAATTTTTCAAAATTTGTAGCAGTAAAACATGATGTGCCTCAAGGATCTGTCTTGGGGCCACTATTCTTCATTTGATATATAAATGATTTCAGTAATTTTATGTCGCCAAAAACCTGTGTTCATTAATTTGTTCGCATAACAATGTAGAAAATCTTCAGTGTCTTTCAAAACAAAACTTAAAAGTGGCTGAGACCTGGTTTAACGCTAATTACCTTAAATTAAATGCCGATAAGACACAGAGCATTACCATTTCCACAAATCCAAATGTTGTCAGTGGGATGTCGGTTAAACTCCTCGGCATGGTTTTGGATGATAAATTAAATTGGTACTATCATATTGATCAATTAACAAAAAGTCTTTCAAGCGTCATTTTTCTGTTGCGTAGACTTAAGCATTTTTTGTCTCTCGATGTGCTAAAGCTGACTTATTATTCACTTTTTCACTCTCGCATTAGTTATGGTATTCTGTTGTGGGGCAATTCAACATACGCGTACAAAGTCTTTCGACAACAAAAACATGCTATAAGAATACTAGTTGGAGTAAACAGTAAGGAGCATTGTCAACCTTTGTTTACTGATCTCAAGATTATGCCTATTCCTTCTTTATATATTTTTGCTTCACTACTTGAAATACATAAAAATAAACAAAATTACTACGTAAATTCCGATTATCATAAATACAATACACGCTGTGCTGATTCAATAAGAGCTCCACGACTCAGACTTACAAAATCAGTAAAAAATTCTTTGAATTTTGATCTATATAACAGACTTCCAAGGCAAGTTAAATTGTTGGGTGGAGCCAAATTCAAAGAAACTGCCAAATTTTTTATCTTTCACGCTGCTTTTACACAGTCGGCGAGTTTTGTGATAGAGTTCATTTAATTGTAAGTTGAATGAGCTTTGTCGTAGAGTTTGTTGACTGTGTAGTAACATGTACTACTGTCACACAACACACTTAAATGAAATTATGTATTTTTGTAAATTGGACTTGCTGTAAATGTTAATTGTAACGTAATGCAGTGAAATTAAATATTATTATTATTATTATTATTATTATATTATTATTATTATAAGATGTGTCTCGGTGATGCAAGCCACGTCAACGTTATGTCTAAACAAGAACTCGATAAATATACTGCGTTGTCTCTTTATGCCATCAGCATTCCAATTTAGGACTGTTATATGACTAATTGTGTGTTTTTTATTTGGATCCATATGAAGAAAGTAATGGAATTAGTGTTGTTAGATAAAAAATTTATTTAAATCTCCGAATATTTATTAAATATTGAAAGATTTAAAACAAATATGTGCAGATTTGGCTAAATACATAAAGGTTTACTAAATATTTGAAAATTTAAAATAAATGTTTTAGGATTTATTTAAATCTCTAATGCCTTATTAAATTTAAACCAAATGTTTAAACATTTATTGAAATCTAGAATGATTTATTAAAATAAAAAGCATTTAGCTAAATATTGGGACAAATTGCACTAAATACCGTGAAATGCACAGCAAATTTTCACTTTACACTTGGCGCCCCATAATTATCAAGCTGATTGACAGGTGAGATCATACATTCGGTAACGCGTCGACGCAAAATATCATACTCAGAATAACAATTAAAATATTTTTTATGGTTTTATGTATTAAGGTACAATGGCTGTGGTTTTTCTTCATTTTTTCCTTTTTAGATTCTGACGGCCCCTGATCGCCCTAGTCCCCTAGAAGGCTTGAGTGCCCTCGCGGTGCGGGGGTTGCGGGGGTGTTTGCTACGCCGCTATTGTGTAGGTTTTCTATAAACAGAGTACCTACACAAGTTTATTCCTAAATTAATAATTTGTTAGTATATACAGGGTGTGTATAAATTGGCGAAAGAACTACACGTGGCGATGTTGGTCATAAAATTCTGAGTCGAAGATCTTAATACCAAAATATTGTACCATGCTTCCTGGGTATGCACGAGATCTTCAAAGTTTGAAAATGAAGTCTTTTAATAAGCGTTTTAATTCATTATCTGTTGACAGAAAGTGCTGCAAATTAGAAGAAATAAGAATTGTAATAAATATTTTTTCATAGATGTTGTTTTGCAGCCCCAAAAGCGTGTTTTAAACATTTCTTCGTTAACTTATTATTGTAAAAAATACATATGACAGCATTGTAAAACAATATTCGTTCACTAACAATGGATTTTACGTTCAATGATCCTTAGTTATAACCATTATAACAAAACACCTGTGGTGTGTGGATCCAATGTTGTCAAATGTACGTTCCTTTAAAATGGTTCCTGAGGACAGAGGAAGCATTGTCCAACATTTTGGTATTAAGATTTTCGACTTAGAAATTTATGACCAACATCGCCACGTGTAGTTCTTTCACCACACACACCCTGTATTTTATAATTTCAAATAATTTTTATATTTAAAACTAAAAAGCTAATACTCTTCTTTTGTTCAGTTTCTGATATAAATTCTATGTTTGGATGCAAGATGTTATTAAAAATTAAAAGTTTATTAATTAAGTCAAATGAACTATCACAATGCTAAAATGTCAACAATATAACAAAACTAAAATACAACTTTCTCGGACTGATTTGTTTCAAAAACTCGATCTTCTATATTTTCCATAAACATATTAACTAACGGGTGCACTTAGACTTCCTATGGGTAAACTATCTTCTTGAAACAAATTTTGTTATTAAAAGTAAAATAATTTTAATTGCTCCAAATAATTGAATGGACTTAGTACGCTTTGTTAGGCTTAATTCAACATTTTGGTTTATAAATTATCAATTAATTAAAAATCTAGAGGTGTTAGGTCAGGTGAACGGGGAGGCCACCTAATAGGACCATTGGTTCCTATCCACATTTCGTTGAAATTGTTGTTCAAGAATTTAATGACATTTCTTGCATTATAAGGCGGGGCTCCGTCTTGTTGAAAGAAACCATCATTTCCAATTTCATTTTGCAGAAAATGCAAATAGCGATCTCCTCTCCTGTCAAATGCTTATCAAAAATTATTGGTCCTATTATTTGATTTCCCAGGATGCCTATCCACATATTAAATAAAAATCTGCCCTGAAAGTTTTCTTCTCTAGCTAATCTTGGATTTTCTCTATACCGGTATCGAGCATTATTCTTATTAAAGATTCCATTTTTGGTGAAACAGCTTTCATCCGCAAATAAAATACTATAATGAAACTGCCCATTTTACTGAATACCGTTTAGAAACCAATTACAATAATCGAGGCTCTTTCCATAATTGTTTTAATAAAGATCTTGGTGCAATTAATATTTATAAGAATGAAAATGCTGTTTCTTTCAAATTTTTTAAACAGATTGATGATTTATATCGCACACATGTCCAATTTCTCTAGTGAAAGATGTTGGGTTTAACTCCGTATGAGCCAGCACGTTAATCTCAGTGTCTATCTACTATAATATTTTCCTGCTCATTAGGCTCCTCTCTTATTTTTTTCCAGATTTGGAAAGTATTGTCTAGTGGGGTGGCCTCTATTTAGATAACGCTGTGAATACAATAAAGCTGATTAAACAGAATTTCTTCTACCTTCACCCTAGATTAAAATCATATGTACTGTTTCATCTCTTTGGTATTTCATTTTGCAAAGATTATTGTTACTTAAACTACGACAATAAAAATTTACTTGAAATACAGAATAATAAAGAGGCCAAAATACATAAACAGGGCAAACTTTAAACAACTTCCGTTGTTTTAACAGGATTCGATTGTTTATAAATTTATAATAGTATCAATGCACATAAACTATTTTTTGTCGTTTGTTCGTTCAAATGTTTTAAACTGATTCGCGCGCTAAATTTAAAATTCAAGAGATGTATTACTTATACCAAATTTCATTCGATTATCTGAATAAATAAAGAAAACAAGGTGAGGGGGGTGAACCATATTTCGTTTACAACCGGTATACCTGTTATTACATTAACATTATCTTTTATTGCTGCTTAACTATTGCTTTAGTTACTGCAGAATTTAAACATAACATTATTGTTTTAAGTCTTGGATCTTTGCATTTGGCTGATTTCGAGTTTATTAGTTTGTCGCACACTACCGAGCAGTTCTGGTGTTATAAACCAATTGGCGACTTCTCACTATCATTTTTGAACCTCCCGTCTTCACTGAAGTTAGACATGGCTACAAGAACTGCTCGTGGCCAACTCCATGTTAAGAGTTGATACACTACTAACAATTTAATTATTAAATTAAAATTAAAAGAAGGTAGCACGAGGTTTTTAAATAATACTAAATATTGTTAAGATATTGAATTTTATTTCCGAATTATAAATATTGTTTGCATAATATTAGTTGTTGAAATAAAAAGTAACACGGCGTTCTATACTAATCATTAATAACAGAATAAAAATTCAATTTGTAGTTTTGTTCTAATTTACTATTTTGATGAGCTAGTTTTCCCCTTTTCCCCACTTTTTAGCTGAAGAACTTGCTCTGTTCTTTGTTCGTGAGATTATTTTTCTATACTATTTTTAAATACGTTGTAATATACTGAACCCTTCAACTAAGAGACAAATTTGAGCTTATAAGATTCAATATTTTACCACAATATTCAAATAATCATTGTCGACAAACGTTAGAAGATTTTGTAAAGTAACAATCGCAGTAAAACATTAGAGCTGTTAATTCATTTTTAATGTTTAAATGTGATAATCACTGCTATAGTGTGTGATCTTAAAACCAAAAATGCACAAAGTTCTGTTTAAAATAAAAATTGTTGGCAATTACGGCCGTGAAGTTAGAGAGGGCATGATTAAATATTTGTCATATATGCAAAACAGACTTAATAACTTCCAAAAGGTATTACCTGTGGCCAGTTCTCCTGATAATTATTGCATTGGAAGAATCTTCAGTGAGCGGGTGCGATAATTGAATGAGAGCTTTCAAGCGTGGCATGGTCTACTAAGTGGTGGGACAAGCTCGTCCCGCCTTTCAATAAGAACCGCTCATTCACTTGACGTGGAACTTGATCAGGCTCAAGCTTAAATTACCATTTCTGCTTGTATGTACGTTGATAAAGCGCCTTTATTAGAAAAATTATACATCATTCCCATCTGCATATCGTTAATTTAAAACTTTACTTGGTAATTATTTTAAGTAACTCTTTAATGTACCCTACAGACCAAAAAATTACTTCTTTTATTAATCGCAGCTGCAAACGTACGATATATTAACGAGTTAGAAACATGGCATTTGACGATGTTTGTCATTACACTTTCTTGTCTAGCGGTGTCTAATTAACACTACGTTCACGTACATGATATTTGAATAGCCATTGTAAAAGAGTTTGGTCTGGTTAAATGACTTTTGAAACGTATATTGTAAGATAATCTCATTATCAGTACAAATTGTTGTTTCAATAACATTACATTTTAACAAACGATGATGCGCTCGCTTCTCGTGGTCTCAAAATTGCCACATAAATTTAAAAATAATATTTCATGGGGATCTTAAGAGCACCCAAATCGTCCCAATAAGTTCGTACTTACATACTTTGATATTTTAAAATTAGCGATAACATAGACACAACACCCTCTTGTTTACTAACTAGGAATACACTAATTTGCGACAGTTGCACAAACATTTATTTGTAAAATTCCAACGACAAAAACAAAAGTAGTGGCATTCTCCGTGAAAGACACTGTAAGATTCAAGCTACTGCTGAATGATCAGACTCTTGAAGAATAAACACAGTACAATTACTGAGGATGTAGTACACTCGTACATATTATATGATAGGAATATAGAAAATAAGACATACCATTTTCAAAGCATATACGGTTCAATATCAAAGAATCTAAAAAACCAAGCTTGAAAGGAGACACAGATGAAAGTGCATAAAACAATGCCAGTGCCTACTCTTCTACAGGGTGTAAACGTTAACTCTGCTCACCAGTGAGATCTCGGAAACGGTAAGCGATAGAAGGTTCGTTGAAGAAGATAAAAGTTTCCTTTTTTAGGAGACCATTTTATTAGCAGTTTTAAAAGTTTCGGAAACTCCATAGCTTTCTGTATACCAACAGTCAAAAAAACTAAAATTTACCGTTTTCTTCTTTTGTTCGTATAGCTTCTTTATTTATAAACTTTAGCAATTAATTTTTGCAGTGATAGTGTAGAACATAGGAAGAAATGTACTGGCATAACTAAATTTTTTTTAAGATAAACCTATTTTTCGAAAGGCAAGGGTTAACTTCTTTTTTCTTACCTATATCATATATCAAATTAAAATCAAATTTTTAGAAAAAAACTTTATTCTATATTGAACGATATATCTGACAATCATATAAAATAACTAAAACTGATATTTACAGTAATTAAAAATTTTATTCTACTTGTGTTAAAACTGTTTGTATTTTTTTTAATTCAAATATTAGCAGCTTTATTCGTTCCCATTGTTAACTAATTACTTAGTTTAAATTGTTATTAATTTTGCATTAATTAAAACTTTGTTTTGCATTGGTTGCTTTCATTCAATCATCATCATAAGTAGTTATTGTTTGTAGTTACTCTAAATGTTAGCAGTAGTATTAATTCCTATAGATAATAATTAATAAAATGTTGGTGCTTGGTGATTTGTTTTCTTAATATTTAACACTTTATTAACTATCTGATTATTGTGATTGTCTGTAGCATACTTACTACTTAATAATGTGCATAATAATCTGCAATGATAAGTATTTAACCAGATCGTCTTTTGTTTTTGTAATAAGAAACAGTAGAATATATGTTCTATGGCCAACTTTAAGGAATGTGTTTTTTTAATTATTTTTAATATCAGTTTCAGGTAGTTCTTGGTTTCGTCATTCTGGTGACTTTAGTACTTTCCTTCTTATGTGTTACACTATCACTGCGAAATTAAATTGTAAAAATTTATAAATAAAGAAGCTACGAGCAAAAGAATAAAACGTTAAATTTAAGTTTTTTGTCTGTATCTAGTTGGCCATACAGTTTTGAAAACTTTAAAAAATGGCAATAAACTTGTCTCCTAAATAGGCAACTTTTTCCTCATTTAACGAACCTTCTATCGCTTACCAGTCCGAAATCCCAGTGATGAGCAGAGTTAAGCATTTTGGATAAGTACGATTCATTTTTAATCATTTAAACGTCGCGTCGATCTATTAGGTTCTATCCTCTGCAACCGAAACTCCAAACAAAATTACTGTTTCTTTTAATTGCACATTTTTTTTAAATATTATTTTTCTCATTTGTTATTTCATCATTTATACGCTATTAATCAATAAAACGTTAGGCCTATAAACGGAAAATTTAATAATATAATTTATTTGAATTTAGACTTCTCTGTAAATCTACAAAAACGTACGCTATGAAAAGCTTCAATGACACTTTTCAAATAAGTTTTAGTTTCACTGAAAAGTTTCAACAGCTTCTGAAACTTATTATAATCTTCCTTTAAATGTGTAAAAACGTTCATAAGTACTACTATGTAATTTACGCGTCTGTAGCTCAACGTATAATTGAAGTTAGGCGCTATTTCATGTGCGGTTGGCGCAGCCGCACACATGTTATCACTCGCCATGGCCTACATATGCACACTTGCATGCTTGCAGTAACTTTTAATTATATAGTAGACTTTTTATAATTTATAAATGAAGAATCTAAAGAGCAAAATTTAACATTTTACTTCCAAGTTACGAAGGTATGACGCATCTTTGAAAAATACAATGAAAGTGAAACTACTTACCGTTTTAAGTAGCAGCTACTTTGGATGGCTGTTTATCAGATAACACTCACCTGCAAATAGAAGGAAAAAAATACAATACAAGTTATATAGGTGGAAATAGATATCTTTATTCATCATCCGTCCAATTCTGCTACTAATGCTTTTCACCGACGCCAGATAGAATCAGTTTTCATATTTTCTGAAATATGGCACTATGACAACCTAATCTAACCAATGTAAAAGCAGCATTAAGATCGGAACCCGCTCCGTCTAACACTGTACTATAGTACGTTCGATATTCAATATTTATTTAAGTTACTTCTAACTGTTTTTGATACTATGAATAATTATCTAAGCGCGTGCGCACACACACACATAACCATGATCGCGCATTCACACTTGCACACACGCACGATACACGCACAGACGCACGCACACATGCACGCACGCACCCACACAGCCACGAGCGAATGCACGCATAAACGCACACACACACGTGCACCTGCCCACGCTCACACACACACACACGCACGCACATACACAAACGCACGCGCGAGCGCTAATATACATACACTGATACACACGCGCGCGGGCGCTCTTGCGTACATACACACACACTGTTATTTTGCGTTGTTTGCGATGTCACAGTATTAGTTACATCTTTTTTATATTTATATAGATTATTACATATGCTATAAATTCTGCTTCAATCTGATGTAAATATGTTTGTTTTTCATAGCACATACCAGCAATAGTATTCTAATATTTGAGATATATGTTAACAAGCACTAGTTATACTAGCCTAGACACTTTTATTTCTTACTTCTTATAAACATACAAAAATTATTCAAATGAAACATGCTCAATTTTGTAAATTGAAATAAAACGATATATTGATGTTTATGTTTTTCAACTCTCCAGAATTAAAGTACCGCATAAACAACAAATTATAGCAATAGTTATGGCGGAAATATAAGCAATTGCCGTAAACAATCAATGAACTTGAGTGTAGTTGCAAGTAGCCGCCGTCATGTTATAGTGATAAATTTCGCAATATTCAATACAGCGTTATGTTGTTATGGTAAGACAGTTAGGAATTTATTATATAGATTATCTAGTTTTATTAAATTCACTTAGATAGTTAAAAAAAAAATCACTAGCGGAAGTGGTTTAAATGAAATGAAAAATTAGGTTATTTCCAATACTAAATATTACAAAAACTGTTAATAACTACGAGATCCTATTCACAAAATAACATTTATATATAACAAGTATATAAACAAATATTATACTTTCTTTAAAAACCATGTCACCGCACGTTAGTTAGTTCTGTAATATGCACTTTATCTTAGATATACACTTTCAAATATCCTAGCGGTCTGTATATTTTATATTTTTATATGCAAATGCATGTTTAGTAGTTTTGATATTACAATAAAATGCTTCTGTTTGTATCCATATCTAGTAAAATGCAATTTAACAACCCCAATTTTAATTTGCACGTTTAGAAAGCGTAAAGAATAAACATGAAACGATGAAGATTCTGCGGCTCCATAAATCAATACTCTTAATCGCAGAATACAAATCAGAACTACTTTTTAAAAAACTCGTAAAATTTTAATTTTCACAGCAAATTTCAAATTCGGGCTTATTTTTCAAATGCGCTCAATTTGTTGATCAGAAAAGTTAATATAAAACTAGCTGAACCCCCACGCAAGCTTTTAAAATCAAATCGCCCTACCTGACTCTTACATAAACATTCGCTCCAAATACAACTAACAAAATGATAGATAAGCTATGTCGAGATGTAAGAGCATACACTAAAAGTAGAGACAGGTAGAAGGAATACGGATTTAGAGTACAGGGTGTCCCAGTCAAACCTCGCCTGCCCTATTACTTCTGTTTGAAGCGATACGGTTTTAAACGCTGTTACAAAACATGTTAAGCGTGCAACGCTTAATCCAAATCAAGAAAAAAATGATCAAAATGTATACCATTTTTAAATTACGCCCTTTTGAAATTTTCTTTTGAAATATTTTTCGATTTTTCAAATAAGACAGCATATTTTAAACATGTCGTTGAAAAGTGATTTTCTTTCTTTCAAATAATGTGTCATTTTTATATGCTTGCATAGCACATTTTTCCAAAAAAAACATTTTTTTAAACCGTTAAAAATTAATATACAAAAATAAAAAAAAAAGGAAAAACATAAAAATTGTAAATATTATTATCAGTCGTAATCAGTTTTAATTTATCTGTTTAAAAAAATTTATTAAATTTATTTTTAAGAACAGTTTTATGTTATAATTTAGTTAGCAATTCATACGAACCAAATTACATTGTACAGCAAGGTGCAGAAGTAATGTCGCAAATGGTGGCCGACACACTTTTTAGGCAGACACGCGTTGCGACATGTGCGCGTGTGTCTGCGTCTGTGTGCGTGTGTGGGCGTGGGTGTGTGCGCGCGTGTGTGCGCGTGTGTGCGTGTGTGTGTGCGTGTGGGTGTGCGTGTGGGTGTGCTTGTGGGTGTGGGTGTGCGTGTGCGTGTGTATGTGAGTGTGACGCCTCTATAGACAAAAGTACTTGACCGATTTTGATGAAGTTTTAAATCAAGAGGTACCTATATCGAAAATTGCAGTTCTAGTAATAGTTTTAAGGTTTTTAAAAGTATATTAAAAATATTTTTTTCCCAAAATTAAATTTAAAAAATCTAAAAACAGAATCTGAGATAATAACTTAAGGCAAATCAACAACTTTTTTACCGAACTCTCTAGCTTCAAAATGACGGCCGCTACAACTTTTTCAAACTCTTTACTTTAACGCCCATTTATTCAAAACGTATTGTCTGATTGGAATCAGCTACAACTTGTTTAAGAAACCTTTGTGGGTAGTATATGATAAAGTAACATTAATTTCGTAAATCCGTAAAATTCCGAAAACGACAGCAATAGCGGTGCCTCAAAATTTAAAACAATTTTAAAACAATATTTTTCAAAAATGCCTACATGATTCATTTTAAACTTTCTAAGCCGATAGTGTTTGCAGTGAATTATAAATTTATTTTTTTACTAAACTACCAAATTTTACTCTGACGCCTTCCAGGAATTTTTAAAAATTTGGAATTGATTGATTATTTATTCAAAAACGTAAACGTCGATCGTTATAAACATTTATCAGTTCGATAGACTATTTGAATTACTTTATTAAGATCAGCAAAAACTTTTAACTTTTTTGTTTAAATTAAATTAAGACAAAAAACGATACTTTTTAATATCAGCAACGCGTTTTCCGGCAGTTACGTGATTTTAACTACGCCTGCGCCTATCAATTAGCTGTAGTTAAGAATTATATATTTTATTTTTAGCATATTTTTGATAGCTCTTTAAATATATCATTTATATCGAACTTTAGTCCGAAATCCGAACCGCATATAATTAGAGCCTCTGCCTATATCTTAATCACAACTTTAGAAGCAGAAATAACATAACTGTGAAAATTTGAGAAGTAAAATCATTTAAAAGTCTCGATTCTGGTGAGTTGCTTTAGTCTTCTTACCTGAAACGTTGTTTTGGCCAGCTTATCTAGATAAAAGCCCAAACATTTTACAGTTTACACTACTTTGCTTCATTTACATTTCTTTCCAGCTTATCCCTCACATTTGACTATTCCGCTTTAAGATAGTGGTGTCGTCTGTGTCTGTAAACATAACCGTGGGGCCTGGACATTTCTACGAATGCCCAAAACGCCGACCAGGTCCATAACGCCGACTACTATTCGAGGACCATTTCGCCGACTACGCCCAAAACGCCGACTAACGTACATTGGACATTTCGCAGAACGTGTCCAAAACGCCGACACTTGTTAAACGACGCTACAGGTATCGATAAATTAGCGTCGAAGCCAAATAACTGCCGAACCTTGGGTATCCATTACGCCGATTATTTCGCAAAGGACACCTTACCGAACCTGACAAAAACGCCGAAACGAGACTATAACGAAAACGCCGACCATGTCCAAAATGCCGAACGCTTGTAAGAGACATCTTGCCGACCTTGTCCAAAACGCCGACAGAGCAGTCCGACCAAAACGGCGACCGTGCCAAAATGCCGAACGCTCGTAAGGGAAACTCTGCCAACTGCGGCCAAACTGCCGAAATATGACCAAAGCGCCGACCTTGTCCAAACTGCCGAACGCTCGTAAGGAACACTTTACCGACCCTGACCAAAACGCCGACATAACCATAAATGAACATAGCGGAGCTAAGCATGTACTTGTAATAGTTCATTCAATAGGTGGCAGTAAACGCCGGCAAAGAAGATAGCATTATGAAGTTTAATGTATGTGATTTTATGTACGTAAACGTAATTGTCACCAATAGGTTGCGCAACCGTCTATTGTAAATTTTATAAATCAAGCAGTACTTAATCGTTACACTAAAATTTACAAATTTCGTATGTGAGCACTACTAACTTAGCTTAGTATTTCTATTAATTATAATATATAAAACCAGAGGTGTCTCATGGGCGGTCACGTAATATTATCTTTTAAATATTTTAGATCTTTAAATTTTTTGAAGTTTGGTTTACGAAATCTCTACAAAAATACACAAAAAAGGTATTCTTAGAAAACATTGTTTAATTCGTTTATTTGGTAGTGAGTAGAAGTGGGAACAAACTTGTCGATAGCTTTGAGTCATTGTTAACACACATACCCTAGGAGTGGCGACAGTAATCTTGTAGGTTTCACTCCTTTGTAAATGAAATGCAAGTTTTGCAGAGTTATTATTTCTGGAATTTAAAAATATGTTTTGACTGCTGGGTACCCAGGCTGCTTAACCGTTACAGTTCGGAAAAATCAAAATCTTTATTACTTCCGACTAATCTTATAATTTGTTCACCCAAACTCAGTGTCGGGAGGTTTCGAGAGTAAGTAGCTGGTAATTAAGCGATAACCGCTCTGGTTTTGTTCAAGGTCGGCAAAATGTCTCTTACAAGCGTTCAGCTTTTTAGACTTGGTCGACGTTTTGGTCATAGTCTCGTTTCGGCGTTTTGGTCAGGATCAGCAAAGTGTCCTCTGCGAAATAATTGGCGTAATGGACACGCACTGTTCGGCAGTTATTCGGCTTTGACGCTAATTTATCGATCTCTGTGGCGTCGTTTAATAAGTGTCGGCGTTTTGGGCACATTTGGCGAAATGTCCAATGTACGTTAATCGGTGTTTTAGTAGTCGGCGAAATGGTTCTCGTATAGTAGTCGGCGTTATGGACCTGTTCGGTGTTTTGGACATACAAAATAAACAGTTGGCGTTTTAGGCATTCGGCGAAATGTCCTAGACCCATAACCGTTTTCTGTGCATTGCAGTTCAAGTCAAAATTGTTTACCTACAGCAGAAAAAATAAACGGCCCAAAATTGAACCTTGCGATACTACAGTTTCCAGGGGTATCTCTCGCGATATCGCATCGTTTAGTAGTACAACCTGACTCCTATTTCTCAAGTAGTCTGATATTAGTGCATTACGTAGACCACGGATGCCACAGCACTCCAGCTTGTCTATTAGTAAATTCAGATTCACACAATTTAAGGCTTTACTCAAACCAAGAAAAACCGTATCGATTTTGTTCTTCGTGTTAAAGTATTGTGCTACGTCATGCGCTATTTCAATTATAGCTTGCGTAGTAGAGTTGCCCTTTTAGAAACAAAATTGTGTTTGGGAGATAATTTTATGTTTAAGCAGAAACTCAGTTACTTGCCCAGCTATGGTTTTTCTAAGATTTTAAATATGACCGGTAGAATAGATATAGGACGATAATTTGTGACGCTGTTATTATCGCCACTCTTGAAGATCGGGATTGACCTTGCCAGTTTTAGCTCTTCATGAAAGACACTTTTTGCTCACACATTTATTTACTATGTGTTTTAAAGGGGTGATCATTTCTTCCACAGCTAATTTTAGGATTCTGGTGTCTAGTTCATAAACATCTTTGCTCGTACTACTCTTTATAGTCTCTATAACGTTCCGGAGCTCGGTTTTCATAACTGGACGCATGTAGAACGGGGAATACGGTTCCTTATTGTTTTCATCGTTTTGTAACTGTTTTAAATATTTTTTTACGTCTTGACTGTTTGCGTAGCCGACTTTATTAAAACTTACTTACCCACACAGCAAAAGTTGGCTACAAATTGTAGTCATATAACTATTTTCTTACGATTTCTTTACGATGCGGTTGTCATGTTACTATTTCTTTACCATTTAGCAGGCTGGCAATTTTTGCTTTACTACTTATTTAATATTATGTTGCTCATCTGTTGTAACGTGACGAAACATTTACATTTAGTTGGTAGGCAATAGTCAGGTACCTGGAAGTTTCCAAATTTAAGTGAATAAATAGTGATGTTACCATTTTGTCACTATATTGCCGTAAGAAAATGGCAACGTTACTGTTTTCTACGGCACATAATAATGTTACAATTTCTCTACCCTTTCACTACTGCCACTTGTCACCTATCTATTCATTATCTGTTTCGTTACTACGGGTTGTAATGTTACCATAAATTGACGATAGGTCCGCAAGAAACAGTCATATACCTGCAAACATTTGTCATTACTCATTATCAAAGACCGGACTTTTAGTTCCAGAACAGCATAAAATAAACATCATGGTTTGCCTGTTCTAATTTTAAATGCCATTCTGAAAATTTACGATAGCTATTATAGGTGACTAATACGAAAATATAAACCAGGGAAAAGAAGATTAGTACTAATAACACATCTTGAAATTTTACGATACGCTATTTTATTACAAATAAAAAAAAGTGTAATATTTACATCTTTCAAATTCATTTTTTTTTAATTTTCTAGGATTTTTAATAAATCCGTATTCTCAAACTGAAAAATAATGCGTTCTTTTACCGATGGTTGATTTAATTTATATAATAATTGTAAACATCTAGCAAGAGGAAACCTACAAAACATCTTTTTAAAATCATGATTTGGCTGTACTAATTTTTAATGCCGTTCTAGAAACTTACATTAGGTAGGTGAGTAATACGAAAACACAAAATAGGAAAAAGAAGATTAGCAATGACACATCTTGAAATTTTACAATACAACCGCAATTGTAGTTAAGTATTTTATATCTTATTGCTAATAACAAGCTGGTCAACTGTAAACTTTCCAAGGGTACTGTTTCTTATTTGCAAGATACCCACGTTTCTTTGCCGGCGTTTACTGTTTTTGCAAGAAGTTTAGTTATCACTTATCAGTGTGCATTCGTTGTGTGAGAAGCTTCTCACTTTTGCACCAATTTCTTAATTGTCATAGTAAAGGTAAGTCTCTTCGTTATTTGTTATTAATTTAATTTTAAGTTTTTTTTTATTGTTTATATTTTACTCTTTATATAAAATTGGTTCTATGGTCAAACAAAGGTTTTGTACATTTACATCCAATAAGCACAAGAGATTCAAGGAATGGTTTTTTATTATGCATTGGTGTAATGTGATTGTTTTGCAATAATTCAATGTTAATAACTGAAGATGCCTTATTTATGCTGCGTTGACGGAGATTCCGTGTAAAAAAGCATCAAACTGATATTAAAGAAACTTTTACCGACGACGAAGCACGGCTTGTTGTATGGACGGAGAGGTAATGGCAAGCTGCAACTTCTAAAAATAAAGATAATTCAAATTTTATATTGTAAGTATTAATATTTTTTTCTCTATCATGAAAAAGACAACAAAAATTAAAATAAATTAATTTTTTTCCTTCCTTCAATTTACTAAAAATTTTGGAATTATAAATATGATGATTAGTTAATGTTTGTAAAATACAAAATTGTCATTAGTCCTGTAATGTAACATGTCTGATATCTATTAATCGATTTATTCTAATCGTAGCATTAATTCTAATACTTATGTACTGTTTCAGTAAGCACAAATAAACTACATGATGCCACCACAAGCTGCCGTTCTCGATTTCATAAAAATTTGGATATGTCGTGCCGGTGACAAAAGTCCAAACCATATTTATAATGTGGTAGTATCAAATGCGCATTGGCATTTTTTCAGGAATTATTTCTCAATATTTAATTACAATGAAAGCTAAAAATATTGCTATTTTTTTTTTGTTACAATAAAGTTTACTATTTCTGTAGTAACTAATAGTACTATAAAGTAACAATTTCCTTACAACAAGTGTCCTTTTTATTCTCAATTTCCCTACTACAACGTGATTGTTGCGTTACAAGCTTTTTACTATTTTTTACCACAAATTGACTATTGGTTGTCAATTTCCTTACTACAACGTGACTATTTCTTGACAATTTTAGAACTATTTCTTTACTATCTGTAGTTACCTTACAAATTGTGGTAACTTAACAGTTACTTAATAGTTGCTAAATTGTAAGGAAAGTTGTGACATTCCCGACGAAATAGAGACTATTTCGTTACAATTTTTTAACTTCTTTCTTACTACGAACCGACTATTCTTTGTCAATTTTCTTACTGCAAAGTGACTATTTCTTTAATCCTTCGTTACTACAACGTGACAATTTCTGAACTATTTCCTTACTATCTGTAGTTACTTAACAAATTGTAGGAACTTAACAGTCACTTAATCGTTGTTAAAATGTAAGAAAAGCTGTGACATTCCCGACTACATAGTGACTATTTTGTTACAATTCTTTAACTATTTTCTTACTCTCTCTCTTGTCGTCAATCTTCAGAAGTGAAGAAACGTGATTTGTGCGTGAATATATTAGGATTTCTTCAATTAGTTGACATTTTTCGTAATGTCTTTCCATGCGTTACGATCTTTCGCTGATTTAATGTTGTTTTGGAGATTTGTACCGGTCAGATCGCTTATTTGATCTAGCCATCGTTTTGGTGAGCGTCCCCGTAACCTTTTTCCGTCCATCTTGCCTTGAACTACCAGCTTTCCCAAGTTGTTATCACTGCTCCTAGTTATGTGTCGAAAATATCGGAGTATGCGTCGTTGGACAGTTGTTATCAGCCTTGTTGTTATACCGATTTCTTCCAAGAGAATGGTTGGTCCTGTGTGCTGTCCAGGGTATCCGCAGCATTCTCCTCCAGCACCACATTTCGAAGGCATTAACTTTCCGTTTATCTGTTTCCTTTAGTGTCCAGGCTTCTGTTCCGTAAAGAGCTATTGGAAAAACTAGTGTATGCATTATTCTTACTTTAGTCGGGATTCGTATGTTTCTGTCTTTCCAGATTTTCGTTAGCTTTGTAACGGCTGTTTTGGCTATGGCCGTACGTCCTTTTATTTCTTCTGTGCAGCCGCCGACATTACTGATAAGAGTTCCTAAGTAGATTATATGGTCGACTACTTCTATGTCCCCAATGGTATTTTGATGTTGCTGAGTCCCCGATCTGTCGATGATCATTATTTTAGTTTTATTACGGTTCAATTTTAACCCAGCGTTTCTTACTACAAATTGACTATTCTTTGTCAATTTTCTTACTACAAAATCACTATTTCTTTATTCCTTCCTTACTACAACGTGACAATTAACGAACTATTTTTTACTATCTGTATTTACCTTACAATTTGTAGTAACTTAGCAGTCACTTAATAGTTGCTAAATTGTAAGGAAAGTTGTGACATCCGCGACTATTACGTTACTATCTGCAGTTACAACATAGTAAAGAAATCGTAAAATTTTGCTGTGTGGGTAAAACAATTAAAACGGTTAGCTTTTTCGCTATATTGCCCTGATATTTTTATAATTAGAATCACAAGAGGTACCGATCCGATTCTATGATAATACCATTTTGCGTATAGAAAAATATTGTTTTTTTCAGTGGCAGCCTTCTTGAAAATGGAAAATCATGATCACTTATTCTCAAATTTTTGTCAGCACAGCACTACTTTCAGAAAAGGTTAACAGCAATAAGAATGAATAACTTACACTTACTAGATTTGCAGTGATCATGTAGCGTGTCTCTGCTCTATACTTGGTTGTATCAGGCTTGATCGCCTGCTTACAGAAAGCTGCAAAAGGTTCTGCTTAGGTTTTGCGTACGACTAGTACAATAAATAAATTACTCGACGAATACTCGAAATAATGCTTGTAATACTATGAACAAAATTTATAAATGAAAACAACAACTAGAAGTTGTTTATGCGTTTTGATTCACGAGCTACCAGTGTCGGTACATTAATAAAAACTAAGAAGAATGTGTAATTATTCTCCTGCCGACTCTCGTTCCTCAACTCCCTCTGAAACTTATTATTGTGGCCGTAGCTACAGGTTCCTAGCGCTGGATCAACCGCATTGCACATTGGAACAGCAAATTAACAACTTAACCAGTAAATCTAAATACAAGTCTACCGTTTAGAAAACGAAATTGTAGAAACTCAAATATTTAGCTAATTTAGTTTGTCAGTCATAATCCAAAATTGCCACTAATAACTTGCTAATAAAATAAAAACAACAGGCTGTGTAATAAGAAGGAAAAACTCCAATAAAGACAGCGACACTTTTTATTAATATCCAATAATTATAAAAATGCTTAGTGAGCAGCATCCCAGTATTTAGTAACGACGTCGGCGAATGCAATATCCAGCAGCAATGGGGTAGGAAATATTGATCCGGGTGATACACCCTCAGGATCAGAGAGCTGGGACCGCGGGATTACAACCCCGTACCTGTTCAGAGAGGTGTGGCACATCTCCAGGATCTCTAGAGACCGTCACCTATCTACGTTGGAATTTAAGGAATATGCTTTCTTGTTCCCAAAATGTATTTAGTTGGCTCCTTTTTTTTGTCAGAAGGTGATGAGAAATTTGTAAAAGAAATAAATGCTTTGAAGTAATTCGTTGAAACTAAGAAAATATATCGCATAAGACATAAAAATTATAATACAGGTGGCACCACAATTATAACCGCGATATTTTTGAAACAACGAAAATATCTTTCGGTTTAATACAACATACTACGTTTACATACCAAGCTAGAACTATTAGAAACATTTAGTTCAATTTTGACAGCCATTGAAAGCAGACCACCTCTTGTGTTTTTGCAAACATAGAAAAGTGAATTTCGTGTGTTAATTAAACATTATTTTTCATTAATTTTCGTTATGGTCGTACAAGCACAACTGATGTCGAACGGTTAGGACGCCCAAATGAGGTTACCACACCAGAAATGATGGATAAAATCTATGATATTGTATTGCAAAACCGCAGAGTGAAAGTGTGCGAGACAGTTGAGATGGTACGCATCTGAGATTAACGTGTGCGGAACATTTTACACGAGCAATTAGATACGAAAAAGTATCCGCGCGATAGGTGCCGCGTTTGCTCACAATCGACCAAAAACGCACACGTGTGACAACTTCAGAGACAGGTTTGGCGATGTTCAAGGGCAGTAAAAAGGAGTTTCTGCGTCGTTTCATAACATGGACAAAACATGGAATCATCACTATGCACCGGAGACCAAGGAACAGTCTAAACAGTGGATTTCTACTGGCGAAACTGCGCCGAAGAAAGCTAAGACGGTTTTATCGGCCAACAAATCTGTATTGGGTGCTTGGACACAGTAGCATCAATGAAAACGCAAGAATCAGAACCGGACTCTTCCTTATTTAACCTTAGTTAAACCTACCCGAGGATGCGCCAGACGAAGCTACTTTTCAAAAACCTTCACCTAGGTGTACCAAGTAGCTCTTACAGTAGGTAGATTTCTTGACTTGTTACGATCATTTTAACATCTTTATATTATGGAAATAGTCGCAGACACCAGGTAAAGGTTGTGTGCGGAAGACGAGGAATTTTCTATCCATCTCTTCACCCATTCCTCCAGACTGTTGGTACTGAGGTGCAGACAACACTTTGGCACTCCTTTCCCGAAGCAAGAACAGCTATAGAATAAATTTATCAACAATCTGCCAGCCTTTGATCTAGATCGTTCTCTATACAGATAATCCTTAAATTAAAGGTGGAAGCACAATGGGCCAGTTAGGCCCGAGTAATGAGATTTTCGCATCGCCCTAAAAAAAGAAATATGTGTCTTAGGGTTCATTACTTCAAAGTATATTATTATTGTAAACTTTAGCAAATGTTAAGAAATTTGAAGCACGCGCCGGTGTGGTGTGTAACGCATCGAACTACTGAGCTGATTTTCAACAAAATTTGAAATATTTAAATATAACGAACATTCTTCAAGAAAATGCATTCTAAAAAGAATTCATAACCTAAAATGAGAGTTTTTGATATCTGTGGCTTCAAACTGAGGTATTACATATTTTTTAAATTTATGGTTTCAGTGCCTGTTTACGCACAAATTAGTTGGCGAGTCGAAATAAAATTTAGTATTGCAGTAGTATTTAGGAAATCGCTATTTACATACAATTTTAATTATCGTTAAACATTTGTTTAATAATTAAAAAATAGAGAATATTTAGTAGATACGGAGTACTTGATAACACAATTAGTAAGTACTTTAAATTTTCTGAAATAATAACGAACAATCTCGTTTGCATTTACTTTTCCATTCTCCGTGCGCAGTGAGACGCAAAAGGCATTCTGAACTATTAAATGCTTTTCATCTGCAGTGGAGGCAGATCCCTGATAATTAACAAAGCTCATTTGCATTGCAAATGTTTATTTCAGCGCTACAAGTTAGCCCTGTTTACTATTACAATATTACTTTTACCTAAAAACAATTTTTTGCAAAACCATAAGTACCTTATTCTTTTCTGTGAGGAGTTTCTTCGTCAAAAACTCTTTGCCCTAAATTTTGTAGCAAACCTACTTTTTGTACCAAAGTATGTGGTTAAACACAATCGCTTTGGAGATTACCTAATAAATTAGCATTAAGTAAGAGAATTCTCTAGTCTATAGTTGTCACTGACGTATACAAGCGTCGCGTCTGTTCCTAACAAGAAGTACATGAAAAGCATTACAATTAAATGTGCAAACTATCGCACTAATACCTCGATGCCTTCTTCATAAACTTCAAGTACTGTTTCCCCAAATATTTACGTCTTTATTTATAAATTACTATATTTTCAGCTTATAGGGAAGCATTTATTTCATATGTTTTCCATTTCAAGAGTTTAATGGAAATACATGTTTTGGAAAAACGGGTTTAAAGAATATCTGTCTGTGGATGGGTAGATCTCCAGGTAACGCCTAATAACTTTCGAACGGATGGTTGGATTTTAATGAGCTATAAAATCTGAAAGTGTATAAGAAATGCACCGACAAAATAAGCGTTAAAAAATCTATCCAGGAAAAGAGCATGTTTGCTTGGTAGCATTTTCTTTTCATAAATTGAAATATGGGAATTTATATACAAAATGTGAAGAAGCTCAACTTTTAAGCTTATTTTTCGAATGTTTTTGCTTTGAATAATTACTCAAAAACAAATTGAAAAACTAACTACACGATTTTTTTTAATTTGCAGGCTCATACAGCTAAATTTTCTTGCTGCCAAAATACGGTAATCTCGCTGTAACAGTGGCTATAAATTTTTGAAGATAAAAAATTCATGCTTGTTTATTTAATAAATGAGGGACGATCAAGCACTTGGCCTTTGAATTAAATTCCATATGAGTGATAGTAGTAGATTCATAAGTTTATTTTAAGGTGTAGCAATATTTAGTGAAATTAAATTCTCCCCTTCCATCCAATTTTTGTAGACAAATTTCCTCTTTAAGTATCTGTAATTCCTCTATATTAAAAAATTTTATTCTAAAGCGGTTCTTTCAAACAAAGCAAAAGTGAGGGCAGCTTCTGCCTCACCCACTTATTTTAACCTAACAATCTATTTCTTTTTAATTTTTGCTCTTTATAATGCCGACCTATATCCTTAAAAGTCTGATTGGATTTTTTACCTGGACCTACTCGGTTAACCTGTTTGTTGAAATGTCTTTGACGACGTATTGTCGATATAAGGTTTTAGTATTTACTAATTTAAAACAGTGGAACACGTCTTTAGTTTTTATTATTAACTACCTCCGTATTTGCTGGTTTAATTACACCACAGATTTTAAATGTTTGTTGTGAATTTCAAAAGCTTCTAATGTATTTAATTAACGTTTATCATCACAAAAGTGTAAACATTTTATAGTGTTATTAGATGTCATTAAATTATTGTGTTCTAGTAAATGTTTAGCGTAATTGCATTCATGTGGGTGTTTGCGTTTGTAACAATCTACGTGTTCTTTATACCTAATATCAAAATTTCTAATTGTCTGGCCTATATAAACCTACTTACAGTGTGAACAATTTAATTTGTGCATGCCTGATTTTAGCAAATCATCTGTTTTTGATTTTGTATTAAACAAACTGGTATTTTTAGTTGTTTTACAACTTAATTTATATTTATTTGTTTTGTTTATAATTTTAGCAATTTTTTCTGATTTGTCACCAAAATATAGAATCGAAACATATTTAATTGTATCGGATGAAGTTGGGGTATTTGAATAATTTTTTTGAATGGCTAATTTATAATATTTTTCTATAATTAATCTATCAATACGTTTAGTAATAATTGAAATTTCTCTATTATAATTAATTTCATCTACACGGACCATTAAAGCCCTCTCTATTATGGACCTGCTAATTGCTGCTAATTTACGTATTTTGTGATAACAAGAACTGTGTAATATTGTAATGTCTGTTTGTGTAGGTTCTCTCTTTTTTAGGATTTTACCTGTTTAACAAAATAGCTGTTATTCATGGTAGTGTTAAATGAATAAAGTAGCGACAATAACAGAGTATCAGAAAGGTAAGTACATTTATATATTGTCAATTGTTAATCAGATATCACCACATGACTGATTTAACACAATTAGTCATCTTCACTTTCACTTTCGATTAGATAAAGGTCTTATAGTAATTTTCGTTTAAGACACGTATGTATTTGTCTTTGCCCTAACACAGGTAGGTTATCGATAAACAGATTATTCAAGTTTATTAGTTGAATTAATTTTTATCTTTAGATCGAAAAATTGAATAGCCTTATTTTGTTCAGTTTCTAGTGTAAATTGTTTGACTGCATGCTGTTAATGAAAATTAAAAATTTATTAATTCAAATGAACTATCAAAACATGCTTAAATATCATCAATATAACGAAACCAAAATATAACTAATTAATTATAAGCATACAAAATACTTTTTTCACGACCGGGAGTAGAAGTTGGCTTCTATGGCATCAAAATTGTAACAGAAGTAAAGCATTTACTCTCTAGGGACGAAATAAGACAACAATTTCCCTAGGGGAGATTTTATTTCATTTCATATTTATTTTTGTAAACAAATGAAACATCCCAAAGGCTTCTAAGTATTGTAATTTCGCTCCGATTTATTATAATTCCTTATTTATGAAATTAAGTGCTTCTACTCCCGATCGTGGAAAAATAGTATATACACCTCGGGAGAGACCGCCATTTTTCCATCGATATATTTGTAGCCCTCGGGCTTCAAACTACACCTCAGGAAAAATTAGTCGTTTCTCTCCCTTAATGTATAATGTACTATTATTACTTCAACAATATTTCAACCTTATACGTATCTCAACATTTTTACATGCCATTGTCAAAGGTTATTATATTAAAAAGTAAACAGTTAGTGTTGTTGTAGCAATATAACTTGGTGACTTGATCTTGGTAATTGTCTGAAGATGACTTGATTTCTTTTTCCAAAAAGTCCAATAGAGGTGAATTTAACAAATCAATTTGCTCATCCATAAAGGTACAGTTTTTAAATGTTTGTGAATTTCAAAAGCTTATAGTATATCTAAGTTACGTTTAACATCACAAAAGTGTAAACATTTGATAGTGTTATTAGATGTCATTAAATTATTGTGTTCTAGTAAGTGTTTAGCGTAATTGGATTTATGTGGGTGTTTGTATTTGTAACAACGTACGTGTTCTTTATACTTAATATGAAAATTTCTAATTGTCTGGCCTATATAAACCGAATTACAATGCGCACAATTTAATTTGTAACTGCCTGATTCTAGCCAATCATATGTTTTCGTTTTGCATTAAACAAAGTGTTTAACATGTTTTTAGTTGTTTCAAAACTTATTTTATATTTATTTGTTTTGCTTATAATTTTAGAATTTTTTTCTCTTTTGTCACTAAGATTCGAGATCAAAGCATATTTAATTGTAA
The DNA here is from genome assembly GCA_958336395.1 of Ctenicera cuprea. Taxonomy (NCBI): domain Eukaryota; kingdom Metazoa; phylum Arthropoda; class Insecta; order Coleoptera; family Elateridae; genus Ctenicera; species Ctenicera cuprea. The sequence goes on from OY284492.1 coordinate 31,631,084, forward strand.
CGGATAAGTATTCGGATAAATTTATTAGAGGCTAATTTATAATCTCTTCTTCAGTGAATGTATCAATAAGTTTAGTATTGTCATAATTAATATATGCAATTTTTTTAATTAAAATTTCTCTATTATAAATAATTTCATCTAAAGGGACGGTCAAAGAGCCCTATGCATCATGGAGCTGTATGCTGCTAAATTATGTGAGTTATGACGACAAGAATCGTGTGGTATTGTAATGTCTGTTTGTGTAGGTTTTCTATAAACAGAGTATTCTGGTTTTTTAGTAGAATTAATTTTTATGTTTAAATCTAAAAAGTTATTAGACTTATTTTGTTCAGCGTCTAGTGTAAATTTTATATTTGGATGTAAGATGTTACTAAAAATTAAAAATTCATTAATTAATGCAAATAAACTATCAAAACATGCTAAAATGTAATTAACATAACGAAACCAAAATATAACTTTCTCAGATTGATTTGATTCGAATATTTGATCTATATTTTCCATAAATATGGATATGGGTAAACCATCTTTTTGGGAATAGATTTTATTATTAATAGTAAAATAATTTTGATTGACGTAAAGTTCAAATAATTAAATCCACTCAGTCCGTTTATTAATTCAACATTTTTGTTAATAAGAATATGATTTAACAAAGGAATAAATTCCTGAGAGGTATTTGGGAAAACATATTAGTAACATCAAACCTAACTAGTTTGCTTTGCGGTGATAAATGTATAGTTATTTAAGTATCAAGGAATGTAAGGACGTAATAACATCCGAGGTAGGCGAATAAGAGCTGAGGCGAAGCCGAAGCTTGTCGCCTGCCGAGGATGTTATTAGTCGATACAAAAATTTAAAACCGTTGTTTAGAAAATTTATCTGCGGGTCATTGAATTCTGTGTTTGATAAATTTAGAAAAGAGAATGAAAGTTTGCTAATGGTGATAAATTAGAAGTAAAATTATAAACAAAGCAATAGTATATTAAGTATTAAGAACGGTAAGGACATTTTACCAATCGAAGACAATTGTTTAGAGGAGGAGCGAAGCGCCGACTCCAATTATTGTCTGAGATCGGTAATCCTTAACGTTCGTGATGCTTATAGCGTTTTTTGCACAATTGGAACAAAAAAGATGACTTAATAGCTATATTTCAAAATGATAAAGTACCTACCTTATTTTTTATAAATTGACTGCGACAGCTACGGTAACCCTAGTTATTATGTCTACAAGGTATTGTTCAAAGTGATTACCAAGGGTGTGCGTAGGGTGCTGTTTACAAAAACAATCTAAACACGCATTAAATTTTAGGCAGTTATTGTGTGCGGTTGCGTTCTTTGTGAAATTACAAGAATTTCTATGTAATGAGTGATTCCGAGAACGACAACAGCGAAATTGCACGAGCCTGGATGTTCGGCAATAATCCCGGAGAAATCCAAGCTTCGCTATGAAAATACATATCGGATATTTAAAAGCTGGTGCAAGGAAAAACACAGTTGTTACATTAACGAAAAAGTTTTATTGGCATATTCTGTTCGACGACATGAGAAACTAAAAGCGCCGGGAAGTCTGTGGGGTGAGTATTCAATGTTGAAGAGCACAATTTTTCTTTATGATGTCATTGATATATCCAAGTTTATCACCTTGATAGCTCACCTCAAAAGGAAAAATGTTGGCATCATACCAATGAAAGTTAGTGTGTTCAGTAAAGAATGCATAAACAATTTCTTAAATGAAGCACCAGATAAGGAATATTTAATTCTTAAGGTACCTACGTTTATATTACTTGTAATATGCAAGCTATAGTTAAATATGTTTATTTGTATTTTTAGGTAGGAATGATATTAGGAATATCAGGAGCTTGTAGAAGAGAAAACTTATATAACATGACTATAAACGATATTGAAGATTGTAAAGAGTACCTTGTTATAAAAATTCCAAATACAAAAACAAACATTCAACGTACATTCACTGTTTCTAACAAACATGATGAGCAAATTCACTATCTAGAAATTTGTCGGAAATACGTTAAACTTCGGCCAAGCCAAGCAAAGAGTCAGCATTTATTTTTGAAGTATCACAATGAGAAATGCAGTAATCAAGTAGTGGAAAAAAACAATTGGGATTGGGCCATCAAGAATTGCCCAATATTTAGAACTGCTAGACCCGGCTAGTTATACTGGTCACTCATTTAGACGCACTTCGGCAACACTACTAGCTAATAGAGGGGTAGATGTAATAGGGCTGAAAAGACATGGAGGTTGGCGAAGTTCAACGGTAGCAGAGAGTTATGTAGAAGATTCTCTCCAAAACAAGATACAATTTGCTGAAAAAATTCTACATGACGATGGAGTACCACAATCACTGGCCTGTAATTCTGCAACACTTTCTATCAGTACAAATGCTGGGCAAACGGGCGGTTTAACATTCAGCAATTGCAATAATTGTACCTTTAATTTCAATATTAATAAATAATAATTTGTTTATTCTTTGTTGCTGTTTGATTAAATTATAGTAAATATATATGAATTTTACTAACCGTTCTAGAACGGTAAGTAAATTACTTACCGTTTTGTTAGGTCTAGCAACTAGTAAATGCAGCTTACTGCCCTGACAACGAATGTAGTAAGTAAACAAAAAATACCGACCGTGCGAAAATAAATGTTAAGTAAGTTTTAAAATAACTAAAAACATTTTAAACACTTTGTTGTTTCATGAAAAATCAAAGACAGATGATTTGTTAAAATCAGACATTTACAAAATAAATTGTTCGAATTGTAATTCGGTTTATATGAACCAGACAAAATGAAATTTTGGTATGAAGTATGAAGAAAACGTACGTTGTTACAAATACAAACATCCACATAAATCCAATTACGCTAAACACTTACTAGAACACAATCATTTAATGACATCTAATAGCACTATAAAATGTTTGTGATAATAAACGTAAATTAAATATATTAGAAGCTTTCGAAATTCACAAACATTTAGAAATATACTGTTAATAAACAAACAAATTCACCTCCACTGGACATTTTGGAATAAGAAATAAAGTCATCTGCAGACTTTCACCAAGATCAAGTCGCCAAGTTCTATTGTTGCTATAACAACACTAACTGTTTACTTTTTAATATAAGCTTTAGTAATGACATGCAAACATGTCGAAACACGTATAAGGTTGAAATAAATAAATATTGTTAAAGTAATAAAGTATTTTATGTATACTTAATAAATATGGACTTTAGCGAAGTAAAGCTAGAACTTATAAATAACAACAATTTTTACTTTTGTTCATTTTTTTAAATTGGATAACAATTTTAAACCTTGTTGGGCCAAATTGTTTCTAATATCATTCATCTTGTTCATACCGATTTTGAATTTAAGAGTCGTAAATCTCAAGAAGTTGATGGTGGGTGTGATTGAATAGGGGTAAGATCACAGATGGCGCATATGAGCTATTAGGTTTGCGTAGAATACATATCCGAGTTTCTTGTTTAGTTGCCTTACCTTTAAATATAACTCCCTCTCTTTTATTTTTTGAAATATTAATCTGATTTTATGATACTTAGCATTTTGTAATTGAAAACAATGTTTATTCGTTGAAAGCTGTTCTTTAATTGAGCGGCAGTTTTTTTGGCAACTACTTCATGAAATTGTTCAAGTAAAAGATGAAAACGAAAACCCTCTACAAGCATTTCTCAATGAACAGTTGGTTCCATTGTCATTTATTAAGTTCGTATTGACTTTGAGTAGAAATTAAAAGAAAACAACAAAAATAGTACATGGGGGTGACTTGGGGGTGATAGGGGTATCGCGCTAGCGTAGATGGACTACTGAGCGTGAGCATGCGTAGGCATATTTATGGCCTCGACTAGGGAGCAGGGTTTCCATTTGAGAGGACGTGTCAGGTATTTGGTACCTATACCAGTGGCGGTTTCTTCATTGGATCAAATGGCCATTGACCTCCCAATGAAATGAGAAAAAATAAATAATTACTTTTTGTTTGAGTACATAACATATTATACACTATAATATTTAAAAAATATTTCATAGTTAACTTTTGTATGAGATTTCTATGCGAGAACGTTTATTAGTGCTGCCGCAGGATTCGAAAACGTTTGAATGTTTGAGTATTTCGCGCGCATTAGACAAATCTATGTCAGGGTCATTTTGCTGTCAGTCCCCAATTCAGCTATACGCCACCGAATAAAGCCGACGGCTTATAAGGCCTTCAAATGAATAAGAGTAAAATAGAGAGCTCATTGAGGTACAATTTATTTTACACAAGCTAAAAGAGGATATAAGTATCTGCGTATTAAAGACTTCAGAAAATTGCTGTCAGATGTTCGTGATAAGCGCATGAAAATATCCGCCTAATTTGCAGGATTCGCACGTACACGACGCGACGTAGTAGTGTGAAAACAGTTGTTGGTTGTGTAACCATAATTTAGTGTACGATGTCCGTGCAAAATAATTTTGGATTGTGAATGCCATGTAAGAAAATGCTTTCACTTGTTTCCACTGTCTGCTATTTTGTGATAATACATTGTGTGATATTGACTGCAAACATTTAAAAATTAAAATTCAAACACATTTTTTTATCGGTAAACCACATGAAACATTTTGTACATTTTGGCTCACTGGCAATGTGGGTATCAATTTACAATAGTTTTACTAGAGAGTGCTTATCGAAAATCTATTAAAGAATTCAATGATGTTGATAAAAATAGATCATTTTACCAACGTAAAGGATGGGTTTGAAATATAAAGCTACCCAAAACTTAAGAAAGAACTAATTTTTTCCAAGAAAATACTTTAAAATGCCTCCCAGTACACCACACCCCTAGCCGCCACTGACCTATACTAAAAACTAGTGAATACTCTACCTCGTAAAAACGCTGTTGCCGTACTTCTCCATCCCAATTGCAAAGTTTACGGGCCTCTTCGAAGAAAAGTTGACTTACCCAGTTGAAATCGCCGAAGTGAAGTGACGGCTACAACGCCAAGCCTGCGCAAGTCTTTCCTCACGCTTCTCACCGAGGTGAAAGCCGGCCCGCAAAGGACAGACACACACACAAATCACTTACTTTTATAGATGTTTGGGCTAAATGAGCAAGCCATATGCAGGTTCGTATCCACGCTGCAAGTTTTCCTCCCGTCAGTAAGATGGCAGCACTAGTACTCTGCGCATGTGCCGTAACTTTCTTCGAAAACAAAATTCGCAACCTTGAAGGTGAACACGTCACTGTGATGACACTTACAGTGTGCGTTGTTTCATGTTTATGTTGTCACGTGTGGGTTTATAGGTTATCCTTAATCTATTCATTTATTGTGGTACATCCTTTTTGTGATTTTGTTGGTGAATTCGAAGGGTTATATTAACCAAAAGGACATTTGTGTGAATTAAGAAAAATATCTTCTTTGCTTCATCTATTTTTTAATGTAAGTACTTATTTACCTTATAATTATTTGTTATAAAAAATCTGTAGTTGTACCTAGGACAGGTACCAAACAATATTTAAATATTCTGACGCTACATTTAATTTACAGAATGGGTTACGTAAAGTGTTGTGTGCCAGGGTGTGAAGATAAAACATCTTCACGGCGTCGCTTTCCTAATCCTAAAAAAGATATGGATAGGTTCAAGAAGTGGCTTGAGGTAATTAAAAATGAAAGTTTGTTTCCAATGGATCCTGTACAATTATACGAAGTCAAGAAAGTGTGTCAGCGCCATTTCGACTCATATGATTATAGCGTTGGCTCTAAAAGGGTGCACTTAAATGCGATTCCTACGCTACATTTACCAGGTAAGCACATTGACTAGGTACCTATACAGCTGTGTACCTTTGTAGGTATATATTTGAAGAGTGTAAAACTACTATATAAATTTTTTTTCTTTGGTTAAAAATTAGAGTATTGGTTTTTACTATTTTGCTTTTTTTTATTACAGAATCTACTGAAGAGCAACAGCTAACGCTTGTTGCAGAGCAAGCTTCTTTGGGAAAATCAGGTAGTGATACTTCGTTGCCGAAGCCAGCATCTATGGGAAATAGTGTATCGGTCAACGAACAATCCAAGTTGTTACAAAGGGGAAAATCAGTTAAGGTTAGTAATACACTTAAATTTATTTAATTGTTTTGTCATAATGGCTTGCAAATTTTTCTAATAGCACTTACTAGACTTTCTAATAGGCTACCTACTTCAAATTGAAAATTAGTTGAATTCTAAGATTCATAACTAATTTATTTATTCTGTTAGATGATAAATTTGATGTTTTTATTGTATTACACAGAGAGTCATTATATAAATAAGTTTGTTTCTTGCAGCCCCCTGGACAAAACCCGCAGAAAGTTTTGAGAAGTATTGGTTTCAAAGCAAAAAGGGATTTGAGCCCTAGAAAACAAATTTTATATGGCCATTTACAAAATGCCCATAATAAACTTAAGAGCGCCATAAAGAGCAAGGGGAATTTTAGAAATCGACTGCAGCATGCTGAAAAATTTGCGAAAGAAATCGGTCTGGAAAAACAAATTTCAAATTTAAATCCTGCAGCGGCAGCTTTATAAACAAAGCCCAAAATCATATAGATTTCTTGCAAAAATATTTACGTTGCCAAGCAAAGCAACTTTAGATACGTTACTTAATGCTATAAAGTTTGAAACTGGGATTATACCCCACATTTTTCATGCCTTGCAAAGCATGACGAAGAATATGGATCCTGCGGATAAATATGTATCATTGATATTTGATGAAATGGCCATAACTCCGTCATTAAATTTCAAGGAAAAAAAGTGGGTACATTGAAGGTTTTGAAGACATGAGCAGTAAAAATACAAGGTCTACAGAATTTGCTGATCATGTTTTAGTATTTATGGTTCGTGGGATAAACAAAAACTTCAAACAACCCCTATGCTACACGTTTGCTGGTTCTGGGGGTGCTAATTATTGCCAAATACAGAAACTTCTTAAAGAGATAGTAAAATTGCTGCTACAGATCGGTTTGAAGCCTATTACAACAATTTGTGACCAGTCGGCAACAAATTGCAAAGTAATTAAAACCCTCTTGGAGAAAACAAGGGGGAATTACCTCCGAAGACATGGAGAGTACAGAGATGGGTTCTTTGAAGTGGACAATTTTAAAATTTTCCCTATTTATGACCCACCACATCTGGTAAAAAGTATTCGGAACAATTTTCTGAATAAAACCATAAAATTTGGCAAGGGGGGTGCCAAAGTGGCGAAATGGCAACATCTTGTTACTTTTTATGAGCAGGACAGTGGTGTAAATGAAAATTTAAGAGTTCTCCCGCATTTGACTGACGAACATATTTATGCACATAAGGTCAGGAAAATGAAGGTGAAATGTGCCACTCAAGTGTTCAGTCAAAAAGTAGCTGCTACGTTAATGCTGGCAAATTCGATAGGTGAGATTTTGCATTTAGATCTTTAACATATGATCACACATTTAAAACAAAATTTATAAAATGAAGTTTTCTTATTTTTAAATGTATACTTTATGTTTGGTATTTTTTTCAGATCCAAGTGGAAGGTTTGTTGGGGGTAATCATACTGCAGAATTACTGCTGTTTTTTGACCGGCTATTCGATTCTATGAATGGAAGCAGGAAGAACCCTTCTCAGGGTAAAATTCTGAGGTGTGGTATTTCTGAAAAAAGTGACCATGTACGATTCTGGCAAGAAGAGGCTCTTCCTATACTGTCTTCGATGGAGTATGTTAAAGTAGGCCCGAAAGACATGAAACACCCTCCAAGTTTAGTAAATTGGATTTTCACCGTGAGAAACTTCCTAGATATTTGGAAAATTTTAGAAAAAGAAGGCTTCCAATATATGCTGGGTAGGCATCTAAATCAGGATCCCATTGAAAATTTTTTTGGCCAGATACGTAGCCATTGTGTCAGATATACGAAACCAACCTGCGCTGCTTTTTTTGGAGCCTTCAAAACTCTGTTGGTGAATAATTTGGTAAAATTACATAAACCAACTTTTAATTGCGAGGATGACAATTGTTCATCTTTGTTTACTGAACAAAATTTTTTATTTGACAACAACGCCACTCAGGACGAGAGTGAATTGTTGGCAGAAACATTGCCTAGGTTTTCAGGGCAGCAGCAGCTTTCCACTTGTGTTGATGCAGAACTTGCCATAGAACTAGGAAGGTTTTCAAATAATTATGTTTCGGGGTTCATTTTAAGGAAAATCAAACGCAAATTTATTTCTTGTCCAACATGTAAGGCTGATATGTTTTCGACAAATGTTGATAATGATAATCAATTAATTGCGGCCAGAGAGTACGGTGGTGACTGGAGTAGGCGTTTATGTTACCCAACCATACATTTTGCCCAGGCCTTTAAAAACATACATTCTCTAATAACATATTACCTAAAACAAATTCCAGCTAGTGGAACATTGTTGAAAATAATTTGGGAATCATTAAACAAAAATGTTAATTTTAGCTTTTTGCAGTGTGCCGAACACAAAGATCAAGTAATTAGTTCGCTGATTAAAATTTCAGTAAGAACGCTTGTACATGCTTGGTGTAAAGATATAAACAAAAAACTTTGTTGCAGAGATAAAAAACCTTATAATGGGTCTGATAATGTGAAACGTAATGCTATTCTTCAATGTTATAAAGGTAGAAAAAAAAATGAATGAATGAATTTTCCAGAATCTTATTTTTTAACACCTGGGCACAAGATTTTGTAAATTTTTGTAAATTACAATTATTGTTATTGTATTATATATCTTTTTTTTGTCAAGATATTGCTAGTTTTAACTTGTTTAGTGTACACAAGACTTGAAATTTCTGTCATTACATTCTGCAGTTTAATTTTGTTATTAATATAAATTAGTCATTATGTTGGCTTATTTATATTGTTTTTTCTTATTGTAGTAATTAATTTTGTTTTTAAATTTGTGTAAAAGATTTATTAATGAAAAATGTTTCAATAAAAAATTATATTCCTTAACTTTGGTATGATTTACTTTTACAATATACTAAGTTTAACATAATATATAGGTACTGAAGTTTTATGTTATTCAACAATTTTTTTTTGTTGTATTGATATAAAACTGCAGTTTTATTATAACTGAAAGTTCACTTTTCAAATTCAAAATTCCCGCTTGTGAGTTTAGTTCATCTCCCGACCACCGCCGTATACGCTCAAAAAGCACTTTGTGTGTGCGTTATGTATCTATAAAAGTAAGTGATTTGTGGACACACATACACCATGGTGAAACTCGGATTTTCGGTTTTGTCGGACCCTAACACATGCTTGTTTGTGAAAACCTATGCTTTCGAAATTTTGACAATTACTATACGTGCTCCTCTAACTATACTCCGTATACCATGGAAAATAAAAAGTAGAAAATATTCAAATTCAATTAGAATACCAAATATATCCATTCATTTATATACGAGGATCGTTCGAAATGTACGTGGCCTAACAAAGAAAACGCAAGTTTTTTGGGCAAAAAATCATTTTATTTTTCAATACAGTCTGCTGCTCGCTCAACGCACTTATTCCAACGATGCTCCAAAGCAACAATGCCGTCTTTGTAGGTCGATTAACCCAAGTCCTCACAATAGCTATTTACAGCAGCGATTACCTCAGAATTGGATGAAAATCTTTTACCGCCGAGCCATTTTTCCAGATTTGGAAATAGATTAAAACCGCTGGGAGTCAAATCTGGCACATAGGACGAATGAGGCATTGATTCTAATCCCAATTCAAGAATTTTAGCCATGGCGATTGCAGACGTGTGTATAGGTGCGTTATCTTGATGGAAAAGCGCCCCTTTTCGCCAAATGAAGCCGTTTTTCTTTGATTTTGTGGCTCAATTGCTGCAGCAAATTAGCACAATACTCGTTATTTATTGTTTTTTTTCATTTCCAAGTAGTCGACGAAGATAATTCTATGAGAATCCCAAAATACAGTTGCCATAACCTTTTCTGCTGACAAAACCATTTTTGCCTTCTTCGGTGGCGGAGAACCTTTGTGTGTCCATTGTTTGGACTGTTTCTTGGTTTCAGGAGTGTAATGGTGGACCCAGGTTTCATCGACGGTTATGGAACGGCGCTAACAGTCCTTCTGATTGCGGCGAAAACGTGCCAAAAGGTCGCGAGAAACAATTAAACGATTCAGTTTTTACTCCGGTGTGAGCAAACGCGGCACCTAACGCGCGGAGTATTTTTTCATTTCCAATTCTTCAGTTAAACTTCTGTACACACTGGCATTTGAGATGCCTACTATGTCTGCTATCTCGCGCACTTTTACTCAACGGTCATCCAATACGATACGGAGAACTTTTTCAATCATATCCGGGGTAATAACCGTTTTTGGGCGTCCACTGCGGTGTTCGTCCTTTGTGCTCACACGACCACGCTTAAACTTGGCAACCCAGTTTTTAACCATTGAAAACGAAGGAGCGGACTTCAAGAATGTCGAATCCAACTCTGCTTTTATTTCGGTTGGTGTTAAGCCTTTCAAATGAAAGTAATGTAGCAGCCTGGGTTTAGTAACTTAGCGACTTGGTTGCTATTTACATTCATCAAAACAATTTCATCTAAATTATTTGTAAAGTGAAAACTCCATTAAAACTTTCTCCTCCAAATAGTGTTTTATTTAATAATAATATAATGTTTGGTTCGTAGTTATTAAATAAAACACTATTTGGAGGAGAAAGTTTTAATGAAGTTTTCACTTTACAAATAATTTTGATGAATTTGTTTTGATGAATGTAAATAGCAACCAAGTCGCTAAGTTACTAAACCCAGGCTGCTACAGTACTTTATCACTGCTCGCAATTCAGTTTTTTCCATTATTTACAAAATCACTCGAAACGGTCACTTTGGTGCACTGTCAAACACAAATTAATGGACAGATCGATCTATACGGTCATATTTAACCTAAGAAAGGATGGTTCTGAAAAATGATAATGCAAATTCCGCCGAATTAGCTCCATCTCTGTGTTAGGCCACGTACATTTCGAACGATCCTCGTAAACTATCAAAAGATGCATTTTAAAAGAACTTTAAAATTTACGTATCTTATCAAAAATTCAATAAAATATGCATAAAAAAACGGAAAATGTAGTTTATTCTATTCACAGAAAGAGGATACAAATGTATTTCACAATTCCTTGTCCTAGCAATTACTAATCCTCTAACTCTAGTTTGGCCTTTTTTTTTTGGATTAAGTTGTCTAGACTGTATATACATAATATACAGGCTGAGTCAAGCTATACGCCTTTTTTTAGTGCGTTTTAGTGCTTTACAACCTGGCGCAGTGAGTTTTTTGATTGGACGTCAAATGTCAAAACAGCAATTTTCAACTGTTTATTTTTAAATGGAACGGTGCGACTTTTTTTGGCTTAGACGATGCAGTATGGTGTTTACAATATGATCTTTACTGAATTTTAACACAATTTTTGCGATTCAGCCGTAAAATATGCATTCATTATGTTAGTCTAGTAGGCCGAGACCTGCGGAAGGTACTTTGATGTAACGGGTGTCCAGAAAGACTTTCAGTCCTGGGCGGCTATGGATTGTATAACGTATGTCTTTGGATATCTTTGTCGAAATTCTTGTTTACACGCATTGATGGAATAATTCCAATTTCCGTTTTCTAATTGTTGACCATTGCTAAAATAAGATTTCACAATAAAGGTTTTTTGTTCTTGCGTAAACATTTTATAACAAGAAATATGCAGAAAGTAAATAATTCAAAATAAAAACGTTTTAATTTGAATTGACTTTGATTTATGTCAAATAAATTAATTAGATATGACTGAATAAAAGACAAGCGTTATACAATCCATAGCCGCCCTGACTGAAAGACTTTCTGGAAACCCGTTACTTGCACAAAACGATTTAATAATTGTCAGAATACATAGTGAAATCATTATTTTTATAAACAGAAAGAAACAGAAGCTTAGGTATTTAGATTACATTGAATAATAGTTATTTCAATATTAGGATAACATCGAATGAAAGATACAAGATTATAATCTAAACAAAATTTAAATAAACAACTAATTAAATTTTTATCTAACAAAAAACCCGAAGAAGCGGAAATTTTTACTTACAAGCAATTGTTTCATCAAAAGTTCACTTATTTTACGCAAAAACGTGGTGACCCGTGCGTACGTACCGGCCTACTATCCTAACATAATGAATGAATATTTTACAGCTGAATCGCAAAAATGGTGAAAAAAATCAGTAAAGATCATATTGCAAACATCATACAGCATCGTCTAAGCCAAAAAAAGTCGTACCGTTCCATTTAAAAATAAACAGTTGAATATCGCTGTTTTGACATTTGAAGTCCAATCAAAAAACTGGCTGCGCCAGGTTGTAAAGCACCCTTCGAAACGTAGGCATACTAAAATTTTTTATAAATTCTTAATAATAAACTGCATTACTTCCCATAGGGCAGATGTCTGAAGAAGCCTAAGAGTCCAGAAACAAAGACTTAAAAAAATATAGGGAAAATTACACTAGAAAGATATCGAGGTTTCATATGAAGGACTTGCTAAATAGGCTGTTGATAAGTTCCGATCCCTATATAACAAGTTTGAGACTACTACCCCAAAAGAAAAAACATCCTTTGTATCCTGAAATGTTAGACCTTCTGGTTGCATAAGATCCATCTAGGTATTCGGATTTGTCTGGTGAAAGTGATAGTGACGATAATGCTGATGATGAATTAATAAATAGTGACTAGATATATTTGTTCTGTACTAGTTAGTTTTGTATTTGCCTCTTTTTTCGTTTTTGTTTTGTGAAAATGTGATTCTAAATGTTTAGTATTTTTAAGAATTATTAATGTGTTTATACTTTTAGATGTACTTTGTAACGTATTTAAAAAGAAAATTTTGTTCGATTTCTGCATTAAAAATCACATTAAATTTGCTCACTAGTATTATTCTTATTATTATTATGACTGTTATTATTATTATTATCTAACAAAACCGCGTTACCATGCGAAATATCCCTACATTATCTTAATTCAGTACCAAACAATAATATTTATCTTACAAAAATTAATGATTTTACCGTTTTCGATTTTTGGCCAAAACTGATCAGCTTGTGTATTGGTATAAATGTATAGATGTCCAAACTGCAAAAAAATTCTAATTTGGTTTGCTCGACAGAAGTACCAGTATATGTTAAATGAATTTTAGATAATGCAAAGTAAACTTCCTCAGAAAGTTTTATGAATATAATGTTTTTAATACTTTAAATATTAAAAACTGATATCAAGAAAGACAGAGCGTTGGAACACCCTGTATACTTTCTCCTGCGTATTGAAAAATTACATTAATAAGGTTAAATGCAATTTAAATATGTCAAGCAAGAATACCCTGCATATTTTATTAACTCTTAAATTTGACTGAATGGTCACAATGTACCACAGGGACAAACAGATAGGTAGTTATTTCAAAAAATAAAGTTAAACTAGGAAGTTGTGTTTGCTTAACTAAACGTAAAGTCCGCCTAAAGTCCTAAAGCTCCAAGAGAAACCCACGACCAGTAAGATAGAGTGAAAATTAGCAAGGGTGGTACGGGTGCGATAATCCCTCACAATTCCCTGGATTCAGCACTCCGATTGTGGCTCCGCGAGCTCTGGTGCAAACACTTGCTGAATTTTTCATGTACTTTCATGTCTGCTCACCAAGTAAATGCTTTTGTAATTTTCTTCCTCAAGTTAACCTTGTCTGATTAATAAGACAGGAAGCGAATACATTTTCAGATTGTAATTTATTTTGTGTTAGGCTATTACTTAAGAAACAATAATACGAGGATTATTTCATAAAGTAATGGTTGTTGTTTATTGCTTAACATAAGCAACTATATATGTGAGTCTAAATTCAAGGCTGTTTCTACAGATAGTTATGTGTAAAGTCTACCAATTTTGCAAATAGCAGTCGCTATGCTATTCGGTATCGTGGTTAACATGAAGGGCTTCGTCAAAATGTATTACTGCAGTGGTTGAAACAGTGTTTAGTAATTAAGTTTCTGGCAGCCGAAAAGCGACGGATTGTTAGTGATTATAACCCGTAGCTGCTACTAGTTTGTAAATATAGTTCTGCAACGTGGTGTGTTGTTGTCTGATGTTTTAAAACTAAACAGACGATATGAAGAAGTAGCAAAAAATTGGAAAAGCACTTGGGCCGAATTTTGCTATTTTCTGAAATGTAATAATTATATGTCATACTGTTTTAGCTATCATAACTCCAGGATTCCTATCTCCTCGCTTATCTTGGCGCAGCAGAAAAGTGCTATTCACGGGCCTAACGTGTCCTACCCCGAAAAATATAACTTAACTACCAAGGCCGTTCCTGCTGCTCCGATTTTTAACCGATTTCAAAAAAAGGAGGAGGTTCTAAATTCGTCTGTATTGCTATGATATTCAGAGTTGTATGATTTGACTGGAGTTTTGTAATTCCTGGAATGCAATTTTTGGGATGCTTGTTACAATTCAATTTATGATTGGAGGTTTGTGAAGACTGTAAGGTTTTGATATTCAAACTTATAAACTCAGGGTTGAGTATTATTGCAGTAATTTCTTGTTTTTAAAATTCAAATAATGTGGTTACCATTATATCGTTTGTATTTTCATATTTGTGAAGTTTTGTATACACTGAAAGAAAGAAGAACACAATCAAATTGATACGATTATTGTTTATGTTAATTTTAATTATTGAATAGTTCAGAATTGTTTTAAAAGGTTTAATTTATAAGAAGTTTTAGACTTACTTGTTTGTGCATCGTAAAATGTCATTTGTGGGGGTTATGGATTTGAATGTCAATTTGACAAATGTATAAAAGAATACTCATTGTCACGAGATTTATTTGTTTAAAAAAAATATGAAAGATCAAGAGGAAGACAGAAGAATGGGAAATTTGTTTAGTTAGTACGGCTCGTCTTTGTAAACAAAGACAGAAAATTTTATATTCTCTGAATGAATAGAGAAGAAAAACGAGTTTAAAGTAATATAAAAGTGGTTTTGAATTTAAAAGAACCTATTATAAAACGGATACAAGTGTTTGTCAACGAATTGTGGAAAATACAAAAGAATAAATAAATATAAAGCGATCCAGAACGAGTTTCCAGTTATGATAATAGAAAAGCCAAGTCTAAATTAACATAAAAGCAGTCCAGAGGAGGATTCAAACTAAAGGCGAGTGTTGTGGTTATTTGAGGAACCTGCAAACTAGAGAAGAGGGAATTGGACATTCATCGTTTGTCGAGTGAAGGATATCTCAATAAGGAGACACAAAGATAAGTGTTCGGTTTTAAGAACAATAGTATTTAGTAGAAATTGTTTGATTTTTCGAAAATTTGATCAAAAAACTGATTTGTTGAATAAAACCGTATGTAACGTTGATATTATTTTGTGTATTTTTCTTTTTGATTCATATTCAGTAATAACTCTACTTCCGAGCTTAATAACGACCCTGAGAAAGTTAATAAAGAGTCTCATAGAAAATATAATTTGGAATTGCGTGAATTGCAGGCATTTAGGGAATTGTTTTTCTAGTAAATACAAGACCACGCATATCATAGCAGTATATATATATTTTTTTAATGTATGTTCGGGCATAACTTCTTTGTTTATGAACCGATTTTAATGATTCTTTTTCCGTTGGGTTCAGTATAGTTCCAAGGTGGTCCCATTATAATTTCATTGGTATTGGAGCTTGAATTCGAAGATACACCAGGGAACTCCTCAAAATCTATTTTTTTCTAAGCGTTTCCGTCTTTCATCTTCCGTTTCAACTAGCCGTTGTTTCCTCATTCGAGAAGCATCCTTACTAGGTCTACCCATCACTTAAAATTGTAAAATAATTAACTTTAAAAAAAGAAAACGGACTTCAAATAAAAACACAAAAGTAACTTAAGTTAACTAAAAAGCAAAAAATATATGCTTTTTATATAACATTTTAATACTTATTTGTTGTTCCGTTTAATGTAATTAAGAAATTATTGTTTATTATATAATTATTAATTGTTTTATAATTTTAAAGTCGGTGCCAAGTAAAACATAAAAATTATATACCTTGCTACAATAACAAATTAGATTCGAATTTTTATGTTTTACTTGGCACCGCCTTCAAAATTATAAAACAATTAATAATTATATAATAAACAATAATTTCTTAATTACATTAAACGGAACAACAAATAAGTATTAAATTGTTGTATAAAAAACATTTATTTTTTGCATTTTAACTTATGTTACTTTGTGTTTTTATTTGAAGTAGTTTTTTTTTAAGTTAATTATATAAAAATCAGACTACATCTAAGCGCGAACTCAGGTCGACCGGATAAGACTGCGAGCTCTAAATTCGCAGACCTACCGCGACCACCAGTCATAATAGTTATAAGCTCGGAAATCTGTAACGTGTTTAGCGATATCAATTAATGACTTACCGTATTGGTTTCGCCACGTTTATAACAATACAAGCATAACTAAACTTCTATAAAAAATACTTTAAAAAAATAAATCAAACATATTATTTTATATTTTCCCGGTAAAAGATGATTTACTATTAAAAAACACCAAAAGTCAATATGAAGGAGAAGTGGATCTTCTTAAATATTGCTGTGATATTATGACCACACTGGGGAAATATTCATAAAAAGATCAATTTTAATATATTTATTTGATTACCTTGGCATGACGACTAGTTCAGGAATTCTTTAATTTAAATTAGATAATTGGATTGAATAAAAATATAATTAATTGGCATGGTTTCGCTTTGGGATATTTAAATATTTATGTAAGTTTGATGTGGTAATAAAACATGCATAATCTTGGGGGGGGGGGAGTTCAAATATTTTATAAGTGTAGAATAAGTTGGTTTTATTTAATTGTTAATTTATATTTTTTAAGTGTAGAATAAGTTAGTTTGGAAAGACGATAAAAGAAATTTAATTATTATAAAAAGTAATCAAGTTGTTTTATATGTTTTTATTTCAAAATTTAGTTTTAATTTAGGTTACTATAGAAATGAGAGCTGTAAAATAACATCGAAGTGAGGGAGACGTAAATTTGAAACGCTCCCAAATAAATGTAAAAAGTTGTATAAAATAATTCAAAACTATTAATTAAAAGTTTTTGCCTGTTTGTAAGACGGTGTTTTACTTGAAGTGAAGTCTAATAAAGTCTAGATAAACGACGAAAAAGGTAATAGAAAAAATTTATATAAAAAACAATTGTTTTGACATTGAAAGCTGAGTCGACAAGTTGCTAGGATAATGTGATCTTTCGATTAAAAGAAATGACACGGATAAAACACTAATAAACGTCAAACATAATTCACAACTGGAGAAAGAAGATTAAGAGAAAGACTACGTAAGCAGAAGGTAATAACTATAAAGAAGAGAAATGCGACCCACATAAGGAGAAAGAGCTACAGCAGAAACTAAGGTACAGTGATAAAAGGAAAAGTGAGTGTGACAATAAGAGAAAGAATAATATCTGAAAACATAAATAAAACTTTGCTATATAAAAATTTTTTTTTGTCAATATTGTTTAATACTATTTGTAAAAGATTATGCATGAATGCTTAATATCATTTTAAAAACGAAAGAACCAAAATCTTGCAATCTAGAAGGGAAGCCACGTTTTGTCTTTAATACAAGTAAAAGAACCCTGAGAATTTAAAAGAGTACTCAAGACGAGGTAATAAAATAGATCAATTTGTGATACAGTTTATGTAAATCATTAATTCCACAAGTGTGGGGTATTACATAGCAATATATAAACGGAATAGGCTTGTAAATATAGAATTTTTATTGTCACCGTGTATCAAATAAAAATTTATTTCAGAATTTCTAAATCTTGCAGAAGGTGTCGTACAAAAGTTAGAGTATAGAAAATACACCAAACTATATTCCATTCCCTGTTTTTTAACTTAGAAATTTAGAGAACCTAGCCACCAATTTTTAAAAATACAATTTTTTAAAACTTAAAAGTATCAGTAAACCATCATTGATTACATTTTTTAAAAAATTCTTCTGTATCTGAATGTTTTACATTTTCCAGGCTATGGCTATATCACTACTACAAATGTAACTAACTGTTTTTTCAGAGCAAACAAGCATTAAACAAAAATTTTCTAAAAAATAACAGCCTCCGCCATTTTAAAATAAAAGTTGAAATATTTTCAGTCATTAATACCCTCTATCAGATACTGCTTTCATATTGGTATAATTTTTGTTTTGAAAGAGTTATGCCAAAAATGTATGTTTGATTTCCACTTTCCGCTCTGGAAGCAGGCTTAATTATAATTTTCTGTCACCCACCCGCGAAAAGATTGGCTACCCCTCCTTTACTGCATCACCACACGTTAGAAAATGAAAGAAAAAAACATCTAAAAACACAATATAATGTTTTAAAGAAAATAATAACAACACTCGAAAATACAATTTCAAAAAAATCACAACACTGAAAATATCATTTATTTGAAAACATACATACAGCAAGAAACTCGCAAGTATACATTGAATTATAAGTTTCTTATGAGTGTTCGCAGGAATGTATTATAATTTATATATTTTGTTTCTTTGCAAAATCATGTATTGTGTTTTAGATGTAAGAGCCTTATATCTAGTTAAAGGTTCCATTAAGCTGTTTATTGGAAATAAAAGAACTCTAAACTTCAACAGGTTTTTTATTTTAACCTTATACGTATGTTGACATGGAGACATGTCATTTTCAGAGGCAAGATTAAAAGTAAACAGTTAGTGTTGCTATAGGAACAATAAATCTTTATAACTTAATCTTGATTTTCCATATCTGCGTCCAGATGACTTGAATTTTCATTCCAAAACGTCCAATTTTCTCATTCATTCAAGGTTCAGATTTTAAATGTTTATGTATTATGTCTTTCAAAGCCCGGTTTGGCGTTAATAAGTAGCCCGCAACGTTGTTGAGACTATGAAATATTACTACATATTAGTAAGAACTTTTAAGTAATATTTGTAGTCACCATTTTACTCAAAGTGCAGGAAAGATTGGTAGACCGCTACATTAGAGACGGATCCTTGAAAATTTTACCACTGCATCCGAATCAACACGCTTATCAAAGAGGGAAATCCACTGACACGGCCCTTCACGAAATTGTTCACAAGGTCGAGAAGGTGCTAAATCAGGGTGAATACGCACTAGAAACCTTCCTAGACATCGAAGGAGCATTTGATTGCACGACCTTCGACTCCATATGCAATGCAGCATCTGAGCGTGGCATAGAACCCACCATGGTAAGGTGGATTGAATACATGCTCAGACATCGAAACATAACTGCAACCTTGAAGGGGGACTCAGTGGGCGTCTCTGCCGGCCGCGGGTGCCCACAGGGCGGCGTACTTTCGCCGCTCTTGTGGTGCCTCGTGGCCGACGGACTGCTTCTGAGGCTCAACAACGGGGGGCTTTACACGCAAGGATACGCTGATGATTTGGCTATCCTTATAACTGGAAAATTTCTCAACACAATTTGCGAGGTACCTCAAAGAGCCCTCACAATAGTGCAAGAGTGGTGTATTGAGAACCAGCTTTCAGTCAACCCTACAAAGACTGAACTGGTTTTGTTCACAAGGAAAAGGAAGATCACAGGCCTCAAAGGGCCTGTACTCTTCAACAAAACACTGCAAACCTCGGGTGAGGTCAAGTATCTGGGAGTAATCTTGGATTCCAAACTCACCTGGGCAAGCCATGTGAAAAGACAAGAGCAACGGGCCTGCGCGTCCTTCTGGACGTGTAGGCGCACCTTAGGAAAAACATGGGGATTAAGGCCTAGAATCGTTCACTGGTTCTACACGGCTGTAGTACGTCCCCTGATCACATATGCAGCTCTTGTATGGTGGCCTAGAACAGAAAAGGCCACCACAAGAACAGCACTGACTCGTCTGCAGAGAATTGCCTGTCTCTGTATAACGGGAGCTATGTGCACAACCCCGACTGCGGCCATGGAGGTGCTGCTTGGACTCGTGCCTCTTCACCTTTTGGTGGAGGCCGAGGCCCGAGCAACGGCGTACAGGCTAGGCTATACGGGGCAATGGAAACCTACATAGGAGAATGTAGGACATACCAAGGTTGCCTCGCGTTTGAGGTCGACCAATCCCATCTTTCGGATGGGAAGTGATGGTATGGTCCCCTACTTCTCCTTTGGCAAATCTTACGATACCCTCATCCCTAGCCGGGATGAATGGCTTTCGGGAGACCGATCCTTCCTTCAGCCCTGTGGCCTCGTATGGTTTACGGATGGGTCAAGGACTAAGGAGGGATCAGGAGCAGGTGTGTATGGAGAACAACCCCGAGTCAAAATGAAATTTGCTCTGGGGAAATATCCAACCGTTTTCCAGGCCGAAATCTTTGCTATTTTGGCATGTGCAAATGAAAACCTCAGAAGAGGGTACACTAGTAGTCACATCTACATTTGCACCGACAGTCAAGCGGCCATCAAACCTTTTCTCTATATCCTTTAATTAAAACTTACAATAGAATTTAAAAACCCTATACTTAAAGTGGTTTAAAAATGGTTAAGCGACGTATCTAGTATTTATTTTATTTTCTAAAACTAATAACACAACCAATTGAATTTATATATAAAACTTATTACAATTAAAACCAGTAAATAAGCTTTCCATTCCGCTTTTCAACAATTTAAGCACTTTGTAGGAATCTGAAAGTTTTCCAAAGCAGAACTCAAAGATTCTTCGAAATTAAATCACGAATATAGAAACTTTATCCCTTTACGGTCTTTCGCCGCGTCCCTCATTTGTAGAAGTAGGTTTCGTCCTTTATGATGTAAACAACCTTTTGAACTCGCACAAGTGCTGTTTCTAAATCTGCGTGAAAGTGGAAATCGATTTCAACGTTCAAACCCCTGTAGCTGAAAGGGAGGTGAGGGTCATTGACTTTCGCAGTTTGATACTACGATAAAGATATCGGAATTTCTAGGTATCATCCATCATATGCGAATTTTCATCAAAGCTCTATGAGTATGCAAATGGCAAGTGTATATTTCTTTTGTTTAGTACAAATATTATTAATAGTAGATAATTACGTACTAAGTTATAGTGTAAGAAAAAGCGCAAAGTTTATATTTAATCATTCATAGAATTAAAACTACTGTTACAATTTAGGTGAGATATGGATTTAAAATTTACAATAATGTTTTATAAGTTTCTAATATCGCATAGGTTTATTGTTATAATTTATTATAGTTTGCATTTGTATAGTGCTAGCAGCGTTATTATCTATTATCTATAAATTAAATTCGCAACTGTCTCACATAAACACGACGACAGGCTCTTACATTGCAACAACATTAATTTATTTATTGTTTTGAACGAATCTTTATGCAGCAGTCACGTAGAGCGGCGTTTCTTAGTAGTGACCTTATAATTTATCTATCATGAGTTGTGTGAGGTCGGCCGTGTTTTGGTAATAAATTTCATAAATTTCAAAATTCTACTAAGCTTTAAACCAAGGAATTTTAGCACTTATAATAGAAACAAAACATTATTAATTACTATTAAATAACGTATGTCTCTCTGTTCGTTTCTAATACTAAAACTAAGTGGGTCCTTGCAGTATTTTTAATTATTACATTAAAGCAATTCGGTTAACAATATTTGTTTGTATAATTACTACATAATCTGCTGCTTGCTGTCAAACATATCACCAAGCAGCACTACACCACTAGCGCCCAATGAAGCTGTTGGTTCTAAAACGATTATTCATTCATATTTAAGAAGCGAGAGTGTTAAGCTGATCCACCAATTTTGCCTGAAATAACGTAACTTCCGGAAAACGCGTTGTTGCTATTATTTACGCCCCCCTGTTGCTTAACCCTAGTATAATAGTTCAGTTGTAATGTTTGTTATAAGCTATTTTCCTAGATGGCCATAAAATCCTGAATTAGAATAGAATATATTTGCGCATGTTTCTTGGGTTGTTAGTGACCATCTGGGAAAAAGAATATAATGCTCAGATAGATTTTGTATTTTATGGTTGTTGGTCTTTTTTTTGTTTTGTTAGTGAACAAGTGGAAAATAACATTCATAAAGTAGTTTATCCCTACTGAAAATCACCTCAGTTGCCTCATAAAACCTCATACAAAATGAACCTGGTTGTTTCAAAAACCGCATAAAACCACATACAACCTGATGAAAACATTATCAGGTTATATGAGGTTTCTATATATATTTTCAGTAGGGATACAACAAATTAATTATTCTAAGAAGCTTTCCGGTTCGTGGTATAGTTTCATCTATCATCCTTACATCCACGTTTACTCCTTATCCGGATGTATTCCAATTCGACCAAAAATTTAGTATATACAGTCGAATTCGACCACGAACTGTTGCGGTCAAGGATTATTTTAAGAACATCGTTAGGGAGATTAGGATTTGCGGCTTATCTAAATATGACTACTAAGTACTAAGTTACTAATAAAAATAAGCTGTGTTCAAAAGAAAATGAAAGTTGATAAATGGGGTGCTAAACATATTTTTAAATTTGCATTTACATTTAGTTGATATCTATTTTCTATGATGGAAAATGTTAAGTTTATAATTAGTGAGCGTGGTGCACCTTTAATTTTGCACAACAGTTTTAAGTTTTCAAAAGCATACAAATCGCAGTTTGGAGAAGTTAGGTGGAGATGTATTTTAAGAATGTGTAAAGCTAAAATTTATACTGTTGGAAATAACATCACTAAATAGGAAACCGATCACCACCAGGAATGTGACTTGACGAAAATTAACCGTCAAATACTGAGTGGTGGTTGCGTAGATAAAAAATATACATACGTTTACGGTTGTTGTAGGTGCAAAACAGTTAATGCCATTTATCAACGCCGAAATCAAAAATAATGGTTTCACATGTACCATAACCACAGGTGATATTTACCGTATAAGGGCTAACATGTAAGACGCTAGACGAACACTATTACCTCCATTACTCAAGTTAATTTCTGATGTTCACGACGCTTGGATTCTATTGAAGTGAAAACAAACAGAAACGAATTATTTCTAATAGCGAACGATCGAGAAGAATCCCGGAAAAAAGTGCTGACTAAAAAAGGTTCCGCGGAAAAAGTGCCGCGGAAAAAGTGCCGTGTATGTGCCTAACCTAACCTAACCTTATTGTTGCTTCTTGCAACGTATGTGGTGTCAAAATACTGAATCAAATCATGTAGTGATGATTCTTGCGTTAGTATTTAGTATCCATTACTTCTAACCGTTTTAAATCAAATTATTAAGTATAACGGTATCTATATTGTTTATATTATTTTGTTTTGCGAGTAAAATGTCAAATTTACACCTACACGGCACTTTTTTCCGCGGCAGTTTTTCCAGCAGCACTTTTTTTCAAGGTTTTTTTTCCGTGTCACTTTTTTCCAGGCACTTTTCCGCGCCATTTTTTCCGCGGAACTGTTTTCCGCCACCCGATAGAAAATCAAATATAATTATGTTTTCATGTCAAACAAATTTAGAATTTATGTGTAACGTTTCACAAATTTACGTGGATGGTATATTTCAATATTGTACAAAATTATTGTGCCAATTTTTTACCGTGCACGCTTCCTAAACGGCCATTATATTGCACTGTTTCTTTTTTCTGCTACCAAATAAAACCAAAAATCATATGTGACGGCCTTTGCAAAATTGAAACGACATTGTTCAAATTTAAAACCCACCTGCGTGGTTGCTGATTTTGAAACTGCAGATTCTATTTAGGTCAATGAAATGAAATTTAATTTAAAATCATTTATTATGCCCAGGTTTCGCGGTTTCGCAAAATTCAGGAACTAGGTATTAGCGAAGAATACAAAGACAAAGAATTGGATTGCCGTTTTTAAGCGCCGAAGAAGTAAGAGAAAGTTTTGTTTTTGATTTTGTTCCTGTTCAGCCGGTTGATGTTAGGGTTTCAAAATTATCGGATTATCTTGTTGATAATTATATAAATAAAAATTGTCAGTTTTCCACAGCCACATCAAATACAACGAAAACAAATGCGTGTGAGACATTCTATGCTCACTTTAATGAAAATTTCTATAAGACACATCCTTTTTTATATGCATTTTTAGAGATTAAAACAAATGTCAAATTAATTCATATATTAAAATTCAGTCATCAAAATATTAAACATATATTTTTGGCTTGCCACTCTTGCATCCTGCAGAAGTTGGAGACTGCGTAGCAAGTGACTTCGCTGAAATCCAGCCACAAAATGAG
Organism: Ctenicera cuprea; assembly: GCA_958336395.1. Taxonomy (NCBI): domain Eukaryota; kingdom Metazoa; phylum Arthropoda; class Insecta; order Coleoptera; family Elateridae; genus Ctenicera; species Ctenicera cuprea. The sequence goes on from OY284492.1 coordinate 31,655,356, forward strand.
GCTGTAACAACATTTTTAGATTATTTGGTAGATAACTACATTTCAAAAGTTTCCTCCTCATATTTGGGCTGAACATTCTGCCTCTTTGCAAAGAACCACGAATGCTTGTGAGGCGCTTCATTTAAAATTTAGTTCTTCTTTCTACAGTCCGCATCTTAATATTCAAAATTTTATTACTATTTTAACTAATTTTTAAATAGAATCCTATATAAAACAGCGAAGTGTATTTAATGTATCAACAATGTATGACCGTCGTGTATTACAAAGTAAGGAATTTGTAAACAATAAAATAGAAGAATTACGAACAAACAATATACAACGATTTGAAAACGCCTACATATAAAAAAATTACAAGGCCTTAAAAACCGGGCACAGACTAAATTTATTTTACATTTTTGACATTGATAATGATATAGTTTGTATTTTAACACAGTTAAATCTATTTCTTATTTTTTTTACATTGTTATGAAACAACTTTTACGTAATCTATTCGGGTGATATTTTTACAATCGGATTGTGAATTCTACGTTTTCCTTGAATACTTTGAATTTTAATATATGAATTAATTTGACATGTTTTTTTAATTCCTAAAAATGCTTATAAAAAAGGATGTGTCTTATAGAAATCTTCATTAAAGTTAGCATAGAATGTCTCACACGCATTTGCTGTTCTCGTTGTATTTGATGTGGCTGCGGAAAACTGACAATTTTTATTTATATAATTATCAACAAGATAATCCGATAATTTTGAAACCCTAACATCAACCGGCTGAACAGGAACAAAAGCAAAAACAACACTTTCTCTTACTTCTTCGGCGCTTAAAAACGGCAATCCAAACATGTACCTGCACCACTTTGTATTCTTCGCTAATAACTAGTTCCTGAATTTTGCGAAACCGCGAAACCTGGATATAATAAATTAAATTTCATTTGCTGGAAAAACAACAAACATACCCTGCTTGACTTAAACAGAATCTGCAGTTTCAAAATCAGCAACCACGCAGGTGGGTTTTAAATCTGAACAATGTCGTTTCAATTTTGCAAAGGCCGTCACATATAATATTTTGGTTTTATTTGGTAGCAGAAAAAAAAACAGTGCAATATAATGGTCGTTTAGAAAGCGTGCACGGTAAAAAATTGGCAAAAATTTTGTACAATATTGAAATAAACCATCCACGTAAATTTGTGAAACGTTACACATAAATTCTAAATTTGTTTGACATGAAAACATAATTATAATTATATATAATTCTCTATCGGGTGGCAGAAAACAGTGCCGCGGAAAAGAATGACGCAGAAAAGTGCCTGGAAAAAAGTGACGCGGGAGAAAAACCGTGAATAAAAGCGATGCTGGAAAAAGTGCCGCGGAAAAAAGTGCCGTGTAGGTGTAAATTTGACATTTCACTTGCAAAACAAAATAATATAGATACCGTTATACCTAATAATTTGTTTTAAAACAGTTAGAAAAAATGGATGCTAAATACTAACGAAAGAATCATCACTACATGATTTGATTCAGTATTTTGACACCACATACGTTGCAAGAAGCAACAATAAGGTTAGGTAAGGTTAGGCACTTACACGGCACTTTTTTCCGCGGCACTTTTTTCTACCGCGGCACTTTTTTTAGTCAGCACTTTTTTCCAGGCACGTTTTTCTGCGGCATTTTTTTTCGCTGATGTAGCGAGTTTTATACTGCCGAGTAGACTTTTGGCGTTCTTCAGAAGTGTGGTCTTGTTGCTTCTCGGGGCCCCTGCAGACTCTTAGGTGTTGTATGTCGTGGCCGAAGAGCAATTGACTCGGAATCTGCCAGGTGAGGGCATTGCGACGGCGCCGTACGGCGCTGAACGAAGTAATGGAGAGCTGTTGATCATATTGGTTAGCGTTCACGATACACCTACATGCATGCCTTCGTGAGGATAAAATAAACTTAAAAAATGGTATGTTAAATTAATATTATGTGGTATTTCAATGTCATACTTTTTTATCTTATATTTTGTAGCATGTGTTTGTTCTGAACATTTTGAAGCCAGCAGCTTTGAAATACCTTTAAGGGAACGACTTCTTAATGATACTTGTAAAAACAGTCGACATTTAAAAACTGACGCGGTACCTACTTTAAAACTCCCAGGTAATAATGATAAACCAAAAAATAAAAGAAAAACAAAGGAAAGATTTGAACGTTTAGCAAAAAGAATTCGCACAAGTGAAATTAATGAAATGTCGAAAGCTATAACGTTTCGGAAGCTGTTTTAGTTAAACCGAACCACAACGACAATAATAATACAGAAGTGGACACTACTGAAACAAATGTGAGAGTGGACAGAAAATCCGAATTAAAAAAGTAAGCCCGTACATTTATTTTATTATAGTTACATTTTTTATCTAAACTGTTATATTGGTTTCAGAGCACGGGATGAAATACAAAAGCTTAACGAAATGTTAAAAACCGCTGAAAAAGAAAAAAGAGAGCTACAAAATAAAATTAAATATTATAATGATATCCTGGCCACTGTTTTTACGGAGAAGCAAATTAAGAAACTGCTGTGTACAGATAAAGTAAAAAAAGTGCATTGGTCCCCAGACGATATCGCATCTGCCATTTCATTAAGAAGTGTAAGTCCCAAGGCATATCGGTATCTGCACATAACTATCCCTTGCCTGTTATGTCCACGTTAAGAAAGTGGGCATCAAATTTTGATGTAAATCAAGGAGTATTAGAAAGTGTTTTAACGTTAATGAGAAAAAAATCATGTGATTTCAATAACATGGAACGGCTTTGTATTATATCATTTGACAAAGTTTATCTCTCTTAAAAATGGAAATTGATAAAAAAGAAGAGCAAACAGTAGGTTCACACAAATCGTGTCAAACTGTTATGGTACGAGGTCTAACTTCACATTGGAAACAACCAATTTATTACAAGTATGATCAACCGATGACTAGAGATATTCTTGATAAAATAATTTCTGAATTATACAAATCAAACTTCACTGTTGTGAAAATAGTTAGTGACATGGGTACTGGCAATATAAAATTATGGTCGCAGTTAAATGTGGGTCATAGCAAAAATTGTTTTTTCCTACATCCTGAAAACAATTCTTTAAAAGTGTTTGTGTATGCAGACGTACCTCATCTGCTAAAACTTGCAAGAAACCATCTTGTTGACCATGGCTTTGTGTTGGAAAATACTGTGATTAATAAGCATTCTTTTGAAAGTTTATTAGACATTTCCACTTCGGAACTGACTTTAGCACATAAAATAACTCGACAACATCTTGAAGTAAAAGGATCTATGAGACAAAGAGTTCGACTTGCTGCTGAACTATTCTCAATCACTGTCGCCAAATCAATTCAGTACTGTGGAGAACATGGTTTGATGCCTAAAAATAGCCACTGGCAGAAGGCTGCTGAAATAGTTCAGTTAATCAATGATTGGTTCGATTTGTTGAACTCAAGGTCCACATATAATGGAAGTTATCCAGGAAAAAATGCATTTAGTACTGATGTAAAAACTCAAAAAGAACTGTTAAATAAGATGTCAGAAATTATAAATACAATGAGAATTGGGAAACATGAACAACTTATACCATTTCAAAAAGGAATATTGCTAACTAACAGATCATTGGCAGAAATGTACGATTATTTACGTGAGAAGTACCGTGTTGAGTATGTTTTAACATCTCGTCTTAACCAAGATGTTCTCGAAAATTTTTTTGCCTATATTCGGGGTATGGGGGGAGCAAATGACCACCCTTCTCCACTTGACTTCAAGTATCATATGAGATGGTTTATATTAGGAAAACATTCAGCAGCAATCTTTACAGAACATAGAAATACCGAGGAAACTAATGAAGAATGTTTACTTAACATTACAGAAGAATCGAGCAGCGCCCTCAAAAATAATACACTATGTAAAGAAGATATTTGTTTAACGCAAAAGATCCTTTTTAATGTTACTGAAAAAGGAGTAAGTTTGGATGAGCAGGAGCAGGGTGATTGTGAAGATGAAATAATTTTTTCTAATACATTTGTGCAACCGCAATACTTAGACGAAGAAGCTGTCGGCGAACAAATTTTGCAATTGATTGAAAATTTCGAAGTAAAACAAAAGATTAATAATGAATCTCTGAAATATATAGCAGGCTATGTAGCTTACAGGTACAAAAATAAATACTCCTTGGGTGTTCCTACAAATAATTCTCAACTCAATAATAACAATATACCTGACTGGTTGCAGTCGATTTCTAGAGGATTTTTGATGGAACCAAGTAACGAGTTATTTGAAGCAGCACAGAAACTTGATGCTGAGTTCTATGCTATGCATGGAAACTCCTTATCTAGTGAAAAAAAAAATTTCTAAATCAGAGAACGATGAATAAATTAGAAGCTACATCAATTCCATTTGAGGTGATTCTCTGCCTAAGTAGGACTAGAACTTCTAGAATCAGGTTACGAGAGCTTAATCGACGAATTAGTTTTCAAAATTGTCAAAGAAAATTAGATAAAAAAATGTCTAACTTTACAAATTATAAAAAATAACTTCTTATTAGACCAATATTATTAGGTTTTTTTTATTAGTTATTAAACTCTTGAAATATTTTTTGAATTGTTATACTTATAATGTTTCACGTCTTGTTTTGTTTTATAGTAAAAAATAAGTACTACATTATGTAGGTGTATCGTGGTATTTCTGAAATATGCTTTTGAAACTTGTGTACAAAATAAATATTTTTTCATTCTTTTTTATAATTGTGTTTTTTGTCATTTTTTCAATTTTTTTGTAACTTTTACATTGATTATATTAGCTTCACGTAAAAAATAAAATCCCGTTTGGTGTTCCTTCGTCAATTTTTAGTTATTTTTTAACATCATTATAACCTAAAATAATCTATTAAAAAGATATTACTTGGCTTAATTGACTTTATAACAAAAATAATGAAATTTTCGCAAAATAAATAGTTATTTCACGACTTACAATGCGTTATACATACAGAACAAACATGAACGCAGGCGTCACGAGCGATTTTGCTTCGCACGTGACGTCATCCAGCTGGCGGTAGACATATTAACTGCGCATCGGCATACCGTTGTAGGTGTATCGTGGTTAGCGTTAATATTAAGCCGGCGCCACACATTCGGTATTTGCCGAATTTCAAGCACCGATTTGGGAAATACCGATTAGTGTGGATGGGTGGCTTGTGTATTGCTCGTAATTGGTCGTAACAAAAATTCGATGCTCGCTGTTTCCCATCAAGTCGGTATTTTATGCCACATCAAAGTGCACAAGTATTCGCTGCGTGCCTACTTGCAAAACAGCGCCACACTTACGATGCTCGGGTAATCCCAGGCAACTAAACATGCAACACGTACCTAGTCGTGAAATTATCACGTAGCTTTTTAATAATAATAAAGCGAATCGTAGTCTACCTAGGTGCTAAATAAGTGTAGTAAACAACAAAAATATTTTTAAAGTTTGATAATTATGGAGTGGTCTAACGAACAAGTGATGCAATTTTTGGATTTTTATGAACAAGAACCCGTTATTTGAAATGCGTCCGATAAAAATCACAAAAACAGAAATTTAGTGTAAGACGCGTGGAAAAGAATCGAGAGAAATTTGGGAAGCACATTGTTATACATGTGAAATTTTGAACAAATATTGAAGGCTTTTGTAGCTGTCACCTGATGCCAGAAACCGGAGTGTTTAGGCCAAATGTTCTTTTGCCGGAATCGCTTTTCTCCACTTTGTGTCTTTTTTTGAAATGATTGGTTCTATTTTATGAAGTAAATATTCGAAATCTTCAAATGACATTCTACAAAACTTTTCAAATCTCCCAGATGGTTCTCTTAACAAATCTGCTAAAAGTGTCGTGCCATTATATCTACAAATTATGTTGTTTCAATAAAATAATGCAACGAAACATATAGCTTTTTTCACAATAGCGAATACATAATTACATGCTTACATTTTTCTGCTGTGATTAAGTGATACCATCCACCATCTTCTTTTTCTAGGCTTCTTTTTTTTCTTCAGTAACTGCATATAATAAGCACAACTCAAAACTACAAAAGCTGCGGTAGCAATTACTGCAGATTCAAGATCATCAGCATTCATTTTCCAAACCAACAGTTGCCAAAAACCAATTAAAATTCACCCCTGGGCCTACACCACCACCACTACTATATTTATATTATTATTTTTATTATTATTAATGATGATGAGATGCTTGTGGACGAACATTAATTATTGCTCCCATGAAAAATCTCGCATAGAAACTATGCTCGGCAAATGAGCATATGTGTGTATATACAGCTCGCCAATTAACAATCTCTTTGGCAAATACCTTTGCCAAACGGCAAATAATCGAGATTCGGCGAATACCGAATGTGTGGCGCCGCCTTTATGGAGCTGCAGCCCTTTAATGTTCTGTGGCTGCCGTAGACGTTTCTTTAGCTTAGTTTCGGCGTTCTGTCGAGTTTGCTCTGTGTAGTATATCGGCGTGGTCCAGTACAAGATCTGCAAGTAGTTGCAGAAGCAGGAAAATACATTTTTAGTGAACAGAGGACCGTTGTCGGTGATCATCGCTTTCGGGTAGTCCCATATTTAAAAAATGTCTCGTTCATGTAACCTTACGATTGAGTCTGTTTTAGAGTTGTTCCTCGTAGAAGCTCGTCAGGTCGCAGGCAACCTTCGCCTGCGACTCTCTCTCTCTCAGCCCTCATTCGTCCATCTTTGGACAAAGGCCTCCCCCATCTCTTTCCAGTTCTCCCGATTTTGGGCCCTGCTTCTCCATGCCAGTCCCGCAGTTCTTTTGATGTCATCTGCCCATCTAAGTTGTGGTCTGCCCCTGTTTCGTTTGGCTGTCCACGGTCTCCATGTTTGTATTTTTTTGTTCCATCGGTTGTCGTTCTGTCTCATCGTATGACCGCAGAATCTCCATTTGAGCGAGGCTATACGTTCGACAGCGTCTTTAACTTTGGTTTTCCGACGGATCCATACATTTCTTTTCCGATCTATTAGTCTTATATTCAGCATTATTCTTTCCATCCATCTTTGTGTCTTCGCAATTTTGTCTACATTTGCTTTAGTGAAGGTCCAGGTTTGAGCGCCATAAGTAAGGACCGGCAGGACACATTGGTCAAAAACTCGGCTCCTTAGATGGAGTGGTATATTCTGGTTCTTTAGTACTGTAGATGTCTTTCCGAAAGCTGCCCATCCCAAACGTACTCTTCTGTTGATTTCAGCCGTTTGGTTTTCTTTGCCGATAGTAATTGTCTGTCCTAGATATATATATTCGTCGACTCTTTCCAAGTTATAGTCGCCAGCCACAATTTGGTCGTGTTCGGTTGCATTAGTCATGATTTTAGTTTTGGATATGTTTACGTTCAATCCTATCTTTTCCGACTCTTTTGCAAGGCCGGGGAACATCTCTTTTGTGTCCTCTAAATTGTCTGATATTAGGACAATATCGTCCGCAAATCTCAAGTGGTTGAGCCTTTCACCGTTAATGAGAACCCCTTTCTGTTCCCAATTCATTTTTTTAAATATGTCCTCCAAAGCTGTTATAAAGAGTTTCGGGCTTATTGTGTCACCTTGCCTAACTCCTCGTTTAATTGGGATTGGGTTTGTTTCTTCGTGTAGTTCGACTGTGGCAGCAGCTCTTTCGTAGATGTTTCGTAGTAGTTGTATATATCTAGAATCAACTCTGCTATTTTGCAGGCTTCTCTCAATCGCCCAGTGTTCGACCGAATCGAACGCCTTCTCGTAGTCGATAAAAAGTAGATACAGAGGCATCCTATATTCGTTGACTTTTTCTATCAAAGTTCTGATTGTTAGAAGGTGGTCAGCAGTGGAGTATCCCTCTCGGAATCCTGCCTGTTCAATCGGTTGGTAGTATTCCAATTTCTTGGTGATTCTGTTCGTAATAATTTTTGTCAAAAGTTTGTATAATTGTGACAGGAGAGTTATTGGTCTGTAGTTTTGTAGTGATTTCCTGTCCCCTTTTTTAAACAGTAGGATTATTTTGGCCACGTTCCATTCTGTTGGTATTTCGCTTTGGTGTAAGCATTTGTTGAACATTATTTTTAGGGATTTTATTACTGTGCTGCCTCCCTTTTTCAACATTTCATTGATGACGTTGTCCTTCCCCGGTGCTTTATTGTTTTTTGTTCTTCTTAGAGCATGCTCTATTTCGTCTTCTTCGATGTCTGGTAGGTCCTCGGAGTTAATATTAATGATTTTCCGTCTTAGTTTCTCTTTGATTTCTTCTGTAGGGCCATCTCTGGAAGAGTATAGGTCTTTGTAATATTGTTCCGTAGTAGAAATTATTCTGAGTCTATCCCTTATTTCTTCCCCTTCCTTTTCTAGTGCAATAATCTGCGCACGACCGTTTTGGTTTCGCAAACATTTAATTCCTCTGTTTTTGTCTATAAATTCTATAATTTTCTCTTCTGTTTTCTTCTGTTTATCCTCCTTTACTTTTTTTCTAATGAGTTTATTCATCTCTGCAAATTCTACAGTACTCCGTTTATTTTCTCCTATCATTTTTCGTCTCTCTTTGAATAGCTTTCTGGTGTTTTCACTTATCCAATTGTTTCTTGATTTTTCTTTTTTTGCCACCTCGCTAGCTGCTTCAACTATTGATGTCGTGATTATATTGTTAATTTCATTTATTGTTTTGTCTGCTAATCTGTCCACCTGCATCTTAGTGGAAACGTTATTTTGGTATATATCTACTTTTTCTTCAAGTTGGCTAGTGTCTACCCTGAGTGTGTTTGTTTTTAACATTCTAGTTCTTTCCAACTTGTGGTTAATTTCAATATTACTTCTAACCAGACGGTGGTCACTTCCAGTGGAGAACTTGTTAAGTAGTGAAACGTTTGTCACGATCCTTTTGTGAGATGAGACAATGTAATCAATCTCGTTGTAGTGCATTCCGTTAGGGGATATCCAGGTCCATTTCTTTTTCTCCTTTTTCTTAAAAAAGGTGTTCATGGCATAAAGGTTGTTTTGCTCTAAGAAATTCATCATCATACCGCCCCTAGCATTTCTTTCCCCTAGACCGAATGGTCCTATCTTGTCTTCGTTGTTTTCTTCTTTTTTTCCCAGTTTCGCGTTGAGGTCTCCCATAACTATATTATATCTACAGCCATCTTGGTTTAAGGCCTGAGTCACTTGATCATAGAATAATTCTACTTCTTCGTCTTCTTGTCCTGATGTTGGTGCATATACTTGTATAATTTTCAGGTTTATTTTAGGTGTTAGTTCTAGTATTATGTAGGCTACTCTACTAGACAGACCTACATACTTTATTACGTTGAGAGCTATTTTTTGTTTGATTATGAAACCAACTCCTCCGTGGGTTCTATCGTCATTTCCTATATAATACAGCATATCTCTAGATGGTAGTTGTAGTAGCCTTTCACCTGCTCTCTTTATTTCGCTCAGACCCAGGATGTCCCATTTAATATTTCCCAATTCTTCTTGTAGCTCATGGAGTTTTTCATCTCTTAGCATCGACCTAATGTTGTAGGTGCAGATCTGGAGTCTAATCTTGTTAGCTTTAGATTTGAGTTTTGTCAATTTCTTGCCTCCCCCAGAATCCTTGAGGCAGACTGATGAGTCAGTGTGGGATTCCGGACTAGCAGTCCTATCCACCTGGGGTATTTCTGTTTTTGAATTTGACATTTCATATAGTTTAAATTTTGGAGGGGGGGGGATTGGCAATAAAACACCACGCTTGCCAGGCGTCTTGGTGAGTGAGTTGTAGTCTACCTTACTGAGACCTTGGTTGCTGCCGTTGTCTGTGTATGACAGTTCATCCGCCACCAATCCTTTACACTACCTTCCAGCTCAAAAGGTAGCCTTTCCCTAAGTCTTTAGATCCTTCATTAGTAAATAGCTTTAGGGAACGGAATGTGCCTGTTGGTCCGCGGGAGGTATTTGATTTTCCTCCTACCACCCATATCTGGGAGGCGTTCCCCGATCCGCCACCTGGGGACGCGCCCTCTAGGGGTTTCAGGCTCCCCCGAGGAACCGCCTGCGACTACTACTTGCATATTCATTTTTTTTTATTAGATTACAAATTGATGTAATAGGTGTTGTAAATTATCTTCGCTGTCAGCCATTAGGACAGCATCATTAGCGTAGCATATTCTGCTTATGTTTTTGACTCCCATTTTATAGCCGGGCTTCGTTTTGACAGCATCTAAAATGTTGCCCGTTACTAAGTTAAACAGCAGCGGACATAGTGAATCACCCTGTTTTACTCCCTTTTGTTATGTGTCTGTTTTCTGTGGATTCGTCTTCTACTTTATTCTTGGTTGTTATGTCAGAGTTCATTGTTCTTATTAAGTTAGTGAGCGCTGTTGTTACTTGTCGGCCTTCTAGTATGGACAATATGTCATTTAATTGTATTTAGTCACACGCCTTCTGTAGATCGACGAAGCAAATGTACGCTAGCTTGCAGTACTAAACTTTTGACATATTTGGCGCATCACAAATTTAAAAAACGATCCTAGTCGGGGAGGATTGTTACCATTTTGCATATTCAAAATTAATTAGTCTTAAAATATTATTGCTCATTCTAAATGGCCACGTCTATGTGTACATTCATTAGAGTTACACCCCCTTTTTGTTTACTTCAGTATTCTAACGGTCAAAATAATAATAATAATAATAATAATAATAATAATAATAATAATAACTTTTATTTCCAAAAAGAAAAACAAAGAAAATACAATTATTTTTACAGAAAAAAAATGAAATGGAAAATGGGCGCAGTTCAGCTTGACCCGACGTAATGGTAGGTCAGCTGGTCTTCCACTGCGCCCGCGTGTTACAAGTAAGTACCTAGTGCCACTTGGGACAGGAGCAATATGCTATATGCTATATATGTCGTAGGCGAAAGAAGAAGTACTCTATTGTTGATTTAGAAAATGATGTTTTAAACTATTTTTAAGCCTGGTTACCGATACCGGTGCCTTCTTGACATGCTTCGGTATCACATTATTATAGTAGTAAACGATATTGCACGAAAAAGATCTTTTAAACAAAAACGAATTAAAACGCGGGATTGATAATGTAGTTTTATTTCTTATATTAACTTGATGGACATCGGACCTGAAAGAAGTTTTGTCGAACAAGTAGGAAGGAGTTTGGTTATTAATTATTTTTAAATACAAAACGGCTGTGTGTAATTTACGTCTATTGGACATATTGAGCCAATTCGCATCTTTTAATTTGTGAGAAATGTGCTGCCTTTTCTGGACACCATAGATAAATCTTAAGCAAGAGTTTTGCGCGCGTTGGATTCTTAGCTTGGTTTTTTCAGTTAAACATGAATCATATAGAGTATCACAGTAGTTAAAATTTGATAAAACTAATGTATCGCACAGTAAAATTTTCATATCCCTCGAGAGACAGTAACGATTAGCATATAATAATTTAAGATTGTAATATGCTTTTTGAATACAACGAGAAATGTGTTGCTCAAACCGCAGATCACTATCAATGAGTACCCCTAAATTTTTGCATACATTCACGTGCTCTAAAACATCATCACCCACTTTTATATCGATCAGTGTGATAGCGTGTTCCCTTATAGCCTTTTTGCCAAAGATCATAAGAGAAGATTTGGAGGAGTTTATTTTTAATAAATGTTTTTCAGTGAACTCCACCAGGCTCGCCAGATCCTTGTTCACTAGTGACACTGATTCGTTTAACTTATTGACAGGAAAAGAGTAGTACATTTGTGTATCATCAGCATACATATGAAACTTACAGTGTTTTAAACAAGAACCTATGTTATTAGTATATATGGAAAACATAAGAGGACCAAGAATCGAACCTTGTGGAACACCCATTGTTATTTTTAACGGGTTCGACTTTTTTTGCTGATATATTACCGTTTGAAATCTATTCGAAAGATAATTACGTAGTAAATTAATAGCAGAGTCCCCAAGTCCGATGAAATGCAGAATAGATAACAAAAGCTTATGATCGATAGTGTCAAAAGCTTTTGAGAAATCTAGAAGTATGAGAATTGTTAGATTATTTATATCAGTAGCCCTTATGCAGTCGTCTGCTATGTCTATTAGCGTCGTATTACAACTGTACCCAGAGCGAAAACCAGATTGCGTTTTTGGAAGAATGTTGTATTTAAGGAGATGGCTACGGATTTGCTTCTCTAAAATTTTTTCAATGACTTTAGATAGAGTACATAGGATGCTTATTGGACGAAGGTGCTTAAGTTCAGTGGGTGAGTCAATTTTAGGTAAAGGCATGACAAAGGCAGATTTCCATACATCTGGAAAAACACTTTCTGATATGCAAAAATTTATGACATGGGTAAAATAAGGTAATAGATAAGGGCAGCACATTTGTAGTAATTTTATGTTAATATTATCAGGACCCTCAGATGTTGTTTTAATAGTAAACATAATTTTTTCAACTTCCAACTCGTTTGTTTCGGTAAAATGAAAGCAGCTTTCAAATTCACATTTTTTATTTGTTGAATAATAATTAAGCAGATCATTATTATTTGCGTATGATTTCTTACTGCAAGAATTTAGAAAGAAGTTGTTTATCTCATTTACATTTTGTAAATTACTTGGTAATTCATGTTTCTTATATTTATTTACAATATCCAATTTACGAAATTCATTCCAGATGGATTCAGGCTTGTTATTTTTAGAAATTTGATATTGCAGGTAAGCTCTTTTTTCTCTTGCAATTGCACCAGTAACAAAATTTCTCAGAGATTTGTAGCTATCCCAGTGAGTTGGGTTTTTAGTTTTTTTGAATTTAATTAGAGCTTTATCTCTTAATTTAATCATAAATTTTACGTTGTCGGTAATCCAAGGTTTACTTATTTTTGACATTTTAAATTCTTTAAGAGGAGCATGTTTGTTAAATATCATGTAAATTTGTTCATTTAAAAATTGAAGTTTGTCATTTATATTTAGCATATCAAAGATTACAAACCATGGAACTGTCAATTAACTCCAAATTCGCTCTCGTTTAAAGACCGTTGAAAAGCCGTTAGAAACTACCCTATTTTCGCGGGAAAATAAACTCCTGTGATTGAATGTTGCGACAATGCGACCTAAAAAACTTCAATATCTTTTAGTTTTCTAGCTGTGGAAGACCTTCTCTCAACATTTTTACCGAGCACCCTAGCTGCGGCGCTACTCGTGAACTTCGCCGCTCCAGCAAATCGCCTTGAGTTGTGTACAGTTATTTTGTTACATGTAAAACTGTGTTTTATATTTTTTTATTCACATTTTACGACCGTTCTGACCCCTAACGCCCCGGGTAACAAAAGCAAAGCTATCGGGCACAAACCTGAAATAGCGGGATTCTGGGGAAACTAGCGTCTAGCCCCTTGTATTAGTGCCGATCATGAATTGCGCAATATCATGTAATAGGGCTCGCATATGTGCGAGTGTGATATTTACATCGAGATTTGCATTGTTAAAGCCGATTTTTTCATTGCTAATAAATTGTATTCAATAGAAAACAACAAATCCTTTTTTTTAATTTATTACCAGACTTGAGTGTTGGTATGCCGCCAATCAGTGAGTGAATGCAAATTTGTCTTCGTATTTTTTCTTTAAAAATATAACTGCTCTTAACAAATAACCTCGCGTTAACAGCAAAACGCAAGAACAGTGTTTAACAAAAAACTATAGAATAAAAAAAAAATTTTGGTTCCAACCGAGATTCGACCCCGCAACTACTTTATGCAGTAAAAAATCAGTCCGACCGAACACACCCGCATATCCATCTGCGCCACTACGGTGTTGTGGTTTACTCACATTTCAGCTGCATGCAGAGGAGGTGCGCAAGTCATGTGAGGTATGATCAGCTGTAAACAAGGGGCTAGACGCAAATTCTGGGGAATCGCAGGTTCCGTCTCATTGCGACTGCTTATCCGTCTCGGTGCATGCGCATTCGTATTCCCCCGAACAAAAGTAACCTCTGTCGGCAAAGAAGTTCCACTTCAAAAATTGAATTTGATACTATTAATAAGACCGGAAATTAAACGAAAGCTATTGAAAGATGCTGTCGTTGCTTGTTTTCAGCAATCAATCTAAAATCAGACCGCAGCAGATTTATCTTTCTTGAAACACAATGTTTATTCCTGCAAGAGCTTCCGTAATCTATTTCATGCTCTCACAATTTAGCGAGAACCCAATTTGTCTTTCCTTTCATGAACTAAATGAAAATGTCGTGTACTATAATTGTGTACTTTAATTGTTGGAGATGTAATAGAAAGCGTAACGTCGAAGTTGCTAATCCAAGTTTCTGTTCAGATGCTTTTAACTAAGTACTAAATAGTGCTTTAAATAAGTTTTTGTTTTGAAATTTCTCGTGTCAATCTCTACAGGGTATGTGTATTTTATTTTTAAAATAGTGAAAATATGGTGTTTAATATAAACATTCATAATTATGAAACTATAATGAAATGTGACCGAAAACTTATTAATGGCTTTTGAAAATTAAGGGCTAATAAAAAAAATTTCAAGTATGGGCTAAGTATTGCAGCCAGACTTTCGCAAAATTTCGAAACTTTTCACTTTTATGTTTAAATAAAATAACATTCTAACCCCAATCGTTACCATAAAATAACAATAAAGCTAACAGTGTAAAGTAATTAATCATCACTCGCATATTGTTTAGACTCAGAACCCCTAAAGAGTACAAGCCCCTTCCTTTTTCAAAACGTTGAATTGTACTGATCCTGTGGTTTTAAAACAGAATATTTTACATCCGTTACAATGATGCTCATAACTTGATATTTTATTAAAGTTTCAACGAATGAATTTAATATAATTTAGTGTTGAATAAAATAATTACAATCAATCCACTTGACCAACATTAATAAAACACAACATCACTACAGAGATTGTCTCAATTTTTAAACAAAGAGTACGTAGTGATGTCCTTTTGATGTAGAACAAACTATGTACTATGTTATTGTAAGTAACACTATAAAATATGAGTTTTCGTTGTAATGGATGTTAAATACTCTATCTAAAAGCCACAATGAGCCAATATATCGTTACTCATACATTTGAAAATTTTGGGATGTAAAAAAATGTTTTACAGGTTTTGAAGTACCCTAGATTCACAAATATGAACTTTAAATTTTAAAAACTTTTTTTTTTCTAGTTAACGATGAACTCCATAGGAACAGTTTGATGGTTGTCATGGCGCTCTAAAACAAAAAAGGAATTGCAATTAAAAATTTTCAGACTGTCAGAAAAACAATTGAAGTATACCACTGTACTCGGAATTAGATTCTGATTTCAAAACTGTCAAATGTTTCATTTGAAATAAAAAAGTTGTTTTTTTAAAGTAAGTGAAAGTAAAAACAAGATCTAAAATATTTAAGAGTATTACTGCTGTTGATACTTTCTATGAAGTTAAAAAGGAAGCTGAAAATAGTGACATACTTGCTTTTTTCCGACAGTTTCAATATTTTAAATTTTTGTGTTGTGGTTAAAATGCGTAAGTATACGAATCAAACTGTAAATATTTCGATCTTGAAACCTGTGATTATGGAACTAATCCTCTAATTAGTAAACTTAAGTTTTTGCACAGTGTTATGAAAAAAGTAGTCATAAATGATACCATATATTCTGGGAATGGAAACATGCCAATTTAACTAAATTTATCTATATACAAAAGTGTTTCGTTTAAAAGTTATAGCGTCTTACAGTATAGAAAGTAGAAGTTATTGAAACAGATTTATTTAACATTCTTAAAACTAATTTAAAAAGCCCAACTACAAATACAAACCCGAGCTTTTTTTCATTTCATTTTAATCTGCATTTTTTCTTAAAAACTGGTTAGAGCATAAAATAACTTGAGCAAAAATACGCAAACACTTAATTCTTAATTTTTGTCGCAAGTCTAGCCGTTACCGAGATACTTGACCGCAAAGTGTCTCACACGTGCCATGGAGAAAAGTGAGGCTGAATAAGAAACTTCAAATTAAAAAAAATTAAGCGTTTCCGTATTTTCATTGTTCGATCTTTAAAAGCAAGAGAAGTATAGCTTTTATCAGGTTTTGATAAAGTGTTTCTTGCTTCTAATCTTTGGTCATTATAGGTTTATATCAAGTTCATTTTTTAATCTATCTATATATTAAACGCGGCGCCCTTCCACTTTACTCTCTGACGATGTCACGCGGCGCTGACTTTCTTTCATTATTCGAACAGCAATGCCAAAAGACGCTTAACGTGAGAAGCTAATAGGTACTTGACGCACAAAACATCGACTGTTCATCACGTAGGATGATCTTACATAAATATAAATTTCTTCGGCTGCTGTACACATTTATTTAATTTACGAGTATCAATTTGTACAGGCTAAACAATTTTAGAAAAAAAATGCGAGGTTTGTTATGTTCTGGATTTATTCTAATGAAGTTTAAAAATTTAGCATGTTTGAGTTGAAATATTTTCTTCCGGGGGAGAGACAAAACCTTCCCATGAGTACGCCACTAAATCAACCAACCCACTTCGTTGAGTATAATAGGCTTTTGCATAAGTAGTCTAAAACATTCTACAGTTAAATACATTACGCTCGTATGAATTAAAAATTATGTACATTATGCTCCTATCTTCTTAAAAAGTATCTAATACAAACAAAACAGGCAAAAGGAGAAAAGGCGGTCTACATGCGCGTTTATTATTTCAGAAAACAAACTAATTTACGGGAAGCATGTTCATAATCGCAACGCATTGCATATTTGTGAATATAAAATACTGCTCAACGCAGTACAACATCTCGACACGTCGTATTTATTATTTCTTTGTAAAGATATTTTATACACTTTGAGATCAAATATCTCTGTAGTGAATCGTTTGAAAAAATAAATGACAGTTTTTGTGTATTTTTGGTGAAGCTATTTGACTCTGCGCCTAGTTTTAGAAAAAAACTACAAATGAAAAAGAAATGAAGAAACAACATGGCGCCGCTCCATGTATCTTCGCCACCGAATCGTAATTAAACTTTTTAAATTAATAGTGGTACTCTATTCCGTGTAAAATCATATTTCCAGTTCAACATTTTAAAGGTTTATCTCAAATCGTTTTAAATATATTAAATAATGTTGCTTCATCAACTTCTTCGTTAATACACAGAACTATAAAACGAAGCGTTGTGTATATAGGTAAATTTAGTTAAATAGACATAGTTTCGATCCAGAATGCATGGTATCATTTATGACTACTTTTTCAGAACTTTTATAATAATTAGTAGTAATTCTGCATTTGGCAACGGTTCATTAACGGAAAATGTAAAATATTCATTAGGCATTTTCGTGCTTCTCCTAAAGATACCTCATTGTTCTATAACTTAGGAAGTGATAAATTATCCTGGTTAGAGTTGCCACCTATTCAGTGTTCGGAGGATTTACCGTATTTGGACACTACGATGCTTTTTCAACCCGACGACCGTTACCTTGTTCATCCCCATTATTTTGTCAGGAGCAAACAATAAATTTAAATTTTCTTCCTTAAGAAATTGCATTATTTAGTAACAGTAAACATTCCAATATTTGAAATTTGTTTATTTAAAGTTAACCGTGTTAGGCCTTTGTTGTCGTAAATGGTTGGAAAAATTAAATTGCAGTTTTGCTGGAAAATTTATAAAGTATAATATTTCCACCCAGAATTACTATAATTTGTTTATAGATAAAGGCTGCATTTGCGTATATAAAAACATAATAAATATTGTATATTAAAAAAACCGCAAGAACATTTTCAGAAACATTTTTATTCTCCTTACAAAACCATTTGGCCCAGCAAATGTGGTTAAATAATTCTAGGAGAAAAATGCTAATTTTGTAAGGTTTCTATATTTCCTGTAACGTTGGTTTTGCACGAGTTACAAAGTTACAAAAATTTGCATAAAGAACCACAAGATGGTGCCACTTTCCATACTGTCAATTCAATTGTTAAGTACAATTTCGTAACAGACTAATGCCATAATAATGTACCTGCAACATACATTCGGGGCTAGGGAACTGAGAGAAAGTAAACAAAAATTAAATAAAAACAGTACTAGCTTATTTTCTATTTTACTTTATATTACAGAATTATTTTATTACCAATACGTATGTATGTATGTATGGAGTTGTATACATAATTGCATAAAAGGTTTTACGAAGGATTACAGCCAGCAATTTGCTTTTCTTAAATAGAACAAAGGGTAACTAGATGTCGTGTGAGACATTACAAGCTTAATCCGGAATTCCACACTCGCTACACGTTCAACTTGCGTTTTATTTTTAATTACACATACGGTTAGTATAAAAATTAAACAGTTTTTCTTATACTAGTCACATGTTTAAAAATAATATTTTATGTATAATATACAAGCAGACTCTGGTAGAAGACATTGAGACAAATCAAACGATTTCCTTCGAATTCTTTAGCTTCAAAAGCAGTTTCTACGATTTGTTCAAAATTTGAAGTTTAATGCATGTTTACTTAAAAATAAGTTGAGGGATAGTTTAGTATAAAATGGTGTATCGTAATAGTTTTAAGGGGCTAAAATATTATACTATAAAAGTATTTTCGAAACTTTAAAAATGTTAAAGTTGGTGCTTTACACAAGAAAATCTGAATGTGGCCGACTCTTAAGACACCTAATAATTTATAGGTTAAACCACCAATGTGAAAGAGTTTCTTGTTTGGAATGATATCGTCTACAAAAGGGAATTTTTTGCTCTCTTTAATAAGCGGGGAACGATCCAAAATTTTTGCTTATCCAAATTTCTCATTAGTAGTTGTAGAATACAGAGTAAGGTTAATTTTCCCCTTCCCTCCTTAATTTTGGCTAACAAATTGTCATTGCGTTTTTAATTTTTTTTTAATCTTACACAATGTTTTTCAAAAATCAAAAATTTCTTTAACACTAGTTAGAAAAATTTCCGCCGTAACTGAGCCAACAAAAGAGCATCGATGATAACTTAAAAGTGTAGGAGATAGATAGCACAACGCCTATTCCGTAAGAAACGAACATATAATTACGTGATAATAATACAGAGTGCCAAGCCTAAATTTTTTTAAATAGGCAACACACAGTACAAGTCACTACCGACTATTATTTTAAAACAAAATCCATACATATATAAAAGCTCAAAGGGTGTTTTTCTCCGGTTCCTCCAGCGGCTACCGCTTCACCAATTTTGACCATTTTTTTTTCAATGAAAGGTCTCTATCCTCAGATGGAACATGAAACATTTTTATATTTTTATTCTACGTCGATTTTTCAATAATAATTATTTTAATTTATAATATATATGAAAGTCTGCTAAACGCGCTTTACTTGAGGCGACATCTACACCAACGTCGCGTGTCCCTTATGGAACTAATGCATCACGTGACTTAGCATTGAGCCGGTTCTGTCAACGCTCAGTCTGTCAGTGCATTGTGCGGTTTTGAGTATGGAGCGACATATTGTTTCTATTATAGGCGACGGAAATGGTTTATTTCGCTCTGTTTCGCATTGTGTATTTAATAATGACGAACATCATCGCGAAATACGCATGCAAGTCGTTGAAAAAATTAAAAATGAATTGGAATATTATGAAGGTTTTATTGTTGGTGATTCATCGTATAGGTTGCCGATTACTAATTCCACTGATTATGAAAATTTGTTATCTTTAGATGGTGAGTTCGCCGGACATGTCGAATTGCACTGTATTAGTCAGCTGTTTCCTGATCATTTGTTTAGAGTGTATAGAAATAACAATAACGAAACTCTTGACTATGGTACCGGAAATATTATTTCTAATTTACTTTTTTCTGGTAATGTTGATGCAGGGCATTATAGTGTTTTGGAATTTCGTCCAGTTCAGTCCAATTCAGTCACTAATGATGCGGATGTGGAAAACGCACTCTGCAATGTTGTGCAACATACTGTTTCAGAAAAACGTAAACTAAAAAAGACGTTAACTGGCGGCAGGGAAAGGAGACGTGAACGCGCACAAAAACGTATAAAATACGAAGAAAAAACATGCTTTACAATTCAATATAGATGTGCAGTTTCTGATACTATTTCAAATGTAACTCCATTCAACTTAGGTAACTTAAACAACATATGTAGTTATTGTTCAGCTCGGTACTTTTCATGTGAAAAAAATTCGACTGGCTACTTTGGGCTTTGTTGTTGTAATAAAAAGTTCAAATTACCGGAATTTCGGATTCCTGATGAAATAAAAGAATTATTTGCAGGGAATAACGAGATATCGAAAAATTATCGAGATAATATTCGACAATATAATAATGCTTTGTCGTTCGTGTCATTTGGTGCAAACATAAAATTACCTCCTGGATATTGTTTCAAAATTCTCGGTGTCGTGCATCATAAAATTTCGTCATTATACCAAGTGCAAGTGTCCACAGCATAAAATACATTAATAAATATGTCTACAAAGGACATGACTGCGCCAATTTGCAGATAACTGCCGAAGGTGACATGCTTCATCATGATGAAGTATCAGCTTTCTTAAACACCCGATATGTCAGTCCGAGTGAGGCTGCGTATAGAATTTTTTCCTATCCTATGCATGAACAATCTCATTCTGTAATTCGCTTACCTGTTCATTTACCACAAGACCAACAAGTGTATTTTCATGACGACAATGCCGCTGAAGCCTTACTTAAAGCAGAATTAAGAAACACAGAACTGATTGCATGGTTTAACTTAAATAAGGATTTGTCAAAAAGAAGCCCTTACATTTATCCAGAAACGCCGAATTATTATGTTTTGGACAAAAATAACCGAATTTGGAAAAAACGTGTTAAATTTTGTAAAATTATTTATTGGTAGAATGTTTTATGTTTCCCCCGTAGAATCTGAACGATATCATCTTCGCTTGCTGTTGCTTCATGTTGTGGGTGCCACCAGTTTTGAAGATTTGACGACATACCGTAATGTTGCTTATTGTACTTTTAAGGAAGCAGCAATGCATCATGGGTTACTTCAGGATGATAATGAGTGGCATCGTTGTCTACTTGAATCATCAGTCATTCAAATGCCGTTTCAATTAAGGCAATTATTTTCGTTTATTTGCATATTTCAACAACCATCCAATGCACTTCAGTTATGGGATGTTTTTAAAGACTCTTCCAGCGAAGATTATGTACGTCTTCACAGCCAGGATATAGCTTATCAATTGAGTCTCAGAGATATAAATGAAACCTTAAAATTACATGGGTTCTCTCTTTCAACATTCAACTTACCCAGTATCGATGATTTACCACTAGCAACTTCAAGCATAGAGTCTCCCATAATTCCGAATTTGAATTATGACTCGATGATACAACAAGCTAATGATGAACAACTTTTGATCATCAATGAAATTATTCATGTAATGCAACAGAATAATACAGGCAAATGCAATGTCTATTTTATAGATGGCCCGGGCGGTACCGGAAAGACTTTTGTATACCACTGTCTTATACGAAAGTGCTTCAATTTAGGTTTGGAAGTAATATCTGTAGCATGGACTGGTATTGCTGCTATGCTGTTACCAAATGGTCGTACGGTACATAGTAGGTTTAAGTTACCCCTAAATTGCATGAGACTTCTATATCATCTTTAAAAGTCAACAGTAAAGCAGCATCTGATATCAAGTCAGCAAGACTGATTATATGGGATGAAGCACCCATGGCCAATATCTATGCATTAATCTGCGTTCATAGACTTCTCAAAGATATTATGGCTAATGACATACCTTTTGGAGTAAAAATTATTGTACTTGGGGGAGATTTCAGGCAAGTCTTACCAGTAGTTCCACATGCTTCAAGAGAAACAATAATTCAAAACTGCATGAAGTTTTCTCCCCTATTGTCAGAATTTAGGGCATTTAAGTTGTTTAGAAGCATGCGAGCAAGACCAGAGGAATTGGAATTTGCTAATTTTCTGCTTAAAATTGGTAATGGAAATTATCCTTCCGTAAATGACGAATCGTCATTATTATCAGCTATTATTGATTTGCGGTCTAGTATAATTGCGAAAGAAGACATTGTTTCTGAAATTTTTGGGAAAGAATTTGTGTCACCACATGCCGTTATTAATTTTTCAAAATTTGCTATTTTAGCCCCAAAAAATGAACACTGCGATGAGATCAATTCTAAAGTTATAGACCTTATACCCGGAACGTCTAGAACATATATCAGTGTAAATAACGTGATAACGGCGGAGGAGAATGAAATTCTTCAGTTTCCTATTGAATTTCTAAATAGTTTAGAGTTAAGTGGTTTGCCTCCACATATCCTCAAATTAAAAACTGGAGCTATTGTCATGCTGTTAAGAAACCTTAATGCTTCCCAAGGACTCTTAAATGGTACCAGATTAACTGTTCGAAATATGTACGACAATTGTTTGGATTTGGAAATTATCACTGGCGAAGAAGTAGGTCAAAGAGTTTTGATTCCTAGAATCGACTTAACGCCATCAGATACAACGCTTCCTTTTTCTTTCAAAAGACGCCAATTTCCTATTCGTCTTGCGTTTTGTATGACTATAAATAAAGCGCAAGGGCAAACTCTTGATCGTGTTGGTATTTATTTACCCCAGCCTGTAGTTAGCCATGGCCAATTGTACGTGGCAATGTCTCGACTGCGATCGTTCGACAATTTGAAAGTACAAATAATTCCAAAAGGGAATAGCACTCTCAATGTAGTATTTAAGGAGGTGCTGTAACATATGAAACCTTACTTACATTTTCCAATATGCCTGACGTCGAATTTCGACGGGGTAATACTAGTATTTCTATAATTAAGATCAGGGCAATCATGTTTGCATTAACTTGACAGTTTACTAATCAAATTCGTTAAGCCACATTACTTGAACGGTGCAAAACAAAGATTATCGATCACTCATCTTAGGTGCAAAATGTATTCCAACGCTGACAAAGTGGACATGCTTCTAATTCTGGGTGAATGTCGAAAAAATGCGAGTGCTGCCAGTACTTTGTATGCGCAATGCTTTCCAGGTAGACGAATTCCAACAGACAAAACATTTAGAATGCTTCTTCTGAATTTACAAGAGTATGGACAGTTTTCAAAACCAAAAGTAAGAGCACGGCAAGTTACGGTTGAACATAACAAAGTAGCTGTAATTGAAATGGTTACGGATAATCCCCATACAAGTCAAAGAGCGATTGCAAATGCTTTATACATTAGCAAAGGTTCTGTTTTCAATATTCTTAAGTCGAACAAATTTCACCCCTACCATGTTTATACCATACACCATCTTGAAGATATGATGATGATATGAAGATTATGAGCATCGTGTTCAGTATTGTCAATTTCTTAGACGGCAATGCGGAATTTTTAAGTATGGTATTATTCTGTGATGAAGCGGGGTTTTCAAACAACGACATGGTTAATCGACATAACTGCCACCATTACGCCCAAGACAATCTCCACTGGATCAGGATAACTCATTTTGAGAAAATTTTTTCTCTTAATGTGTGGTGCGGTATTATTGGCGATTTTGTAATAGGTCCACATTTCTTTAATAGAAATTTAGATGGTGAAATGTATTTAAATTTCTTAATTAATGAACTACCGGCTCTATTCTAAACAGTTCCTAAAAACGTACGGAATAGCATGTGGTTTTTAAATGATGGTGCACCTCCGCATTTCCATAGGGATGTGAGAAATTATCTTGACCAACGTTTTGAGGGACGCGTAATTGGACGAGGTGCATTGCATTCTTGGCCTGGCCATAGTCCCGATTTGAGTCCGCTAGACTTCTTTTTGTGGGGCAAAGTAAAAAACGATGTCTATGAAGTGCCCATTCGAAATGAAGAACATCTACGCGAAAGGATAATTCAATGTTGTCGCTCTATCACACCGGAAATGTTAGCTCGTGTTAGAGGTTCGATGCGTAGAAGAATTATACTCTGCGAAAACGAAGGGAGAGGGCAATTTGAACACCTGCTTCGTTAGTTTTTGTACTATGTTCCTATTAAATTATTGTAGTTATTGTTGTCAAATATTAAATTTGAGTAATTAAAGTAACCTTAAATTTGTACTTAATCATTAGTAGATACTGTACTGTACTGTACTGTAAAACAACTCTGATCTCAATTTAAAAAAAAGTGGTAGAGATGCATAGTGATCTAGGGGTTGCATTGTGTGTTGCCTATTTAAAAAACTTTAGGCTCTGAGATTTAAAATGGGAACTCTGTAGACAGAAGCTGACCGTATAGTTTCGTACCACATGATCCTAAAATTTATAAACAGCAGGTAGTTTATGCTCTTTAGGACGTTTAAGCGCAGACGTTTTGGTACGACCGTTTAAAGAGACGTTTGAGCGCAGGGACGTTTGGACGCAGGACCGTTTAGCCACAGGGATGTTTGGGCGCAGAAACGTTTCGGCGCAATAAAAGAAATTATTTTATTTTGTTCTTTTCTTTAATTAATTAACATTTTAATATCCACCTAATTTTTATTAACATTTAACACGAGACTCAGAATTTTTACAGAAGTACAGTTAGCAAAATTAACAAAGCTTCCGAAACAAAATGATTTTTTAATTTAAAAGAAATTGAAAATGTCTTACTGCTCCTACTTGAAATTTTGTATTTCAAATTGGCTATTCAAGGGCTTAATAACCTATAACAGTTTACGTTTGCCCCAAACTGTTCTGCGCCTAAACGGATCTCGCCAAAACGTCCCCGGGCCTAAACGTCCCCGCACCCAAAGATCCCTACGCGCAAGTGTTTCCGCGCCCAAGCGCCCCTGCGGCAGATCGTATCTGCGCCCAAACGGCCGCGCCAAAACAACCCCGCCCAGTCGGCCGCGCCCAAACGTCTGGTTCCGTAGTTTACGATTGTTGTTAGTTCTTGAAATGAGACATTAGCAGGGGTTTTATTAAAATACCTTACAACCAAGCAGTACTTACTTAGATGTGCTGTAGTTGTTGTGATTTGATATATAAAAGTAATTATTTTATATAAGTATGGGACAGTACAGGCGAGGTGCATCGGTAATTATTTGGATATGTCTATGTGCCGAAAGGCTTCATCTAAAGCAGGAAAAATAAGAATTGGGTTTTTCTACAATCAAATATTATTAATTTCCACTGCTACCAATTCGCGTGGTGTTGGTGGTAGTAAAGTATCCCAATTTAATTCAAAAAACTGCGTTGAGTGTTAGTGGCTAGCCATTCCTCTAAAGAAACTTTCTTATGTAGCAGTTTGGAAATTTTTAAAGAGAATATTTTAACGATTCCTGTGCCAGATGAGTCGACTTTATAATAATAATACTTTATTTCCAACAGGTAAATTACCCAATTACAGGAAATTTGAAAAATGCAAAAAAAAACGGAATCTTGACGAAGCTACCAACATAGCCACACAAATAAAATTACCTATAACAATAATGATAGAAAAATCTTTGTCAAAAGAACACTATTTCAAATATTACTACCACATTCCCTACCAATAGCAATACGAAACTGAGTAAGGGTCAGAGAAAAAATGTCAATGTCTGAATTAAGTTCGTCAAAATTAATTGACATAGTAACAACAAGTGAATTTAAATGGAGATTTGTACTATAAGAGTAGGCAAACGTGAATTGTGATCGAGTCCGTCTATATTAAAATTTAATTTAAAGAGCAACAATGGTGCATTAAAGTGGAAAATTATTATCTTATAAAGAAATACTAGTATGTGTATGTTTCTTCTGTCAGCTAAAGAAATAATCTCATAATGCTTTAAGTTTGATTGGTAGTCAACGTTTTACGTTACTTATACCACATTTGTAATTGCAGTATCTTAAAAACTTTTTTTGAATTCTTTCCAGTCCTATTGAATAATGAAGGTAGTAAGGATTCCAGATAATCACAGCAGATTCTAACTTTGAACGGATTAAGCTTGTGTACGAAGTTTTTTAGTTGAAATATTATTGAAATGAATGGTATTTCGCATAAGAAAACTTAGCTGTTTTAATGAAGAATTAATTACATTTTTACTACGAATTTCAAATTTCAAATTTCAAATACGGTTCGAAAGTAATGCCAAGATCGTTTACTTCGTAAACACGTTGCAAGATATTATTGTTTATAGAATAATTAAAACTAATATAATTTTGTTTTCTAGAAAAATTTTTATTAACATTTAACACGAGACTCAGAATTTTTACAGAAGTACAGTTAGCAAAATTAACAAAGCTTCCGAAACAAAATGATTTTTTAATTTAAAAGAAATTGAAAATGTCTTACTGCCCCTACTTGAAATTTTGTATTTCAAATTGGCTATTCAAGGGCTTAATATAAATATTGAGGTTTCTATAAAATATAACCTATAACAGTTTACGTTTGCCCCAAACTGTTCTGCGCCTAAACGAATCTCGCCAAAACGTCCCCGCACCCAAAGATCCCTACGCGCAAGTGTTTCCGCGCCCAAGCGCCCCTGCGGCAGATCGTATCTGCGCCCAAACGGCCGCGCCAAAACAACCCCGCCCAGTCGGCCGCGCCCAAACGTCTGGTTCCGTAGTTTACGATTGTTGTTAGTTCTTGAAATGAGACATTAGCAGGGGTTTTATTAAAATACCTTACAACCAAGCAGTACTTACTTAGATGTGCTGTAGTTGTTGTGATTTGATATATAAAAGTAATTATTTTATATAAGTATGGGACAGTACAGGCGAGGTGCATCGGTAATTATTTGGATATGTCTATGTGCCGAAAGGCTTCATCTAAAGCAGGAAAAATAAGAATTGGGGTTTTCTACAATCAAATATTATTAATTTCCACTGCTACCAATTCGCGTGGTGTTGGTGGTAGTAAAGTATCCCAATTTAATTCAAAAAACTGCGTTGAGTGTTAGTGGCTAGCCATTCCTCTAAAGAAACTTTCTTATGTAGCAGTTTGGAAATTTTTAAAGAGAATATTTTAACGATTCCTGTGCCAGATGAGTCGACTTTATAATACTAATACTTTATTTCCAACAGGTAAATTACTCAATTACAGGAAATTTGAAAAATGCAAAAAAAACGGAATCTTGACGAAGCTACCAACATAGCCACACAAATAAAATTACCTATAACAATAATGATAGAAAAACCTTTGTCAAAAGAACACTATTTCAAATATTACTACCACATTCCCTACCAATAGCAATACGAAACTGAGTAAGGGTCAGAGAAAAAATGTCAATGTCTGAATTAAGTTCGTCAAAATTAATTGACATAGTAACAACAAGTGAATTTAAATGGAGATTTGTACTATAAGAGTAGGCAAACGTGAATTGTGATCGAGTCCGTCTATATTAAAATTTAATTTAAAGAGCAACAATGGTGCATTAAAGTGGAAAATTATTATCTTATAAAGAAATACTAGTATGTGTGTTTCTTCTGTCAGCTAAAGAAATAATCTCATAATGCTTTAAGTTTGATTGGTAGTCAACGTTTTACGTTACTTATACCACATTAATTGTAATTGCAGTATCTTAAAAACTTTTTTTGAATTCTTTCCAGTCCTATTGAATAATGAAGGTAGTAAGGATTCCAGATAATCACAGCAGATTCTAACTTTGAACGGATTAAACTTGTGTACGAAGTTTTTTAGTTGAAATATTATTGAAATGAATGGTATTTCGCATAAGAAAACTTAGCTGTTTTAATGAAGAATTAATTACATTTTCACTACGAATTTCAAATTTCAAATTTCAAATACGGTTCGAAAGTAATGCCAAGATCGTTTACTTCGTAAACACGTTGCAAGATATTATTGTTTATAGAATAATTAAAACTAATATAATTTTGTTTTCTAGAAAAAGTTATATATTGACATTTAGCAATGTTGAAACATAGTTTGTTGATAACAGACCAGTTCCAAACATTATTTAAGTCTTTTTGCAAACATTAAACAGTCCGTTTTACAATTAATATTTGAAAACAATTTAAAATCATCAGCAAACAATAACGTACAAGAACTTTCGATTACATCGCAAATGTCACTAATAAATATTAGAAATAATAGAAGAGCTAGGATGTTTTCTTGCGGTGCCCCAGAATGTGCAACAAATTGATCCGAAGAAAAACCATTTAATTGCACACTTTGTCTTTGCTCAGAGAGATATGACTGTAAGAATTCAATTAGGTTATTAGTTAATCCAGATTTATGAAATTTATGTGTGAGTATTGTGTGATTAACAGAATCAAAAGCTTTAGCGAAATCCGTATAAATAACGTTCACCTGACGCCTATTTTCTAATGTATCAGAAATGTATTGAGTAAATATGCTTAAATTAGTAACAGTAGAACGTTTACTAATAAGTCCATGTTGTTCTACAGAAAAAAAAAGAGTTTATTTGTTGTCTTATGTGTTTATATACGACTGATTCAAAAATTTTGGCAAACGAATTTAATAAAGAGATGGGTGTAATTTGCTATTTCAGATTCATTACCCTTTTTGTAAATTGGTATAATTTTTCAAGACTTCCGTTTCGCAAGAAATATGATAGTTTTTAGACTTAAATTAAATATAGTACACAGGGAACCCCTAAATAATCTACACACCCTCTTACAATGTAAGTTGGGACATTATCAAGACTAGTATCCCGAGTATTTTTAAGTTGTTTAATAGCAAGTACTACATCGTCTGAAGAAATAACACGGATACTAATATTCGACATAGCATTTGCGTAAAACACTTGATTGTAATTTACAATTGGATCTCTAATAGACTGACTACTAAAAAACTTTGCAAATGCGTTTACTATATCTAAACCATTTTCAAGTGTAGTCCCATATACATCTGTTATTGATACGGGAATTCCCCAGATGCACGTTTACTTCTTACAAATTTCCAAAAACATTTAGGATCGTTTTGTATGTTAATTTCTAAGTTTTCCATATACGATTTATAAGCAGAGTCAATACGTTTTTGGTTTCAGATTGTAATAGTGTAAAACGTTTATTAAAATCTAGATTACCATTAGCACGAAAAAGTTGTCTATTTTTGTTTGGCTTGCAATGCGCCGCGATTTCAAGCATATGCATAGAATGTCAACAGTCAAAAGTCCGTTTGCCATATTTCTAGCGCAGTCGCCAATTACGCCTTGCCGCAAGAGAAATACGTTCACGTACACATTAATATCGTCGGCCCACTTCCACAATCGCTAGCTTATTACAAACCCTACTACGTTTACCGGATGAGTTTTTCGTACCCTTCTACTATTACACACATCTATTGCCGTTCATTTTATTGTGTGATGGGCAGGAATTACTATCATAATTTCATTTCTTCCTGGTTTTCACCCCCCCCCCCCGCCCGCTTAGCAGCTTATTTATATTAATTACAACAGCTTCTCCTTATGAAGAACGTAGACATGAGAGAATAATTAGTAACTTATACTGGGGACAGAGTGCCAATATAAAAGTAAAAAGAGAAACGACTGAAGAAATCGAGATACGTCTTGGAGTGAGACAGGGATGTATTTTGTCTCCACTTCTATTTAACATGTACAGCGAAACCATCTTTAGAGAAGCTATGGATGAAGAATCAGCGGGAATTGTCATAAACGGTGAAACAGTCAACAATTTGAGATACGCAGATGACACAATCCTGCTAACAAACAACCTCATAGACTTACAACACTTGCTTGAAAAATTGAATGACAGCTGTAATGATTACGGATTGAAAATAAATGTCAATAAGACCAAATGGATGATAATTACAAAGTCCTCACAGAATCAAGGAAATTTAAGAATCGCAAATACCATCATAGAAAGAGTACAGACCTACAAATAACTTGGAACACATGCACTCACGCACACGCGCGTTTTAGAGTCACCATGGTGATTCAATGTCATCCAGCGGCATGAGGCTAGAGTTACATCAGGGTATGTTAAGCCAAGCCATTAGGTAGTAATTTAAAATTAAGACAACCCAAAGAACAACAGTAAAACAATCTTCTACCTTTCTTCAGTTTCTGGCCAACGAATTATGTAGCTTCACCCATATTAAGCTTTCTCACAAAACAAAATGATGAAATTTTCTGAGTTTATAGAAATAAAACATCTAAAAACCTTTTTATCTACGAATGCTTGAATAAAGATTTATTATGGCATTCATTTGTTTTAGGTATAATGAAGTTCATTATCGCACTAGTTTAAAATGAGTTAGGTAATGAATTTATTACCCAACTCAATTTATTTACAGAAACAAAACTGAAGCTTTGTTTATAAAAAAACTGATTGGTTGTCCATAGTACTGAACAAATTGAATCTATCTCGTTTCTTTGATTTTATACAAACGTACTTTAAAAGTGAGTTAACATTTGCAAATACATTAAAGCGAAATGTCAAATATTATTTCAAGCAAACAAATTCGATTTCTAACAAATTTTAAGCAGTCGTAGATAAAATTTTGTATGTCATAAGTGGGATAACACATTATTATGACACTCGTTTGATAACACGACTCGGTCTACTACGACTTCGTCGTGCAACTTTCAAACTTGTGTTATAATAACGCTTTTAACCCTCTAATAACATAATAGTTATTTATGTTACTAGTAGGGTAAAGGCGTTATTATAACACTAGTTTAAAAGTTCGTAAGTATCAAACAAGTGCCATAATAATGCATTATCCCACGTGTGACATACAAACTTTTATCTACGACTGCTCAAAGTTTGTTAAAATCGAATTTTTTTGCTTGAAATGATATATGACATTTCGCATTAATTTCTTTGCAAATTTCAAGTAACTTCTAAAATACTTTTTTTTTAAATCAAAGAAACGAGCAAGATTCGATTTGTTCAATACTATGGCAACCAGCCAGTTTTCTAAAAAACAAAGCTTCAGTTTTGTTTGTGTAAATAAAATGAGTTAGGTAATAATTTCATTATCTCACTTGTGAGATAATGAGCTTCATTACCTAACGCAACCTTATTCAAGTAGTCGTAGATAAACAACTATAACTACACTTGTACTTTTACAGGCATGGGAACCTCAGGTGGGAGAGTGAGTAATTGATTTAGCGTTAAGACAATCCACATCGAAATCTGTTGAGCCTAAAACGATATGGTACAAAATATTACTGTAAATTAAATCATTAAATGGTATATTAAGATACTTTTGAAGTACGATGCCAATTGTCATAGTGTTCAATTATTATTTAAATATTTTAACCACAAAATTCAGTTCTCTGAAAGAAGTTAGAAGCAGTAAGATTAAATTATTTATGCACAGTTAATCCAAACAAGTTACTGACCTCGTTCTCCGTATAATTCAAAAAGTAAGAATAAACGGAACAAGTAAAAATAAATCGAAGAGACTAAGATTCGTTTCACTTGAAGCTGTCTCTCGAAAATAAAGCACAGTGAAACAAAAACAATTAAAAACAAATTTTGCTGTTTAACAGTTAAATAGATTAAAGTCTATACATCTTTTAAATATTTTATTCTAAAAATAAAAAGAATAAATTAGACATAGTCAGATTAAATAAGCAGCGTTTTTAACGAGAGTAAGCAATACGAGTAGTTAGTTTTATAAATCCAATATAAATATTTTCACAATTAACTGGGTACACTAGTTTTAATTAATTTGAACGAATCAAATACAGAAGACAAAACAAAGCGATAATGAACAATTGTTTTTACTCGAAGTTTCGGCCTTTTCCGCAATACCTTTGTAACTCCATATAATTTTAACGAACCTTCAGAGAATAATTAGTAAAGTTCAGTTTAGCAGGAGGCGTGACAAAACAGTGAAACTAAGGGACTATGAACAGTTCCATAAATTCAATATTTTTGTCTGCTCTAATTAGGAAATTGTTTGCTTTCTGCCATTCTGTGTAGTTAATTTCAAAATATAAACAGCCTATGGATAATGCTAAGATAAAGCTTCGTAACCTTGATTATATTATACTTAAGGGTGGTTGTACGTATGAGTATGAAAATAGTATAGCTTTAAAATCACTACATTACAGGGAACTGTTATCTAAACTAAATGTGTATTTTCTGCAACCGGCAGAGAAGCGACTACCTTCAGGTTTCTCAAGCCGCAGGAAAGTAGCTCATTACAAAACTGTAAAGTGTAATGAATTATTACAGTGCTCTTTTGAAATAACAACGCTGATTTTTAGATATTACCTTGGCGCACTGGGGTAAAGAAGCAATAAGAACTAAAATTATGTTACGAGACAAACCCTTAGAACGAGTCTCACATTTCAACTACCTCGGAAACGACCACTTATGAACATGAAAACGATTACAGGAACAAGGTCAACAAATACCAGTCAGTATGTGGGACAATAGCAAAAACGTTCAAAAACAAAGCAAGATTAGATACACAAAACGTTTGTATAACTCATTAGCAGTTCCAGTTGCGCTATATGGTAGCGAAACATGGGTAAAAACACAAAAAAAGGATCAAGCGTTAAGAACAGCCGAAATGAAATTTTTGAAAAGGATAAAAGGAATTAGTAGAGACGATAGAATAAGAAACGAGGTAATAAGAAACGAATTAAATGTAGAACCATTAGAAGAAAAATCAGAAAAATACAAACAAAAATGGATAAATCATCTTGACAGAATGGATGAAACGAGGATACCAAAAACCATAAGAAGATACACTCCTGAAGGCCGAGGAAGCATCGGCAGACCAAGAAAGCGTTGGTGAGACGGAACAGGTCAAGGACCTAAACCGTAAATGGATACGACGACGACGACCTTGGAGACACTAACATATGTCTATCTAACATACTTGATTATACTTTTTTCACTGTCTATAACAATTGTCAGTCGAAATTGGGGTTGCAGCAAAAATAGTATACACGTAATACGTCAGGAAAGTCTTTACGGGACTCGAGAACTTAAAGTACTCGGCCTGCAGCCTCGTACTTCAACAAACACCCTCGTTTTGCAAAGCATCACTTTCCTGGCTTGTTACATAAATAACTATTATTGCACAGTAATATAATGCCACAGTCACTATGTATAAACAGACAAGTAATCCATACATATATAAAAGCTCAAAGGGTATTTTTCTCCGGTTCCTTCAGCGGCTGGGTTCCTCCAGCGGCTGGTCGTCACCGCCCTGATTTTAAGTGTTACCACATGTGTTTCTAAGCTTTGTTGACTGAAGGGTCTGTAGGTCAAGCTTAGAAACACATGTAGTAACACTTAAAATCAGGTGACGACCGAATTCTAGAAATAAGCATTTTGTACATCTTTAGATTTTTAGTTAGTTAGTATTGTAAACTCGTGAAGATAACCGAGATGGTTGAAACTCGAGTCGAGTAAATAAATACCAACAAATTGTGAAACAATTTACCAAGTGTTTTATTTTATTAATATACTATTAATTTTAAATAGTTGAATATTTTCGATAACTCTTTAAATAAACCATTTATATCGACTTTTAGTCCGAAAAACGAAGCACATTTAATTAGCTGTAGGGTTGCCCATATAAATTGTTTTCTTGGAAATTTAGCATACAGTGAAGTGAGAGAAAAGCTTAGGCAAATCGAAAACGTATTTAGCGAACTCTCTAGCTCCAAAATGGCGGCCGCTACAATTTTTTGAAAATCTCGAATTCAACGCCCATTTACTTAAAAAGTAGTCGTCTGACCGGCATCAGCTATAACTTGTTTGAGAGCCCTTTGTGAGTGGTATACGATTAAACAAAATTAATTTAGAAAATCTGAAATAAATCGCAATAGCGTTTCTTGAAAATTTTTGTAAAAATATTATTCAAAACCTGCCCACACGATTTCTTTTAACTTTCTAGGCTAAGCGGAAGATTGGCCACAATTTGATTTATTTCTGAAAGCTATAATTTCATTGTGGCGCTTTCTATGAATTTAGATGGATGGAATAGAGGGTTGCCTTTATACCTTGTTTCATTAGAAATCTAGCAATCGCTGAAATGTACAACATTATAATTATAAAATTTACACGTTTGCAATTATATAAATATTAATATATAATATGGAAAAGTCTGTTCGAAGTCCACACTTTGGCATTTTTTCCATATTACTGTAAATAAAGGAGTTTGGTAATGAATTTATTACCCCACTAGTGCGATAATGAACTTTAGTTGTTACGGTTTTATTTTCATTTATTTATTTAAATCAAAATTTTTAAAAGGTATTTAGCCCCTAGAAGTTTGCAACCCAGAATGCAGATAAAATTTTCAGTTAGAAATATTTCCACTTGATAAGAGTCTTGAATGTTCCAAGTGATAATAGCTTTTTGTTTCTTTTTATAAATTCTTGGGTTTTGATAGATTATTCTTTTATTCTGCCCTTCTGCTCCAAGTCGTCGACCAAGTAAGGTGTGGTTTTTAAAATAATTTAGTTGCAGTGACGAAATTCTTCCTGGAAATTAATTTGTCAGTTATTGGATTAATTAAAAATACAATTTTCTACCTTTTTGGATTAATTTCTTGAAGAGTGGAGTTTTGGGTGTGTTACTCCCGTTTCGTAAACTGATTTTAAGTCATGTAACTAATTTACCAGTTATATTGGATCTTGAAAACCACTGGAAATTGGAAAGAAGCTGTAAATTTTGTATATATTTGATTATTGTTCTTTACCTATTATTTTGGAAAGCTCCTGGGAGGTTCGTACACGTTTTTTCTTTGTTGTAGAGAAAGTTACATTTGATTTTATTTTCAGCTCCTATTATATGGTGGGTTAAATCCTATTATATGGTGGGTTGAATCCTATTATATGGTAGTTAAATTCTATTATATAGTATTGAACGTCGTATTGGATGGTATTTAACGTCCTATTGTACTGTAGTGATCGCTCTAGTGTATGGTATCTAAAAATTGATGCATCGTTCGTATTGGAGTTTGTTTTATCTTATTTGGAATTCCTAAAATACCGTTATATAACTTCTGATAGTATCGTAACTACAACCAAAGTGTTTGCTACATAATTAGAAGCTGTTCTGCTACCGATGGTACTTCAACGGCAACCAGTTATCTTCATGGGAGGCCAGGTTAGCGGAGACAATCCATTTTATTATCTTGTCTACAAACCAATGTTACTTATTTTCGTAACTTGTTAATTAAACATATTTACTTACCAGCCATTGGTTTGGTTAATAACTTGCTTCAATATTATTGTTAATAAGGATACCATTTTTGAATTTATTAATTTGGCTCTTTTCTGTGACCTGTAAGTTAACAATTTAAAACGTTATTAAGAATTACTGTTCAAATTAGTAATATTACTGCATACTTACTTTAATTTGTGTGATATTATTTAAGTTTTTCAACGAACTTGTTGCACAAATGCACACATGATAACCTAACCTATGAACTTGTAGTTTATTTTTCATTATAGCCCAATTTTGATTGTCGGTATTACTCAGGCAATTTTTAATTTTTCGTTTTTGGTAGCAATATTGGATTTTGTACAGAAAAGTTCAGTAAAATACGCCGGTTGTTCTGATACATTAATGTTTATTAATGCAAGGTTACATTAATTGTTTTATTTCTACCTGAACTAAACTACAAACTAAGCAAGTTATATTAAAGATTTTTATAACTTAGTATTCGCTGCGTTTCCTTATCGAAAGATACAAGCTTGAATCTTCGTAGGAATTAATGCTGCAGATTTTCTATTAAATTATCATTGCGTATGGTTACTATCTACGGTACTTGTGAAGTTTCATTTAGGGTGGGAGGTTTCAATATAAGTTTGCAATATTTTCAATTTACTGAATTTTTTTAATGAAGCATTTAATTGGGTAATTAATTTTACATGTACATTATATTTACAAGACTTAAATATTAATATTTGATATTATTTAATGTTATTAACCTTTTATAACGTATAACAAAATAAACCGTTATTTTGTGTCATTATGTATATTGCAGTTAATTTTATTTCCTTGTGTTTGATTCCTGAATATAGCAGTTTGTTTGAATTCGACAAAGTGAACTCATTATTGGTAGTGAATTCTGGCGCCCTTAAAATACTTAAGTCTACCACACCCTTCTCGCAATTCAGAGCTAGTAGGTTGATACGAAGATCTTATTATAGGAATCATTCAGCGTATCATTATTTGTTTTTTTTTGGTAATATAGTACAGAACGCAAATGAATGACGTAATAAGTCCTTATTCTAGCAGTCGTAGATAAAGATATTTTGCTGTAGAAGATGCAATATTGTTAAAATAATTATTATTATTTAACTAAAATAACTTGTACACAGCATGGTGGGTTGTGGGCTATATAGGATGTCCCAGCCAAAACTCCCCAACCTCGTAACTTCTTTATTTTAAGAGATACGTCTTTAAAAGGTATTACAAAGTAGTTTAAAAGTTTAACGTTAAATCCAAATTAACAATACAATTTTTTAAATATGTTTTATTTCTAAATTATGCCTTTTAAATTTTGATGTTTAATTTTTTCGTTTTTTTGTTAAACAAGTCTTATAAACGTACTATTAAAAAGATACGTATTTTTTATTTCAAATGAAGTATCATTTTTATATGCTTGCATTACACATTATTGAAAATAGCGATTTTTGTAAAAATGGTTAAAAATTACTAATTAAAACGAAAAAAAAAGTAATAATCGTAGATAATATTATCAGTAATCTGTTTTCAGTAAAATCATTTATAGTGATAGCATTATGCTATAAATTAGTTCACAATCCGTTTGAACAAATTCAGATTGAATGATCAAGTAGCCAATGACAGGCTTCCTACCTACGCTACCTAATGATTCAATGTAATTATGTTCATTGCCAACTAATTTATAACATAATAATGTTATCTATTATAAATAAATTTAAGGTAGTTCTATAGTTTTGTTCAAATCCCACGAATTGCCTGAAATTAAAGTATGGCGTAAACATAACCTTCATAAACCGACTGACAAATTTTTAAATCGATCCACCGTTTAGTTTGTGAGATAATTGTAATTGAAAATAGGTCATTTTGTACGTGATGCCTATACCTAACACGTAAACGGATAGCACTTTGTTCACATTTTTTATTATAGACGCTAAACGGATATTAATATTTTTAAATAAAACCACTCATGTATGCAGTACCTACTATTGTGGGATTAATGTGAAAAAAAATGGCAATTTTTGACCGTTTAGTTTCGGAGACATCGACTGATGAAATATATTAATTTTATTCGACACGGAACGGAGACGCAGTCAGGTGTGACAAAATGGCAACAGTGAAATCCATTTTGATATTATACGTATCCTACACTTGACAATTTTTTTAATTCATTTCTACATTTTTAATAATTTTCAAAATAACTTACCCAATACAGCTTTGGTATTCACATCAGCATGGGTATTGTTCTCGGATGTTATATGCGTTTTGCCCGTGCGTACTTGTGTTATAGCACAGCACTTGTCGCAGGAAATGTGCAAAATAGAGTTCAACCCCATCCGTGTTTCCTTCATTGCTTTCCTCAAAAAAATGTCTTTTTTACAGCAAATGCACTTCAAATGCTCGGCAAGATATTTTATATCAACGATCCGACGTCCTTCGACAGCAAATTCTTGTCAAATCGTTAAGGTTATGTACCGACTCATTGCGTTTAGCAGCATTTGCTCGCCACATACCCGCCACATCTTTCAGTTTTCTATCACGCACTTTTTTTGAACAAACTGACCATGCAATCTCAATTGAGTTGCCATTTATACGCTTTTTTGTTGACAAAAATTGAGACTTACAAGCATTGGATTTTACTGTACGCTGCGGTCGAAACTTTTACCTCGTACGTGTACATACAGAACTACCTTAATGAATGAATTTTACGTAGAATAATGTAATTTGATAGCGAGTTTACAATTGTTTTTAAATTATTATTTAGTAGTTTTTACGGATTTTCACAAAAAATTGCTTTATTTTAGTTATGCATATGAAAAAATTGATACATCATTTAAAAGAGAAAAATATTCTTATTTCGATAGCCTGAATATCAATATACTATGGTCTTTAAAAAAAACACATAAAATTGAGAAACCAAATTTTAAAATGGCGTTTAAAAACGGCAATACATTTTAAAAATTCTATTGTTGATTTGTATTAAGAGTTAAAGGCTTAAGATATTTTGGGTAACTTTCAAAACCGTATATCTTAAAATAAAGAAGTTATAAGGCTAGAGAGTTATGGCTGGGACACATATACATAGGGCAAAGCAATACAGTATGATACTGCCTATTTAAAATGAGCTAATTTTATTATAAGTTTTCTGGACGACGTTTTTCACATTTTACGTAATTAAATATATTTTTTGTATTGTTTTGTAAGGACCGGTAGCACCATTTTTGTTAAATACGCTGGGTTTATTTTTTTTTCACGCTCCAGGCAAGGTAAATAGACGATGCATCCATAGCTACAAAAGATATAAATGGCCAATAACATTCGTTTACTTTTTGCCCTTGACTACGGAACTTAATAGTGTCATTTACATTCCTAGGATAATAATTAAAGCAACAAGGTACAGATTCCAAAATTTTATTTAACAGAATACTAAAATGTTGATTTTAACTGTTCGTTGATATGGTAACAAGCACAGGCAACTTAGAATAATGGGGCGTTTAAAAAATAATTCCGATGACAGCAGTCAAAACGAACTTTTAAAAATATGATTAAATTTCTACCTGCAGCGTGAAAAATTTAATAAGTAACACGGAATGTATTGACTATTAACATTCTCGGCAGGTCACAAGCCTCGGCTTCGCCTCGGCTCGTATTTACCTACCTCGAATGTTATTAGATTACGTCTTTACATTCCTTGTTACTTAAATAACTATAAAAAGAGTATCTTTCTATTTTCACCGATTTCCAATTTTCGCACTCTTACATACAAACGTTTTTTTAAGAAAATAAGAGAAATTATAAAATACTAGCAGGGCATGCGTCCTTCTCCTAAAATTACTGGTGTTATATGCTTCTGAAAAGGTATAAAGCGATAGTGAATTAAAAAAGATTTGAGTTTCAAAAAAATCTTGTATTGAAAATGAAATTAATACGACCCTGATCTATGAGCTAGAAGATGAATTAAAAAATCAACTATATTTGGATCTTGCTAAATTCCTGTTCGGAAAAAATAGTTAAACACTCATTACAACGACTAACTCCCAGAAGCCGCAAAACTGCGTTTTTACACCAAACTATAACACATCCTCATAATTATAAGAAACTGTATTATCACCGATCACGATCACACATCTGTTAAATTATTTAAATTACAAACATGCTATTAAAAACGTAACAGGTAACCATAGTTTGAGAAGAAACGTAACCCTAGAGCTTGTCACTTCAGTGGGTGGCGGAAAAAATGTCCCCGGAAAAAATACCCCGGAAAAAGTACCGCCGGAAAAAATACCCACGGAAAAAATACCACCTGGAAAAAATACCCCCGGAAAAAATAACCCCTCATAACTAATTGCCTATCTCTGCATCAAGGTCCCCAAATTTGTTCAAAATTTTTAATAATTTGAACCTGCAGGAACCTCAAAAAGTGATTTAGAAAAAATGCTTGTCTGTGGGTGGGTGCGTGAGGTAAGTTTCCAGTCGTGGACCTAACAAAAAAAAACATAAAATACACATGATGTTATTACAAGCATGTAAATCTAAGACTAACTCGAAAAGCATGACAAAATAGTATATATAGTTATTGTTATCTTTAAGGAAGGAAATGATGATGATATAAATTTTACATTCCGAACTTGAACTATCAAAAAATAATCTTCTGTCAATAAATCTTTCATTTTCCTTTGTTCACATTTCCATGTTTTGTAAAATAAAATAAACTAAAAATCTACTTTTTCGGAAATAAGGAATTTTGTTTACAAATCACTGAAAAGAAAGTTTCTGGTTAAGCTTTAATCCTCTTATCACTCAGATGTAGTAACAACCACAGTAGGGTTTCTCCTTTATATCTACTAATGAAGGTATATTTTGTGCCTTTTTTGCTGATTTTTTTTGCCTTTTTGGAGGTTTTATTTTGCCTAAATCCTGTCTTTACTCATGATGATTTAATAGAAATCAAAAATTACAAAACGAATAACCGAACTATTTTCTGTAATTCTAACAGCAGTAAAAATAATGTCGTTACCATTCCCTTCCTTGTCGTCGCGTCAAGGATTAGGATTAGTTTCCCTAATTATACCAAATACCGAGGTACTTGCATGCATAGCTATCAGGATATCTGTAAATAATCCCCACACTAATGACTTTTTGCAAAAACCCCAGTTAGCCTAAATAAATTCCTCGTTTTGAATGATTATATAAACCAAAATTTTGAAATTTTATTCAATTTACTTTTAACCATGGAAGTGATAACCTCTAACAAAGGTGGTGAGAAGCTATTGTGTAATGGTTATATGTATGTGGTGCATAAAAACTGTGTAAGTGGTATTCGTTGGCGATGTTACACTTTTAAATTTTTCAAACGGAACAAAATCAATAATAATATCAAATGTAACCTACTACTATCTAGATCCACCGCAGCCAACTCTACTAATATTTCAAAATACTGTAACATAACATTTCCCTACCTAGAGTTGATGCTGAAAACATACAAATCGGTATCAAAATATGTAACAAAATTACAAAACATATTAACTTTACATATATTGTTTTCAATAATCTTAGTATCGTTTTGTCAATTTTATTTCGCGTCGCCTTCGCGTTATTAGTCTTTTATCGTGGGTAGTTTCATTATCAGAGTCACTTTTCGAGTCTTTTTGACAATCGCACACAAATTCACTACCACCCCTACCACACATTTCCAGATACAAAATTTTTGTGTAGGTCTTAATAATTTACCTCTACTAATCTGCAACTTCACTAAGGAACAGTCACCGTCCTTTCCTGGCCTTAATTCTATTATCTTTCCAAGCGGCCAGTTCAAATGTTTGCAGTTATCGTTCACCACGCAGATTGGCACTTTTATTACAACTAGATTTCTGCACCAGAAAACCTAAATATTCATTTTGGAATTGTTGCATTAAATCAGTTCTCAGTTTATAAAGATAGCGCATTTTGTTGTTCAAACATTCTTCATCGATCCTATCTAAATCTGAAACTTCAATTTCTTTGAGTTCATGTAAAACCATATCCGGCGTTAGATCACCGTCCATAATGTGATCGACCTGGTGTTAATAATTGGTTCACAACCATACAGAATTGTGATCATCTCTTCATATGTTACAGATGACTTTCCAACACACGTTTCAATAAATTCTTGATCATTCTGATAAACCTCTCCCTCCAACCACCCCACCAAGCAGCAGTTAGCGGATTAAATTTCTATTCAATTTTTTGTATCGTATCAAATTCTACTCTTTTTCCAATCTATGAAAACTTAAAGATTTTCTGCTTCAACAGAACTTGTCTTATTGGTAGTGTATATTTTTGTTGGTCTTCCACACATACCTATAAATTGCCGCATTGCTTAAATAAATGACGTCGTGGGAAGTGATGAAACCAAATCCAAATGAATTGCTCTGCATACCGCGCAAGTAAATAAACAGATTTACACTTCTATACTTCCTTTTAGGTAAAGCGGACCAGCGTCATCTATTCCGACCACCTCAAAAGTTGTGCGTCTCTCACTTTGTCTAACGGCAATGAACTTGGCACTGTTTCTGCATTTTTGAGTGTATCTTTCACACACTAAATATCTTTTTATTATCTTCTTATTATTATCTTATCTTATCATATTATTATTACATACTACTTTTCTACCTCTCGTAACCCAAGAATCTTCTCTTAAGTTGTTTAGTAAGATCTGAAATTCAGTATGATTCAGCATTTCGTGTCGATCCTGTACCAGTAGTTTCACGACTTCATGTTGATCAGGCAAAACAATTGGGCATCTGAAGTACTCAGTGTATTCTCGCAACGTTATTTTTGTTTTAACTCTCATAGTTCTCCTCTCATCATAAAATTTATTTAACGTAGAAAAATTGGTAATTTTCTCATTATCAACCATTCCTGCAGTACTTGATCATAATCTTTAAAAAATCCATCGGTGTGTAACTCTCTCGTTAAGGAATGAAGTATTTTTACTGCTATGTTATTTCGTTGCTAGTTCTGGTCCATTATCCACTCTTTTACTTCGTAATTCCCACAAATCACAAATTCCTGCATTTTTCACGAATATCAAAATGGCGTTTCTTGCAGCACAAGTTGCTCTTCTTCATTTAGGAACTTCTCCCAAAAATGTTCACTCTAGATGAGTTTCTATCGCTACAAGCCCAATATTCAAGTTTCGTCGGCCAGTGAACAACTTGCCAGCTATATCAACTCCAATTAATATTTCAATTGGCCCTTTTACATCACTAACATCGCTAATTTTCATATTATGACTCTTGCAGTTTCTTCTTCCATGTTCCTTTTGTAATGTGCAAAATTTCGCCAACTATCATTTCTTGACTAAGTGCATCAAATTTACATTCATACTTTTGATCATTGCCATTCACGCAAATCCTATGTAGCTTGTAATTTTGCTGGAAAGTCTGAATGCCTCTAAATAAAGAATGTTTTAACTTTTGCGTACCCAAAATTTCAAAAACCATCTCATCAGCAGTTTTCTCTATAATGTAGCTTTTCTGAGACCCCATTTCAATGACGGCTCTAGCTAGTCGTTTCACTTTGTTGCCCTTCACTTTAACAACTAACGTTTGTAACAAAACATAAACTTGCTAAAGCATTGTTGATAGTGTTCAGTACTACAGTAGCCTTTTCACTTCTAGGTGTTTTAGTAGCTGTTCTGGAAGTTATGGGCATATTAATGTCATTTGTCGTTCGCCAAATACAAGACATTTTACTAGAAGTTTGCATCTTCTCGCGAAAACATTTGATTTTAAACAGTAATAGCAGCACTTTTTATCATATACAGTTATCTTTTTATCGTCTAATGACATTTTTGTGGTTTTCAAACATTCTACACTACTGTACTTTTTTGATAGAAAATACATTTATTGTTGTTATTTTTTACATCTTTCACATTGACAAGACCAGCTGCTGCACATCGTCTTCTTTTCCTAGCTGTATGCTGTATGCGCGTCATAAGAAATGACGCGTACTTGACTTACTTGTCAGACGAAAACCTGTTGTAGCAAATGTAGTCGTTTCTTCATTTTTAACTGTGGAACGAAAGAAAGCCATTAATTTGTTCAAACGTTTCTTGGTATCAAACATGCTGCACCTCCGATCGCTGAATCCTCTGAAACCGTGGACGGTCTCTGCCAAGCTCTCAGTAGTTTCTCCGGCATACTCGACTCGACCAATGGAAACAACATTGCGGCATACTTCTCACTGGTGGCATTTAATGTATCCAGGACTCTCAGTTAAGACTTTAGCTTATCATACAATGATCAAAGTGACATATGTTCTCTTTTGTTAAGAACCTTTTTTAGCACTTAAGTTAGCAACTTTTTCACATAAACTTCCACCAGCACATCCTCTCTTCCAAATCGCGATAGTCATTTCTCAACAGCCCTTCTATAATTTTCTCTAGTCAATGGGAAACTGCATACAAACTCAGCTGCTTGACTACCTTCCATTGTTATCTGAATTAGATATTGAATCTTGTCTTCGTCTGCTATCAATTTTTCTAAACTAGCTCCAGAAACGTAGCCAGCTTTCATATCACCGCCAAACCCTTTCAGTTCGATTTTAGGCAGCTTAAACTTACGGCGTGCGCCTCGTAGTACAGAATGCACTGAATTTGCATCATCAATTAAATATATCCCTGCATTTAGGGATTTTAATACATTTTGTACTTCTATTTGTAATCTTTCGTACTTACGCTAATATTCATCTGCAGTAACATATTCCATTTTAAGGTCGTCTACGCCAACATATGCATAAAGCAACCCATCAAAAATTATTTTATCACTAAATCTAAGAATATTGACTTTTCGCTCCAGCAGAGTTAGATTTGCTTAAATCTCCGGTACAGCAAACTCTTCTCAATCAATACGTGTATTAATCTAAGCACTATTAAATAAATACCTAAAATCTAGAGTTTAACCAATCGCGATAATTTAACTGCAATTTTACACTATTGAATATTCCAATTTAGTTTTGTAATTCAGAAGTCAAGTAATAATTTTAGGAAAAGAAATACAAGTAAATTTCTATTACTACTAAGACGTAAAATGCAGCCGTTACAAAATTGCTTAATGATTTTGAAATGGAATGTAGGAAAATGTCGAGTGATTTCAGCACTCTTTAATTTATGTAACAATTTTCAAACTTTTAGATAATCTCTTTAAAGAATCCATTTTGAGAAGCATGAATGAATGCTTTCCATTTTAATCACTTCTTTTTAATTAAAAAAGCACTAGCTAATCCAATTCCGACAGCCTTCTTGACCTTAGAGCAGTAATGAAAAACATCTGAAGAGTTCTCGGGAACT
Source organism: Ctenicera cuprea (assembly GCA_958336395.1). NCBI lineage: Eukaryota > Metazoa > Arthropoda > Insecta > Coleoptera > Elateridae > Ctenicera > Ctenicera cuprea. Next base: position 31,699,769 of record OY284492.1, read on the forward strand.
GATTTTAATTTTCAACGAAATATGTCGAGCTTTCAAAGTTCCTAAGAGCACTACAAAATGTCAATATAAAATCTTATTTTATTTTTCTTCAAAAATATCCTACTAGGAAAATTCGCAGCGATATAACGAAAATAATGTAAATAAAAATGTAGACTTATAAACTTTATCGTTCTTGATTGCAGTGAGAAGATACCAGATATTCCTTCGCAAGTACCCGCTACAATAATTTAGATTAGCTATCTTGAAAGTCTTATTTTTTTCAGGTTGTACTTATTACCTGCTACATATAAAAACATGAACTGTTCCAACATTTCTCCAGTCTCTCCAGTCGCTAAAGAACCATTTTCTTGAATATTACTTTTACTTATTATCACTTAGCAGTTTATGGAGATCGAAAATTTGCAAACATTTTTATTATCGTTTCTTTAGATTTAGATTAGAAGACATTAAATTTCCTTAAGAGTATCACAAGCAGCCAAAAGAAAGTATATACATATAAAATAGATTAGATAATTTATAAATGTCAAATATGTTCACCATTTATTTAATCTATCACCAATCACGTATTGATGATTGCCGATCATTTCTGATCAGGACAGCAGAAATACAAAGGGCATGTGCAACATGATAGGGAGCTTCGTTTTGGTATTGATTTGCAATGCACTCTGGCGAGCAGGTATCGTAATAATAGCCTGAGCTTTTACAATTACATTTTCGTTTTCAAAGAAATTAGAAAATCAAACTAATAGGGCGGGTTAATATTTTAACAATGAAGTTTTAGTGTATTTACTTTTGCAAAATTCTGCGACGGTATTACAAACGGTACTTCTTTCATGTTTTTAAAGGACATCGATTTTAAAGTACAGCACATATGGTTTGGGCACCCGGAAGCTAAAAAGTAAAGATTTTCTCCAGGACTCGCCCTAAAACTTGTTACAGTTCTTATAAGTTCGGAACAACCTTAAGGTTCTGAACTACAAAGCTGCGAAAGTCATGACTAGTGTTGGATAAGTTATTATGTTAAAGTATTTAGCTACAAATATTAAACGAAACCTATATATAGATACAGATACATGTATATATAGATACATTCCCAGTATCTGCATATATTTTAGATACTGTCCATAACATTTAAATTTCTTCTGCTGTTATTTGCACGACTAATACAAAAGTGAAAATATGAGATGTAACATATAACTTATGTTATTATTAGTATTAGAAAGCAACAGATATCAGACCAAAATATATATTGTTAATGTTTGAGAAACCTTTCTATTTATATCTATAATACAAAAAACAATGAATACATTTAGAAAGTAACTACAAACTTTTTAAATATCCATGGATGGTGTTCAGTATAATGTGAAGTATGTGAAAAACATGTCATTGTCAAAGGCAAAATTAAAAATTCAACAGCTGGGGTTGCTATAGGAACAATAAAATTTATTGATTTGATCTTGGTTATTTATGTAAATTGGAGGCATTTAATATTCACAAACATTTAAAAACTGTACCATTAATGAATGAACAAATTGATCTATTAAATTCGCCATTATTGGACGTTTGGAACGAGATATCAAGTCGCCTGCAGACATAGATAATCAAGATCAAGTCATCAATTTTTATTGTTTCTATAGCAACACCAACTGTTTACTTTTTAATCTTACTTTTGACAATGACATGCAAACACGTCGAAATACGTATAAGGTGTAAATAAATTAATATTGTTAAAGTAAAATGAAGTATTTAATTCATACATCTATATGCAAATACGTTTCACTGCTTAACACATAATTTAGAACTGTATAAATAGGATTGAAATGTTTAATAAAATACTTCTTTAAGACTGACACTAAGACTACTTACTTCGTAATTTTTTAACAAGTCTGGTCAAGACGTACAGTATATAAATCGTATCTAGATAATGTATCAAGAAATCTTGTAGCTAGATACTACCCAACACTGGTCGTGACTCAACGTCCATGCTTTGACTTTGAACAACTCCGAGAATTCAAGGAACCTCAAATACAGGTTTCGGACCTTCAAAATATCAAAATAGTGATTTCTAGATATCAGTCTGTATGTGGGTGAGTGTACTCAATAAATTCCGAACGGATAAAATAAATATAAGTGTATATAAGGTACAAAAAACACAACCTTGTTACAAATATAAACACACATAAATCGCATTATGCTCAATACTTATTAGAACACAATCATTCCCTGACATCTAATAACACAACAAAAGTTTCACACTTTCGTGATGATAAACGTAAGTTAGTTATAGCGAAAATCGCAAATATTTAAAAGTTTCAATTAATGAGAATATCTCTTAAGTACCCCATTATTAGAAGTTTTGGAATATAAACTGTTGTTGTTGTTTCCATTGTTTACTTTTAATTTGCCATTGATAATGACGTGTAAACATGTTGAAATATGTATAGCACTAAAATAAGTATCTGTTGAAAGTTATTATTTATTTTATTTGTAATATATTAATATGAATTTCAACAAAGTCAAGCTCAGACTTACTAATAAATTGATATTAAAACTTATTTTTCTATTGTCAACTTTCTTTAAACAACAAAATACACTGATTTAAAAACAAACAGGTAAAAATAAACTATGTTTCTATATGAGTAATCCAGGGTTACCCTGCCTGTCATACCGCACTTGAGTGATGTATTTAACTAGTGATTACATGTGGAGTTTCTATAGAATAGTATTAAACCTCTTACTTCCTTTGCAGCTAGATAATAAAATGATATAACCATTTAAACGAAGTTTTTGAAGTCAGTCTTGTATTATTATTCCAGCTGCATGTTACTATGCTAGTTGGCATAATAATGTATATGTACTCCAACATCATAAATGCAGTGTTGAAATATAAATACATTTTTTGTTAACGAAGTCCACAACTTACCTAACTGGCGCAGTCGTAACAGATGCCGAGTAAAAGAACATTACAACATTTCTTGTTTCTTTTATTTGTGTCAACATTTAATTCGGTACTTTCAAAAATTGTACCACAAATTGTTCCTGAAGCATTTCAAACATTGATTAAATTCAACGAATGAATCGTCTAGAAATCAACACAATTAAACTCTAGAACTCAGATCACCACAGGCATGACATCGCTGGTTCCTGACACTCCAATCTATTGGAGAGAATTTGGTCTATTGCAGACTATCTGATCATAGAGATCACCCCAATAACAAAATTTAAACAAGTTTAGAACCAATAACATAATTGTAAATTAATTTTAAGTTCAAGTAGATCTTGGTAAGCGAGCGATATAAAGCGAAACTTTTAGGTTTTATCAGAAGCTTTATTACTCAATATCTATGTGTAGTAACCCTGTTAGGACTGTTTACTAATATAAAATTAATATATACCTGGGGCAATATTTGACAACGCCAACTTAATAATAATGGTAAAAATGAATTATCGTATGAGTAACAGACAAAATATACTAAGACCACTCATACTTTTACTAAACGAAAAAATAGACCTGTTTAACCTAAAAATCAAATTTTAGAAATCAATAATCAATTAGAAATGGCTAACATATTTCTACCTGGATTTCATATGTTCATGATTACCGAAATACCAACATACGACGGTAAACCTAGCACATTATCGAAATTCACTAAATCAGTTGAAGTTATTTTGGGTCAGTTTCTATTCCCAGCACAACCAGATGCTTATATTAACAAGTTATTACTTGCATCCCCGCAAACTGAATTAAAAGACAATGCACTCGAAGTATACAGATTACGATTTCAATAACTGGGGAGAACTAAAAATAACCCTCATAAGCAACATTGGTGACCAACGGTCAGAATTAAATGTGAACTTAGATTCAGCTGAAGCAAAACAAAATTGATGGGAAAGTCCTGTAGAATTTAACAATCAAAATAGAACCTTTTTGGCAACATTTAATTCAAAATATCACTTGGAGCAAGACCTCAAATTAGTAAATAATACAAACTTTTGAATGTAAAAAGTTTAGCATTAAGAGTATATCTAAGTTGCTTAAACAAACTTTTTTGATCTTTACTTAGAATCAGAAGCCCTACTACCTTAGAGAACGAAATTAGTATTGTCTGTGATGAGATTGATATAAGATATTCTAAGAATTCAAGTAAAACTGATTTAAAAATTTCAAATCAGAAAACGAAATTCGGCTCACGTTAATCCAAGAAACAATTCGAATTCACAATACTTATACACACCTCTATACAATATTTTAATACACTTTTTTAAAAATCAGCCTATAACAAAATTTCTTTCCTAACAATAACTTTGTTTGAAATCAAAATCCAAGTATAAGGTTGAAACGTAATAACTCACTTTCTCAATTCTCTAATCAAAGACCTTTTGGCAATTAAAACCAAAATGTATTTGCACTACAGCGTACTTTTAAAAATCATAACCTCAGTAAGAAAATGCAAACTGGTTTTTGCAAACAAAAACCCCCTACTACGCAATGATTATCTGTATAAAGACCTACTACGCAGTCTATAAATTTCAATAATCTAAAAAATTCAATTAACAGATTGCACGGTATATAGGACAATCAAATCAATCTCAAAATTTCTATCTGAAAAATTATTTCGTCAAAACTCAGGATACGACTAAAGTAAATCCTAATAATTTCCCCAACGACCAAAAGCCCGTGTCCTTACGAAAACCATGACTACAAGTAATATGACAGACGCAATGACGTAGAGCCAGAAAGTGGTGACAAAAATAACGATGCAAATTTTCACAACTAGCTTTGGAAGCCCCAATTGAAACACTTAATTTAAATACT